>CAUYUJ010021200.1:0-105000 GCA_963575745.1 Prorocentrum cordatum | reverse complement strand
TCGGGGCTTCAGCGGCCGTTCGGGACGGTCCGGACACGTCCAGAAGCTTCTCGGTCAGGCCCCCGGAGACCAGGGCACAGATAAACCAGGACGAAGGAAATCCAAGGACACAGGAAAACCAAGGAAAACCAAGGAACACAGATAAGCCTGAACGAAGGAAAATAAAGGACACAGATAAACCAGGACCGGAGACCAGGACACAGGAAAACCAAGGCAACGACACCCTTTCCTGCAAGGTCACGTTTCCCAGCACCCGTGCATCTTTTGTTTGCTGCACTGGAGGATTCGGGTTTGTGCCCGGGTTTTGGAGGGGTTTTGCAGGCTTTTGGGGCCTGTGTCCGGGTTTATTCTGGGAGTGCTGCAGTGCATTCTTTTGTTTGTGCCGCCGTCTGGGAAAATTAGTTGTGAGGGATGGTGGGTGTCTGGGTCTAGCGTGTCCGGGTATACGGGGCCCTGATTCGGCGATGCGCAGTTGTTGAACCGCATCCTGAGTCAGGAAAACCTGCAAGAACACATGAGCACCTTTCGGGTTGTTGAGAGCTCTCTGGGCGTCTTTCTGTTCTTTTTTTGTAATTCGCAGCTTTCGCCTCAAAACTATTGCGTTTCCCAACCATCCTGTGGTGTTGGGTCACCCAAGCTGTGTCCTCGTTTTGAAGAGACGGTCCTCGCGTTTCTTCCTTCCCTCCCTCCTACCTTCCTCTGTCTCATCCTCCTCCCCCTCCTCCGTCCTCCCTGCGTTTCGCCCACCCACAACAGCGTTTCGTGGCCCCATAGGGAGCTCCACCGAAGGCCCCAGTGGCAGGGTCCGCATGCAGTTCCACCTCCATTTCGGCGCACCCCTTACACGTTTCGTGGCCCCCAAAGGCCCTTGTGGCAGCGCCCGCATGTGGTTCCACCCTGCATGTCGGCGCACCCCTCACACGTTTCGTGGCCTCAGATCGGGCTGCACCGACGGCTCCGATGCCAGCATCCGCATGGCATACCCGTGCCAATTTCGGCACACCCGTCACACGCGTCGTGGTCCCAGAGAGAGGTTCACCGAGGACGATACCCACAACTGCGTTACACACAGCTGCACATGGTTGGGTCCATCGCCAGGATCATTTGTTAACATGTGTCCACCGCGCTTTGGTATCGCTTTCATGTCTCCGCCGCAAGTTGCTTTTTTTCGTGTTCAATGTCAGTTGGAGGAGCAATGTTTGGTTCAACATCAGCTGCCAGGCTTGCTGTTTTGACTAGATGTCAGGTATGTCTCGCATCGTTGTGTTTGCATGGTCGTCTACTCGCGAGCACTCGCAGGTAAGCAGGAGTCGGCAGGAGGAACTGCAGAAAGGACGGGCCGCACGTTGCAGCGGGCAGCGAGCAAATCTTAAACATATCCACCTCCCCTTTGCAAACGGTCGAAGGTGCTCGTTTGGGAACAGTTCTGATACGGTAGCAGTGCGTTTTCAAAACGTTTGCAACTACTGCTGGAAATGAGAGATTGGTCAACATGTCCACCTCGTCTGCATCGGCGCAGCCCTCGACTTCGTTCCCTCTTTCTATGTTCTTCTTCGTTGTCTCGGTCGTGCGGCCGATAGGTTACCTGTCCCTTCACGTCCGATCCTCTTTCTCTTATCTTCTTTTCCGTCCCAGCTGCTTCTGCCTTTTGCGCACTTCCCCATATAATTCGATCGGCAATGTTCCGTGTGCAACTCTCGATGCTCGCAAACTCGCATTTTGTAAATAATAGTTTGCAGGAGTGCGCTTCCATACTGTATTCACTTTTTTTTCCCAAATCGTTTTTCATTAGTGTGCAGGTGTTCGCCGCGAAACGCTTGTTCTTTGCCGAGAAGTAAACGAAAGTGTCGTGCATCAGATTTGCTTTTCTCGTTTTGGAAGCCAACGTGTCGACTCACAAGACGGGCAAGCTGCAAACGAGACACAAACGCCCAGAGCGTTTGCCATCAACCATGAAGCCGAAATCATCGTTCCGCCTTGGCCCAAGACATCCGCCAGTGTGATTCCGTCCCATCCGCGGCCCCAGGGCTCCACAGCTCCGCCCTGCGTGGGGCAGCTCTTCGTCCTGGATCCACGTTGGATGGTCGCGTGGTCCGAGAAGGGCCCCCAGAAGCCGAAATCGGAGGAAACCTTGGCATCGCTCGGACGTGTGCATTTTTTTCTGGCGAGGGCCATCGAGGAGCATCCTGGATCATCGAGCCAGAAAACCAACCACGAGAACGTAACATGCACAGGGAATGGACGTCCGAGCGATGGCAGGAAACCGCCCGGATCGAAAAGCTCGTCTTGGCGTAGGAGGTCCGGGACGTTCCGCCTCAGGCGCGCAGCCGAGAGGCGCGCGGCCGCCGCCGAGAGGGCCGCGGCGAGCCGCGAGGCGGCGTGCGAGCGCCGCATCGGGCGGCTGCTGGCGGCGTGGCAGCGACACGATCGGCTGGCCTGCGCCAGGTGAGCGACAGGGCTGGACCTAAACGGTGTTTTGTCGATTTCGTGGGCCGTTTTCGTTTCGATGTCGTTTTGCGTTAAATCAAGGGCAGCAAAAAAAAGCCCCTACCCTGGTTTACGAGGCGCTGTGCGCTGAAACTCCTGTGGCCTGACAGGGTGAACCTTGCGTGATGTGCCGCATCCTGGCGGCTCTAGGCTTTGGGGGTTCCCAGGAGGTTTACAGACCGCGCACTTCTAACCCAGGGTAGGGCCGTTTTTTCATCCCTCAATTAAAGGCGGACTGAAGACAAGACGAGGGGAAACGAAAACAAAAGGAAAACGAAAAACACCGTTTAGGTTCAGCCTTGGTGAGCGACGGCAGAAGAGCGCGGGCACTCGCGCGTAAGCCTCCCGTCCGCCGAGCCCGCGGAAGAGGAGCGTCCTCTTCCGCGGGATCGGCGTCATTCAAGGACGCCCAGAGCACCCCGAGGAGGGGAGCCCCGAGGTGCGTACGAGGGCCCCCCCCCCGAGGGCTGAGGACGCCTGCGCCTTCAAGGGAGCCCTCCAGCCCGACCTGCGGCAGGGCCTGGGGTGGCGCACAGGGTCGCGCGTGAGCGCCCTCTTCTTCAGGCGGAGTGCCACGCGTGCTGCCCGCGTAAGCCGCCGCGTGAGGTCGCTGTGCCAAGGGTCCTGCGAGAACCTGGGTTATCGGGCCCGCCCGCCCCGCCCATCTCCCTGGATGACCGGACCTTGTCGGTTGCGCAGGCCCGAAGCGACAGTCACGCGGTTTTGGTGCTCGCTGGCATCTGTGGGCTGCCCAGCTCGAAAAGCTAGGTCTTCGGTCGTCTCCTCCCCCACCCCCCCAACCCCACCACCGGATGACCCGGGCGAATGTCGGACCGAGGTGTAAGATCGAGGTCGGCTCGGGGAGGGGGCCCGAGTGTTCTTCGTGTTTGTGGGATGCTCTTGTGCATCCTGGGGGGGTACCCTTGGATTTTCTGTGTGTTTGGGAGGGCGGAGGGTCTCGTGTTCTCGGAGGATGCTCTTCTGGCCGAGATCCGCCTCTATCGCCGAGACGTGAGGACGGCTTCAGTCTGGCGCCAGAGGCCCGCTTCTCTTCCTCGCTCAGGTCGCGGAGTCGCTGCCCCAGCCACGCCCGGTACGGCGGCGTGCGCGCGGTGCTCTCGGCGGGCGCGGCTGCCGCGCTCGCCCTCCCCGAGTGGTCCTCTTGCTGCGGCCTACCTGCTTCTCTGGCACATGCCAAGGGGGGTCACCACTGTTGGGGGTTCCTTCGTTGTCTGTTCGCGGGTCTAGGCCTCCTAGATGGGGTCGGAGTAGATGGGGTGGGAGGATCGCGCCGCATCGCCGATGCATCGCCGATGCGGCTTGATGTGCAGCCCGATTTGCTTCTTGTCGACGTCGCCGATGCAGCTCCGAAGTCGCCGATGCATCGCCGATGCATCGCCGATGTATCGGCGATGCGGCGCGATCCTCTGAACACATTTACTCGGACCCCATCCAGGAGGCCTCTAGTGGGGCCTTGGACATCGATATTGAAATCAGCTCTTCCAGAACTCGGGTGTCATTTGGACCGCAATCGGCCTTTCCTCCTGCTCCCCCTCGTCCCTCCTGCTCCTCCTCCTCCTCCTCCTCCTCCTCCTCCTCGTTCTTCTCGTCTCTCCCTGGTGGAGGTTCGAATCTGGCCCAAATCCCGTTCCAATCCGATCCAGGATGGGCTTCCAAGTGCGGTCCAGACCAGGCCCACATCGGGTAGCGCCAGGAGCCGCCACGTCGGTTCCCCTGGAACAGGCACCGAACGTGTAGGGGTGTCGCCAGCTGCTCCTCGGGGTCGAGGCTCCAGGATCGAAGCTCGAGAAGGTGCTTGGCCGTTTGGAGTCAGGGCTAAGTCGGGCCTGTCCCTTTACAGGGGGAATGTTCAAAAATAATGGAAAAACATGTATTTTTGGGCATCTATTGAGTACTTGTTGTGACTATGTTTTATTTTTCGTCGACAATCCCCCTGTAGGGGGACAGGCCCGACTTAAAGTCAGGGCTTGTTTGGAGCTGGCTGGAGGTCTGCATGGCCCAGCGCAGTCGGTGGTTCAGAGATGGGGTCCTGAGGAATGGGGTCTTCAGGACGAAGTGCCTCAAGCAATGTAAATCCACCATTGGATCCCTTCCTATCCTTGGGGCCCCATCCCTCAGGACCTCATCTTTGAACCACCGACACGGGTTCCGGCCAGGCCAGCAGGAAGGGGGGAAGAGGTTCGAGGTTCTGCGTTCGAGCAGGTGTGTCCACATACGGGCCCCAGCAACATCCGGATTGAATTCGGGGCCAGGGGCCGATTTTGACCAGATTTGCATCCATCCCCCCCTCTTAACCTGTTTCCCCGGGACCCAACCAGCTCAGACCCCCTGGCTGCCTCCAAAGAGGGTTCATCCGCTGCTCGTGAGGGTCGAGGATCCAGGCAGGGCTGAACCTAAACGCTGTTTTGCTGGACTTCGGCTGTGTTTTTCGTTTTGGCAGAGAGGTACAGTAACACAGGTAGAGCAAAACGAACAACGAAAAAAAAAACGAAAAGCAACATTTAGGTCCAGACCTGGATCCAGGAGCCGAAGCTCGAGCGGGTTTTTTGAACGCTTGGGGTCGGGGCCCCGTCTCCTCGAGGGAGTGGTGCTTCCTCGAGGCGACCTCCCGGTGGCGACCTCCCCTGGCAGTGCCCGGTCTTCCCGCAGTGTTCCCGCCGCCGTGGTTTCCGCCAGGCCGGGTCGGCACTGCTGATCGTACACCGTTTGCTTGCGAGAACAAAATGCAGAGGTAGGTCGCAGGCGTGGAGATTGACACAAACACCAATATCGGTGGTGTTGCATCCACCAGGGGAAGAAGATCCCGATCTCGGTGATGGTGGTAATATTCCGGCTTCCAAGGTGACTGAAATATTACCGCCAACACCGAAATCTAGGATCATCGTCCCCAGAGGCAACCCTCTGTGCTGGTGATGGTGCCAATTTCGAGGCCGCCAAGTCCAATGTAGGCGTTGTGCTTGGAATGTGGCAGGGTTGCCCATAGACCATAGACGTCATGTCGGCACAGTTTTCCGTATCTGGATCGATGAGTCAGCCGTGGACATGTCTTTGGGAGATACAGTTTGGGCATTTGCATTGGAGGATTGTGATTTCCTCGCTGTATCCAATGGGAGATCATTGGGAAGCCCAGGTCCAGAAGTCTGAAACATGCTTCATTGGCTGGTTACCAGATGGGTGCTGCGTCGCGGCATGATCGCCACTCCGCGAGTTAACCGTCAGAGAGCTGCCAGGTTCCCCGTAGGTTGTTGACAAGAGACTTCTAAGAGGCTTTTTCGGGTCAGTCTTGGGGGGCCCCTCGGAGTCCCCTCTTGGGAGCATCTTGGGGGCCTCGATGTCGTCTCGGGGTTCATCTTGGCCAGGGAGTACCGATTTCCCCTCTTGGGCCTCTCCAGGGGCCGTCTATGGTCATTTGGGGGCATCGGGGACCGTTTTGGGGTGATCTTGGGGACCTCTTGGGCCGTCTTTGACTCCCCGAGACGGAAAAGGCTTCCAAGAGAGCCTCAGGACGGTCCATGGGGGGATCTGAAGACACGTGGGAAGTATGCACCCCCAGCCATGCTCCGAAAGGTTTCGAGGAAAGTCGCGCCCAAGAGCGCCCGGAAATTTGGGCCCCATAGCACCCTTACGACATAGCATTTAATGATCATCTCAGGGAACTCAAATGTACCTGGGGACACTGCAGCACCTCGCGGCAAAGTAGCGGATCACTACGACGACGACGAACGACGACCTCGATCTCGACGTCGCCCTCCACGACGACGCGACGACGACGACGCCGACGACGACGACGACGACGGCGACGACGTCGACGACGACGACGAAAACGTGGATCACGATGACGACGACGACGACGACGACGACGAGGACCGAGGACCGAGGACCGAGGACCGACGGGGCTCCTGAGGCCTCTCAGACAGGCCTGCAGGGGGCCTCTGGGGACCTCGACGACCACGACAATCACGACGACGGCGACCTCGGCCTCGATATCGACGATCTCGCTGCAAGCGCAAGCCGTTGCTCCCCTGGCGTGCCTCGTGCCCGGCTCAGGAGCAGCGTGTCTCCTGACGTTCAGGGTGGGGGTGGCCCCTCTCGGCCCTGGGTCCGTCTGGGTTTCCCAAGCCCTCGCGCCAGGGCCCCATGGGGGCTTCTGAGCCGTTTCTGCTCCCCGCCCAGACCCGAGACGCCTGTCCCTTGGGTATCTCGACGGCCTTGCCAGAAGCAGCATCAGCCTTGGAAAAATCAATTTGTCCTGACGGTTCCTGTCGCCGCTGTCAGACGTGAGCCGCGACCAGTGATTGTCAATAAGGAACGATTCAATCGAACAGGGTCTTGAAGTTTCCTCTTCGCCATTTTCAGACTTCGATGCCCCGTCACCGACACAGAAGTCGATTCGAAAAAAGCCATGACATGCTTCCACCAGGACCCGGGCCCACATGCCGTTGAGGGGCCCGCTTGTCATCCGTGATGGGCAGCGTTGGTGGCCCGAAGCGGGCTTCCAAAGATGCCCAGTTTGGGAGACACCTTGGCGCCGTGATCGTTTCTGCTTCCTCGGCAGCGAGTGCCTGGAGCAGCAAGAGTCCGCTCGCTTGGCGCGTGGCGCGCCGATCGATCGCGGGCAGCGCGCACCTCTTTCCGCCTCGATGCCCGCGCCCCGCATCGCTGCACAGGCTTCTGGTTCGCCGCCCGGCGTGCCCTTCGCGAGCCTGCAGCGCACGCAGCGCCGGCTGGAGCCCGGCTGGTTGAACTCGGCAGGAGGCACCACGCTTGGCTCGAGTACGCGTAAGAGTGGTCCTTCGCCAGAGTGACCTTTGGTGCGGGCTCATCTGGGTCCCCCCGATCGCTGGGCGCGATACGATAGCGGCTGCTTGCGCGCTTGGATTTGGCCACATTGCCCCCTTGAGTCCGCGCACCAAAGGTCACTCTTACCCAGGGTCACTCTTGCGTATAGTCAATTGGCCTCGGCAAGGAGGGCCTATGGCGTGCATATGAAGCAGAGACGGGACATGCATTATTGACACCGATGCCCTTGCCTGGTTGTTGTCGTTCGGGGCCTCCTGGCAGGCCCTCACACCTGGGCCGCAGGAGTGGGGGCTCAAGCCCCCAGGTCCTGGGGGCTGCGAGAAAATCTCGACGGGTGTTTCTGCCTCGGTTCCAGACCTCTGCGAGGCGGTCCAAGACTCTTGGTCCTCGGAGGGCCGTTTCGGGGCCAAGCGGGACATTGAACAAGACGATCCAGGCTGAGAACGGTGAGGCCCTCGGGGCAAGGAGTCGACACTGCCTGACTCCGCCGCGTCGCTGCGCGCGCCGGCTGCGACGATCCCCCCCCGACCAGGAAAGAATACCTGTTTCGGGCCCCGGGGCTCCCAGCACTCGGAGGGAGGAGAGGCGACACCCCGGGGCTCCCAGCACTCGCTGGAGGGCTGCCACCTCCAGCGAGGGGGGTCCACGACGCCGTCCTGAGCCGGGAAAGTGCGTGAGGGGGGGACCACACCAGCAGGAGGGCCCTTCTCGGCGCCTCGCACTGGTGCTCCAGCTCGGCACGGATCCGCGGCGGCCGAGGCCGGCGCCGGACTAGAAGGGCTCCCCAAAGCAAGGCCGCGCGCGGCGCCAGGCGCCTGCGCCGAGGAGGCGGATAGACCTCCTGCCCTGACACGTCGATGAGTGAACTGTCCACTGTCGGTTCTCGAGAGGGCGCCGTAGCCGTCATGTTCCAGGCTTTCGCCCGCCAGATTTGGGCCCGAGGTCGTTTTCACAAAACCACGTTTTGCTAAAGGGGTCTCTGTCCATCCCCGAGTAACGCCCCCGTCCCTGGGTAACGGTAGCGATCGCACGTTTTGGGGAGGGCTTGCCCGTGCTCGCAGGCGCCCTGCCGGTGCTCGCAGGTGCCCCCCGGTGCTCGCAGGCGCCCTGCCGGTGCTCGCAAGCGCCCTGATAGTGCTCGCGGGCTTAGCGCAGGTGCCCCACCCCGCCCAAGCGTTACAGCATGAGCAGATTCTGTCGTAACGGCGCGGTCCTCGGAAAAGCGGCCGAAGTGTCGCAACCATCCCGGCCGATTTTCAGCCAGGAGCCATATGATCAGGGCTGAAACGGGCCTTCTCTTTCCCCATATCCTAAGATGGTGTTCTTGTTCCCCATATCCAAAGATGGGGTTCTTGTTATTGGCGGACCGCGCCGGAAGGACACAGAACAGGACAGAACACCACACCCATCACTCAGACACACACGTAAGTTATTCCCCATATCCTAAGATGGGGTTCTTGATTCCCCATATCCAAAGATGGTTTTTTCCCCATATCCAAAGATGGGGTTCTTGTTATTGGTGGACCGCGCCGGAAGGACACAGAACAGGACAGAACACCACACCCATCACTCAGACACACACGTAAGTTATTCCCCATATCCTAAGATGGGGTTCTTGATTCCCCATATCCAAAGATGGGGTTTTTGATTCCCCACTCACTCATCACTCAGACTCACTCATCAAGACTCACTCATCACTCAGTCCTCACTCAGACACACCACTCATCACTCAGACTCACCACTCAGATTCACTCATCACTCAGACTCACTCATGCTCTCTCATCACTCAGACTCAGTCATCACTCAGACTCAGGCGATTCGCTCGTCTCAGCACTCTAAGGGGGGCGGCGGGGGGGTATTTCACGGGGTCCCGTTCGCGGAATTTTGTGGGGATGTCTCAGGCGGTTTGGTCATTTTCTCTTCCAACATGTTTCGTTTTCGGAGCAGATTTGGAGGAAGAGGAGGAGGAGTCAGGAGGAAGAGGAGGAGGAGGAGGAAGAGGAGGAGGAGGAGGAGGAGGATGATGATGATGATGATGATGATGATGATGATGAGGGGGAGGAGGAAGAGGAGGAGGAGACTGGGGAGGAGGAGGAGGAGGACGAGGCAGGGGAGGAGTAGGAGTAGGAGTAGGCGGAGGAGGAGGAGGACGATGATGAGGAGAAGGAGGCGAGCATGAGCACGAGTAGGAGCAGTAGAATGGGATGATGATGATGATGGTGATGCTGGTGATGATGATGATGATGATGATGGCGAAAATGATGATGATGATGATGATGATGATGATGGTGGTGGTGGTGATGATGATGATGATGATGATCGCAACGACGATGGCCGCGCCGCTTTTTTGATAATCGAGGAGGAGGAGGAGGCGCAGGAGGAGGAGGAGGAGGAAGAGGAGGAGGAGGAGGAGGAGGAAGAGGAGGAGCAGGAGGACGGGGAGGGGCAGGAGGAGGAGCAGGAGGAACTTCGAACTTCGAGGTCTGGAGGCCCGTTTCGGGCTCCGGCACTGATGATGGTGATGATGATGATGATGATGATGATGATGATGATGATGAGGATGATGAGGAGGAGGGGGAGGGAGGAAGGAGGAGGAGGAGGAGGGGAAGAGGAGGAGCAGGAAGGGGATGATGACGACGATGACGATGACGATGACGATGATGATGATGGTGATGATGATGGTGATGATGATGCAGATGATGATGATGATGATGATGATGATGATGATGATGATGATGATGATGATGATGATGATGACGATGATGACGATGAGGGGGATGATGAGGAGGAGGCTGGTGATGATGCTGATGATGATGATGATGATCATGATGATGACGACGATGATGACGAGGATGAGGATGCGTAAGAGGACGATTTGAATGACGACGACGACGACGATGATGATGATGATGATGAGGATGATGATGATGATGATGATGATGTTTGCCCCGCTCTCTCAGAGGTCTCTGGGGGAGAAGGAGAAGAAGGAGGAGGAGGAGGCAAAGAGGTTCCACTTTCTCGGAGGATGAGTCGGAGGAGGACGAGTGGAGGAAAGGGAGGAAACCGAAGGCGAGGGGCCCCGTTCGTAGAATTTCGTGCGCATGGCTCAGGCGGTTTAGGCACTTTCTGGTGCAGCATCTCTCGCTTTCCGACTCCACGAATAGGAAGGGGAGTGGGAGGGAGGAGGAGGAGGAGGAGGAGGAGGAGGAGGAGGAGGAGGAGGAGGAGGAGGAGGAGGAGGAGGAGGAGCAGAAGGAGGAGGAGGAAGAGGATGACGAGCCCGCAGTCGGAGGCACGCCTCGGAGCCCTTCAAGGACGCCCTCGTCGTCGTCGTCGTTGCCGTCGCCGTCGCCGTAGCCATCGCCATCGGCACAACCGCTGGCAGCACAACCAGCACAACCATCACCAGAAGAACCACCAACAGCACAAGCGGGGCGGGCGATGCGAGCCTCGGCCCCGCAAAAGCCTGCGGGCGAGCACCAGCGCAACCAGCGCGACCATCGCCGGCACAACCGCTAGTGCAATTACCACCAACGTAACTACCACCAGCAATCCTTTTCAGGGGTTGCGCATTAACAGTGGCGACAGCCGCCACCAGCACAACTTAATATATTCATTTGTGGCCGCATTGCGGCCAAGCCGTGGTGCGAATGACTACCACCAGCTGGAGACGATGTGGCTCTGCACTGTCGCTCCCTGTGTCACTGGCAGAACAACCAGCACCAACACAATCAGCACAGTCGCCACCACCAGCACCACCAGTGCAGTCAGAACAGCCGCCACCAGCACAACCACCGGCAGCACAACCAGCACAACCACCACCAGCAAAACCACCAACAGCACAATCACCAACGGCACAAGCGCCAGCGCAACTTGGTACCACAACCAGCACAACCACGATCAACGCAACCATCACCAGCGCCACCATCACCATCAGCCCAACCGCTGGCAGAACAACCACCACCAGCACGATCAGCACAACCACCACCAGCACAACCACCAGCAGCACAACCAACGCAACCATCACCATCACAACCACTTACAACACAACAATCAACAGCACAAGCGGGGCGGGCGATTCGAGCCTTGGCCCTGCAAAAACCAGGGCGGTGGAATGCCCTGTCGCCTGCGGGCGAGCACGATTGCGCGGGCGCGAGCCCGCGAAAATTGCCAAATAGGCATTCCACACGCCGGGGAAAGCCCAAAAGGGCTTTCGGCTGCTCCACTCCTCCTCTCTCCTTCCTCCTCCTCCTTTCTTCTTTCATCGCAGTAGGCACGTCCCCCTGGGTGCCATCCCGCCGCCAGCGCGAAGATAACATGCACCTGGGGGGGCGCCCCGTTCCGCGAACCCCACTGCAGAGTGGGGATCTCGACCTCCCAATGGGGTTCGCGGAGCGGGGGCGGATCGAAAAATTGGAAAGCGCGCTGTCTGAACTAGCGTGATGTGAGGGGGGAGGGGGGGTGCACCGTTCCCTCGGATGGGCACACCCCCCCCTCCAGGATAATCGCCCCTCTCCATCCTTTCCCTCTCTTGCCTTCCTTTCCCTCCTTCCTTGACTGCTATCTCAGACGCCTACGGCGTATCACTGCCGCCCGCTCACCCGCGGCTGTGAGTGAATTGCGAGGAACTCCCAGGCGGAAACCGCTTCCTATGGTTCTGATAAACATTTCCCCGAAATGGCAAATTGCGTATATTGGTCGTTGTCCTTGCGGACAACGAAGCGCCGGCGTCTGGAGCAGCGGGCGTGACAATGCGTCCATGAAGACACTGGGCGCACGGAGCTGGCGCGACGATCTTACACGCCGTGGCTTCTGGGCCTCAGGGGGCTCAGGCTTCTCAACCTCCAGGGCAAAATCCAGGGACCTACGTCGTCGCCGTCCCTCCAGTCGTTCTTTTGTTCTTCCAGGTTGAATGCATATTTCATTTGCAGGGATGTTTTTCACATTGGGGGCCCCGTCGGTGGCCCCCAGTGGCGGTGCTGCTTGTGGCAGGGCGATGGCTGGCGCTCTCTGTTCAAGGTCGAAGGCCCGCTCTCGCAGCTTGCATGTTTCCGGTGCCCTCCAGTTGTTTTTTGGTCGTTCGAGGTTGAAGGCCAACTCACTCTTGTTCGTATAGTTCCGGTGCCACTGCGCGCTCTTTGGCACCGCGGAGGTTGCAGGTTCGTGTGTTTGTTCGGTGGCGCTACGGTTCAGCAGAGACCGCTTGCACGGGAGGACTGTGCAGGGACTCTATGGGCTCATTGAGGATCAGGAATGCGAGGAGGATTGCCGGAGGCGTCACCTGAAAAGGGTTATTATTATTTGGACGCCTCCTACTCCTCCTCCTTCCTCCTCTTTTCTCCTCCCCTCCTGTCGGACTTACTCATACTCAGACTTGCTCATACACAGACTTACTCATACTCAGACTTACTCATACTCAGGCCTACTCATACTCAGACTTACTCACACTCAGATATACTCATACACAGACTTACTCATACACAGACTTACTCACACCCAGACGTACTCATACACAGACTCACTCATACCCAGACTTACTCATACACAGTATTAGTCATACTCAGACTTACTCATACCCAGACGTACACATACACAGACTTTCTCATACGCAGACCTACTCATACCCAGACTTACTCATACACAGACTTACTCATACGCAGACTTACTCATACTCAGCACCCCAAAGGGGAGCCGCCAGGGGTGGTTGCACGGGCTCGTTCGCGGCCATTTTGTGGGGATGTCTCAGGCGGTTTGCCTGTTTCTGGGCCCAACACCCTTCGCTTTCGGAGCAGATTTGGAGGATGTCTCGAGCGAGGCGCTCATTTCAGCACCCCTAAGGGGAGCCGCCAGGGGTGGTTGCACGGGCTCGTTCGCGGCCATTTTGTGGGGATGTCTCAGGCGGTTTGCTTGTTTCTGTGCCCAACATCCTTCGCTTTCGGAGCAGATTTGGAGGATGTCTCGAGCGAGGCGCTCATTTCAGCACCCCTAAGGGGAGCCGCCAGGGGTGGTTGCACGGGCTCGTTCGCGGCCATTTTGTGGGGATGTCTCAGGCGGTTTGCTTGTTTCTGTGCCCAACATCCTTCGCTTTCGGAGCAGATTTGGAGGATGTCTCGAGCGAGGCGCTCATTTTCACCCCCCAGGTGGGCCAGATTTTGAGGATGTCTCGATCGGTTTGCTTGTTTTGGTGGCCAGGCTCGTGGGCGCAGATTCTTCTCAGGATGCCACAGGAGGCTCCAACAGGCCCCAGGAGGCCCCAGGAGACCACATGAGGTCCCAGGAGGCATCAGGAGGCCACAAAAAGACTCAAGAGGCCACAGGATGCCCCAAGAGGTTCCAGGAGGCCCCAGGAAGTTCCAGAAGGCCTCAGGAAACCACAGGAGGCCCCAGGAGGCAACAGGAAGCGCCAGGAGGCCTCGGAAGGCAACAGGAGGCCCCGAGAGGCCCCAGGAGCAGGAGGCCCCGGAAGGCAACAGGAGTGGCTCGAATCCCATGTGTTTTACGTATGCTCCTATCGATTGGGCCTCACCTGGAACACGATTCTTTGATGTTCTACGTATGTTTCTATAGATGGTCCTTCTCCTGTGTACACAATCCTAAATGTTTTACTCATGTTCCTATGTTTTGGGCCTCTCCTGGGGCACGAGTCCTTGGTGTTTTACGCGTGTTCCTATAGATTGCCCTTCTCCTGTGGCTCTAATCCGCAATGTTTTATGCATTGACTTTAGGCTCGGGGAGGCTCGGGTCAGGGAACCATAATCATGACAGAAGGGGACGCCCGCGCGCGCTCGCAGGGACTGCGCGCATCAGAGCGCGCAATTGGATCGTGCGAGCAAAGCGCGTTGGCGACAGCGGTTGCTGTTGGTTTGTTTCTTGCTTGTGTGCTGCTTGATGGCCGGGCAGCGCGGAGAGCTCTTCATCGAAGAGTTTTTAGATTGGAGGGTCGATTCCTCCGAGCGCGAGTCCCTTTCTGCGCTCGTGCAGAAAGAGGGACTGGAGCCGGCTGGCGATTTAGCGCATTTGTTTTGCTCGACGGACGAGGCGGAGCAGTGTGGAGTGCCCACGGCCTGGGCCGTGGCTCGGGACGTGGCGCGGGTGACGCCGTGGCTGGTGCCCGCGCATGGCATTTGCGCGGAGGGGCGATTTGGCGGCGCGGCGGCGGCCGCCGCGCCCGCCGTGAGCGCGGGGGCCGCGGCGGGGAAAGGGCGTGGGCCTACCGCCGCGCGCCGCGGTCGGCCGAGACGCTGTGCCGCAGTGGCGACGGAGGCGGCAGAGCGTGAGGGGCGCGTTCAGCTGGCGGTCAGCGTAGTTCGAGTGTCGCTTGAATGGCGCCCGGAAAGCGGCCTCGGGCAGGGGTTGCAGGAGGCGCAGGCCGAGATGCTCGCCGACGTCTCGTCCGCGGCGGTGTTTAGGCTGAGTAATTTCGAAGCCGGGACGCTGCGCACGGCCTTGCGCGTGTGGGGGCAGTGGGCCGAGTGGGCGGGCCGGCAAGGGCAGCCGGCGACGAGTCTGGCGCGGCAACCCATGGCAGTCGCCGAGTTCGTGCATAAGCTCTCGATCGCACGGACGTCCGGCGTCAGGATCTGGAACGCCTTGAAGTGGATGTGCGTACATTTGAAAGCGCCTTTCTGCCTGGACGATGCGTTTCGCCCTGTGCCACGTGATCCTGGCAGTGGAACCGTAGCACCGCCGGCGTAGGCCGCTGTCGTCGAACCCGAGATGATTTACCATGTGATCGATTTCCTGGATGGCGCGAGAACGCCTGGACAAGTCATGCTCGCGGCTGGGATGCTGGCGGTGGTATTCGCGTGGGTGAGGTACACGCACCTGCTGCGCTCTAGGCCTTTAGAGAAGTCTGTTTATTTTTGCTGGTTCCGCGCATCGAGGGGGAAGCAGGGAAAGCGACAGGGGCGACCTTCGTTCGATTGGTGCTTGCCGAGGCGGCTAGGTGGCGCGCGGTCCGCCGCTGACGCCTTGTGGGATGGTTGGCACAAGTTGGCGGCGCGGGAAGATCGAGCAGGAAGGGCTGTGCCGACGGGGCTCGTCTTCGATCCAGTTTCCGGCGCGCCGGTGAAGTTGGGTGCCTTTAACCGATCGCTGAAGGAAGTATTCCGAGGCTCGCTAGCGGACGATTCCCAGTTGGATCTTGTGACTTCGTACAGTTTGCGCCGGGCTGGGCCTACATGGGCGAGCGCGATACAATTGGACTGGGAAGCCCGAGTCATCTCGGGCGGTTGGACGGAGGGGGGAGACAACTCCCGTCGGAACCAGATGCCGATCGTGTATAATGCGCGTCGGCGGCAAGCCGAGATGTGCACGCGCCTGCACATGGCCGGAGTGTTGTCGTGCCTGCGGACCGATCTGGAGGCCCCAGTGCAGTGGGGGCAAGTGCGATGCTGGGCGAGTTCTGCGCCAGGAAAAGTAATGTTGGCCGACCTAGAGAAAGAGGCGCAGCAGCGGGTGGCGGTGTCGACCGTTCGTGAGAAGGCCGCGTTCTTGCCCCCGTCGGTCGTCGAGGAGTTGAGGCGGCAGAAGTTTCTCCGGATAATCGTGGCCCCGCGTGGACAGCGGGTGGGGCGCGGTAAAGCGCCGGGCGCGCCTCCACCCAATTGTCGGGGCCCTGCCGACGGGGGCGCCGCGGGTAAGAGCGGTGAGGGGGGGGCGGGCGCCGAAGCGCCGGGCGCGCGTGCGCGCGCTGCGCAAACCCTCGCGTCGGGGGCACCGCGTGCAAAGCGGGGGGGGCGCGGTAAAGCGCCGGGCGGTTTGCGTGGGAACGCGTTGCCTGCGCCTGCGAGTCCACGCAGAGCGCCGAAAGTTGCCGGCAAAAACAAGCGACCAGCAGAGGCGGGAGCGCGCGCCAGTCCGGCGTCGGTTGCCATTGCGGGCCGCGCAGGGCGAACCGCGGGTCGATCGCGCGGCCCAGCGGTATTGTGCCCGGGCGTGGGCGGCATTGGAGGCTGTCTCCATCCCCAGGTCCAGGGGAGATGAAGTGTCGGTGCGGCCGGGAGACGCAACCCGTGCAGGCCCGGCCGCGTTCCAAGCGCGGGGAGTTGATTGCGCCGGTCGCGCGGTGACCGTGCTTCCAGGCGACGAGGCAGCGCAGGGCGCGGAGTTGGGGTGAATGTGACGTAAAGGGCTCAGATGGCGCGCCAGCGCACTGCGCGCCGCCAGTCAGGCAGGTTGCGGAGGGATCATCCGCGCGCGCGTCGCGAGCCGTGGGCCCGTCGCCCGAGCCGCGGGGCGCGATCGGGTACGTGCAGTCTGAGCCTGGGAGGGCTACCCGGGTAAGGGAGGTTATGGGGCCTCGATATCACGTCGCGATGCCCGTAATTCGTCGCCTCAAAAAGTCCAGAGCCTGGACGGACAGTGAGTTCGGGCCAGTGACGAACCTATGTCAGAATGGATTGAGTGATCTGCAGTGGTTCCCGGCGCTCCCGGAGGGAGCCCTGGTGTGCGCGGCGTGTGAAAAGTTGCGCGGCCGGGCAGCCCCGGCGTGAGGTGGTGACGTCATCGCGGCGGAGACGCGCGGAGTTGCGCGTGGGCCTGCCAGCGAATGCCAACTTAACGGATGCGTATGCGCGCCCCGAGGTGGGCTCGAACGCGGTCCAGAGAGTAGGTTTAGCGGAGCGACACGTGTGGTTCTCGGTATGTCTTTGTCAGTTGACGGCATTGCGCTGCCGGGGCGCGTCGGCGCTCGCGACGCCGCTGCACAATTCAGAGAGCTGGCCGCGAAGTATCAGTTTGATGAGCGCATCGCCACCCACCTGGTCGAAACCGTGGGTCTAGAGACGTTGGTCGATTTCGCGCATGCCGTCACGAGCGAGAACGAGTGGGCGCCGATCCTCGAGCGCGTGCCGGATCTCGAGAGGAGGCTGGGACAGCTGTCCCGCGTGCGCCAGGCGCGGCCTTCGCCTGCGCGGGGGGGGGCCCTGCCTGGCCCGCGCCGCAGTTCGAGCGCGTAGTGCGGCAGGCGTGGAAAGCCGTGTGCGATGCCGCCCGGGAGTCCGAGACCCGGAAGAGGCGCGGTTTGGACGAGAGCGACGATGTCCCATTGCCGTCGCCGCAGCTCGCTGAATTGAGCGAGCAGTTCTTCGCTCGGTATAAGATGGCGTACCCAGCGGAGTGTGAGCCGTCCGAAGCGCTGGTCAGTAAGATCAGCAGGGAGCTGGGCAGGCGCGTCCCATTGCACGCGGAGGGGGTGACCGCGTCGCGCGCGCGGCCCCCCATGGTCGGCAGGCGCCAGGTGACGATGATGAGTGTATGGAAGGTCCGCACGTTGCTGAATGCCGCGAGGGCTGCCAGGAAGCGGCAGCGCATTGGGGATGTCGAATTCGTGTGCGATGAGAAGGAAGATCCGGATCCCGCGAAGGACTTGAAAACCTATATCGCGTTGCACCAGGTTCTCATGGTGGCATACGCGCGCGCTGGGGTGAAGCCGATTGACCCGGCGCCCGGGACGCCAGAGAAGGCGTCTTCGGATACGACGGATTTCGTGCAGATTCCGTTGGATGTCGCGATGGCCTACCATTTCCGTTTGGTCAAGCACGCCAGTGCGATGCCGTTCTCGATTGCGCTGCCTAACGTCGTGCGTCGGGACGAGGAGGAGCGCGCTTGGTGGACGGACAGGGTCCGCACCAGCGAGCTGAGCGTCGGGAAGATAATCCGCGAGGGCTTGCAGACTCGCGAGGTCATGTGGAGCCCGCCCTCACCGCCAGCTCCCGGGCCGCAGCGGCCGCCGACGAGCGTCGGGCGGAGCCAGCGGACAGGTGGCAAGGGCGCGCAGTTGGGCGATCGGTTGAAAGACGGAACCCAGGTGTGTCGCAAGTTCAACGCCGGGGAGTGCTCCGAGCCGTGCCCTCGCGGGTATAAGCACGTCTGTTCCGTCGTGATCAACAAGACGGGGCGCTTGTGTGGCATGTCGAACCACTGCGCCCTCAAGTGCACCAGGAGCCCGGGTCTCAGTTTTTGGTTTCCCTGTTAGCTTAAAGGGGGCGGCCCGGGTCCGGGGGCGCCCTGGGTCCGGGAAAGGCGACGGTTAGCGCCGAATGTTCGGAACACCCGGCGTTGTAGTTTGCGACGCGAGGAACGCGAGCGGGGGCGCGGCCGACGGCGGCAAGCGCGGCCGCAAGGGCGATTGAAACGCACCCGCTGCCGCGCCGCCCGCCGCGGCAGAAGGGGCAGTCACCAGTGGGGTCGCGTGCCCCAGCGTCGTGGGCGTGCGATGGAGCCAGGCGGACATCGCTGTGAAAATTCGGAAGTCCTTTCCGGAAGAGTGGCTGGTGGGCGTTCCCATCCCGTTCTTGCAAGACTTGTTGAATACTTCGCCATTCGTTGATTTCGCCATCTGGGCGGAGCTGCAGGACGAAGGACTACCTCTGGGATGTTCTCTGGGCAGAAATTCCAAGGGGCGCGCGAGCGCCGTGTTGGGTCGCCAGGCAGGCGTGCTCGACCACAGGCTAGCGCTGGCGCCGGTTATCGAACTCGGCGTGGGGGAGCGGGCACACCTCGCTCAATGCATCGAATTCGCGAGCGCGGGGCGATTGCCATTCGACGATGAGTACATGGCACCCGTTGATTTGAAGTATGCTGCCTTTGCCACGGTTGCGTTCGCGTGGGCCGGTGGTAATCGGCTGAGGCAGTGGCGCGAGTCTTGCGCCGGGGCGTTGAAGGAGCTTAGTCAAAGGCTGGCGCCGGTGTCCCGCGCCCTTCGGCTCTGGCAAAGCCCCTCAGTACATGCCGTGGCGCAGAACACCCACATCGCGCTGATTTGTGTTCTGACTTGGGTGATGGGTTGGCCGGATTGGCAGCTGGCCCAGAGATTTGTGACCGGCTTCAATATCGTGGGGCGATTGGAGGAGACGGGTGTCTGGGAGCGGTGCGAAAGTTCGGAACCTGTTTCTGAAGACCGCTTGTTGGCGGAGTCCACCGCGCTTTTACGTTCCAGGGACAAGCGACGGGTTGATCCTGAGGCTGAGTTTCTTTGGGAATCATGCTTGAAGGAATGCGAGAAGGGCTGGGCTGCTCCTCCGGCGTCGCTGGCCGCGATGGACCGCGAGTACGGCGCCGGGCGCTGGGCGGCCGTGCCGTCGTTCGTGCACGTGCAGCAGAACGGCAAGCGTCGGCGGATAGACGATGCTAAAGCCGGTGGGCAGAACGGCGCGACGGTGTACCCTGAGAAGTGGCACTTGCCATCAGCGTTCACGCCTGCATTGCATGGCAAAGTCTTGAGGCAGCGGTCGGGAGGTACGCCAAACACCGGAGGTGGCCTTTTCCCCCTCCCCGCCGGCCGGTGTGTCGCGGGTTTCCCGCGGGCCGTTCCCCCGGGTCCGTTCGTGTGGGCCTAGTGGGCCCCTCCGGTGTCCAAGGGGCGTGGTCCGGCCCGGTGTTTGGCGCGCGCCCTCAGGCAGGAAGCTGCGGCGGGAGGCTTTGCTGATGAGGGCTTAACCCTTGAGACTGGAGGCGAGGACCTGCCGGACGCATACAGGTCCGTGCCGGTCAATCCCGCGCAGCTGCGATATAACGCCATTGCGGCGCGGGAACCGCGCAGCGGGGAGTGGCGATACTTGACTGCATTCGCCATGCTGTTCGGCTTGTCGTCGAGTGTTATGAATTTCATGCGATGGTCTGCCTTTCTGGAAGCCGCTGCCAGGCGCGTGGCGGCACTGTTGCACACAATGTATGTCGATGATGGCAGTCTTGGGGACCTCGGATTGGCGAAAGGCTCGGGACAGGCTTTACTCAACGTCTTGTTTTCGGAGTTGGGTACCCCGAGTGCCAGCGCGAAGCAGCAGCGCATGGCCGCCACTGGGGCATTCTTGGAAGTCGATCGCGACGTGTCTCGGGTTTTTGAAGGCAGAGGGGTGGTCTCCTTTTGGCCGAAGGCCAGCATGATTGACAAAATCAAAGGCCTGCTCGCGGAGCACCGTGCGCGGAACAGCCTGACACCAGCGGAGGCCTCGAAGCTCCGGGGCATTCTGCAGTGGTCGTCCTCCGCGATGTTCAACGGCGTCGGCAGCGCCGCGATGGCGCCGCTGAAGCAGAGGCAGTACACTGACGCGCCTCCGTGGGCGTTATCCCACGCGATTCGGCGGTGCTTCGATTACTTCGAATTTGTAATAGACCTTGCCCCGAAGAGAAGCGTCGACGTGAGCCCGCCCTCGTGTCCGCTGATTGTGATCGCAAGCGACGCGCGGGCTGACGGGGCGACCGCGCCCACAGGCGGCTACCTCCTGGTCGATTGCTTGACAGGGGAGCGTGTGGGAGGATGGTGTGTATTCGACGATGCCATACTCGCGGAGTGGGGTTTCTCGCCGGCGGACCGGGAGAGGGGCGCGAATCCGATCGCCCTCTGTGAGGGGGCCATGGTCCCCATTGTCCTGGCGCAAGAGGCGCGGAGGTGCCGAGGGAGGCGCATCCTGTGGGTGCTTGACAACACGAGCGCTCTCCACAGCTTCGTGAGTGGCAGGTGCGACCATGCTACCCTGGACCGGAGCGTCAAGCTTATGAATTTCTTCAAGGCGCGCGCCGCGAGGGCAAATCGCGGGGGGACGCGCCGTGCAGCGTGTCGCGCCAGTTTCACTGCGACATGTCCACCTGGCTCGAGTGGGTAGACTCGAAAAGCAACTGGTCGGACGGGATCTCACGGCGCGCCGTACGCGCGCGGGGGCGGCCTTCCCCCGAGTCGGCCACTCGCGCGGTGCCAGGCGGCTCGGCGAGGATAGCTTCGCCCGGGAGAATGGTTTTCGTACCGGCGAGGTGAGAGTGGACCCGGCCGCGTGGCGCGGGTGCTTACTAGACGCGTGGCGTTGGGTGCTACGGCGCGCGGAAGGCGCGCTCCGCGAGGGCAATTCGCGGGGGGTGGGCCGCGGCGTGCAGCGTGCCGCGCCAGGCTCAGTGGATTCGCCGTAAAGAAGGAGTCCGCGCAGGAGAGGTGAGCGCGGGCCCAGCCGCGGGGCACGGGCATGCCTCAGACACGGGGCGCCGTGTACATCGACGCGCGATTGCGGAGCGGCGTCGGACCCAGAACAGCGTTGGGGGTGCAGAAACGCGGAGCCAGAGCAGCGTTGGGGAGAGCGGCATTACTGGCGAGCCACGCCAGGGTCTTGCCTTCTTCACGCAGGTGTTCCATTCGGGGGGTTTGGTCACCCCAAGGTCGTTCTGCACCCCCGGAGCACCGTTACACTTTCTGGGGTCGGGGGACGGGGTATGGGTTGGGGGAATGGGTGGGAGGATGGGGCCGTCGCGCGCCGTGTTCGCAGGTGGAGCGCGCGCGCGCGCGCGGAGGAGCGGGCCGCCCGCGTGCGCTTCGCGCCGCGGCGGGGCGCGTGCGATGCGCGGCGCGCGAAAGTTGCCAGGGGCCGCGCAGGGCGCGGCGCGGGGAATAGGCTGTCGGTGATTATGCGTTGACTTTAGGCTCGGGGAGGCTCGGGTCAGGGAACCATAATCATGACAGAAGGGGACGCCCGCGCGCGCTCGCAGGGACTGCGCGCATCAGAGCGCGCAATTGGATCGTGCGAGCAAAGCGCGTTGGCGACAGCGGTTGCTGTTGGTTTGTTTCCCACCCACCACACCCTGGGCCCCGGTGGGGTTACCGGGGAGAATTTGGGATGGGCGCCGGCGTGGACTTCGCCGTGCAAGAGGCGATGCGCACCGGCTGCGAGGGGTCCTGCCTCGGGTCGGCCGAACGTGTGCGTCGCAGGTGCGAGAACGCCGCGCAGGTCAGCGCGTGCGGGGAGGGGGCCTTCCTTCCCTGGTGGCCGCTGGCAGCGGTCGCATCACCAGGTGTAACGTCTGACAGGTGCGCGACATGTTTTGCGCGCGCGAACACGCCCGCCGTATCCCGACCCCCGGTGGGGTGCTCGGGTCGGCGAGGGCGGCGCCGGACGCCGGCAGTGTTCGCTTTCCCCGTGGGGAGAGCGGCATTACTGGCGAGCCACGCCAGGGTCTTGCCTTCTTCACGCAGGTGTTCCATTCGGGGGGTTTGGTCACCCCAAGGTCGTTCTGCACCCCCGGAGCACCGTTACACTTTCTGGGGTCGGGGGACGGGGTATGGGTTGGGGGAATGGGTGGGAGGATGGGGCCGTCGCGCGCCGTGTTCGCAGGTGGAGCGCGCGCGCGCGCGGAGGAGCGGGCCGCCCGCGTGCGCTTCGCGCCGCGGCGGGGCGCGTGCGATGCGCGGCGCGCGAAAGTTGCCAGGGGCCGCGCAGGGCGCGGCGCGGGGAATAGGCTGTCGGTGATTATGTACGTCTGTTGCTATAGATTGCGCCTCTCCTGGGGCACGAAACCTTCCCAGGAGGCCCCAGGAGGTCCCAAGAGGCTCCTGGAGACCCCAGGAAGCCCCAGTAGGTTTCAGGAGGCCCCAGGAGGCCCCAGGCTCATGCACAGAGACGCGCTCGTACTACTGAGGCTCATTCACATTCCAATTCATTCGCAATTAGATTGATGTCCAGACCGTCACAACTGAAACCCGTTAGTATTCGAAAGCTCTTGCGCCTAGACATTCGCGGCGGACAGGTCCATGCGAGTAGATGCTCATATGGGGAGCTCCACGCAGTGAATAATTGATTCCCCACTCACTCATCACCCAGACTCACTCATCAAGACTCACTCATCACTCAGACTCAGTCCTCACTCAGACACACCACTCATCACTCAGACTCACCACTCAGATTCACTCATCACTCAGACTCACTCATGCTCTCTCATCACTCAGATTCAGTCATCACTCAGACTCAGGCGATTCGCTCGTCTCAGCAATCTAAGGGGGGCGGCGGGGGGGTATTTCACGGGGTCCCGTTCGCGGAATTTTGCGGGGATGTCTCAGGCGGTTTGGCCATTTTCTGATCCAGCATGTTTCGCTTTCGGAGCAGATTTGGAGGATGTCTCATGCGATTCGCTCGTCTCAGCACTCTAAGTGGGGCGGCGGGGGGGTATTTCACGGGGTCCCGTTCGCGGAATTTTGTGGGGATGTCTCAGGCGGTTTGCTTGTTTTCTGTCCCAACATCCTTCGCTGTCGGAGCAGATTTGGAGGATGTTTCGAGCGAGGCGCTCATTTTCACGCCTCTGAGGGGAGCCGCCGAGGGGTATGACACGGTCCCGTTCGCAGCCGTTTCGTGAGGATGTCTCTAGCGGTTTGCTGGTTTTCTGTCCCAGCATCCTTCGTTTTCGGAACAGATTTGGAGGATGTCTCGAGCGAGGCGCTCATTTTCACACCTCTGAGGGGAGCCGCCGAGGGGGATGACACGGTTCCGTTCGCGGCCGTTTTGTGGGGATGTCTCTAGCGGTTTGCTTGGTTTCTGTCCCAACATCCTTCGCTTTCGGAGCAGATTTGGAGGATGTCTCGAGCGAGGCGCCCATTTTCACGCCCCTAAGGAGGGCCGCCGAGGGGTATGACACGGTCCCGTTCGCGGCCGTTTTGTGGGGATGTCTCTAGCGGTTTGATTGGTTTCTGTCCCAACATCCTTCGCTTTCGGAGCAGATTTGGAGGATGTCTCGAGCGAGGCGCTCATTTTCACGCCCCTAAGGAGGGCCGCCGAGGGGTATGACACGGTCCCGTTCGCGGCCGTTTTGTGCGGATGTCTCAAGCGGTTTGCCTGTCGTCTGTCCCAACATCCTTCGCTGTCGGAGCAGATTTGGAGGATGTCTCGAGCGAGGCGCTCACTTTCACCCCCCAGGTGGGCCAGATTTTGAGGATGTATCGTTCGGGTTGCCTGTGTTGGTGGCCGGACTCGTGGGCACAGGTTCTCCTCAGGATGCCACAGGATGCTCCAACAGGCTCCAGGAGGCCCCTGGGGACCACATGAGGTCCCAGGAGGCATCAGGAGGCCACAGAAAGACTCAAGAGGCCACAAGATGTCCCAAGAGGCTCCAGGAGGCCCCAGGAAACTCCAGGAGGCTTCAGGAAGCCACAGGAGGCCCCAGGAGGCCACAGGAAGCGCCAGGAGACTTCGGAAGGCAACAGGAGGCCTCGAGAGGCCCCAGGAGCAGGAGGCCTCAGAAGACAACAGGAATGGTTCCAATCCCATGTGTGTTACGTATGCTCCTACAGATGGGGCCTCACCTGGAACACGAATCCTGGACGTTATACGTATGTTTCTATAAATTGTCCTTCTGTGAACACAATCCTAAACGTTTTGCTTGTGTTCCTATATGTTGGGCCTCTCCTGGGGCACGAGTCCTTGGTGCTTTACGCGTGTTCCTATAGATTGCCCTTCTCCTGTGGCTCCAATCCGTAATGTTTTATGTGCGTCGGCTGCTATATATTGGGCCTCTCCTGGGGCACGAAGCCTCCCTGGGAGGTCCCAGGAGGCCCCAGGAGGCCCCAAGAGGCTCCTGGAGGCCCCAGGAAACCCCAGTGGCTTTCAGGAGGCCCCAGGGGGCCCCAGGCTCATGCGCAGAGACGCGCTCGCACTACTGAGGCTCATTCACACTCCAATTCATTCGCAGTTAGATCCACGACCAGACCGCCACAACTGAAGCCCGCTTATATTCGAAAGCTCTTGCGCCTAGACACTCACGGCGGACAGGCCCATGCGAATAGATGCACATATGGGGAGCTCCACGCAATGAATAATTATTTCTCGGACGCCGCCGACTCCAGAGAACAAGAACACACCCAGAATACAGACTTACTCATGCACATAGTTACTTACTCATACTCAGATTTACTCATACCCAGACGTGTTCATACACAGACTTACTCATACCCGGACTTGCTCATACACAGACTTATTCATACACAGACTTACTCATACTCAGACGTACTCATACTCAGACATACTCATCCTCAGATTTACTCATACCCAGACGTACACATACACAGACTTACTCATACACGGACTTACTCATACTCAGACTTACTCATACCCAGACGTACTCATACACAAACTACTCATGCTCAGACCTACACATGCTCAGACCTTCTCGTAGTCCGAGTTGCTCAACGCACGGCAGATTTTGAGGATGTCTCAGGCGGGGCGCTGGCTTCAGCACCCCTAAGGGGAGCCGCCAGGGGGTATATCACGGGCCCGTTCGCGGCAAGTTTGTGGGGATGTCTCAGGCGGTTTGCCTGTTTCGGTGCCCAACATCGTCTGCGTCTACAACAGATTTAAAGGATGTCTCCGGCGGGGCGCTAGTTGCAGCACTCCTGAGGGGAGCCGCCAGGGGGTATATCACGGGCCCGTTCGCGGCCAGTTTGTGGGGATGTCTCAGGCGGTTCGCTTGTTTCGGTGCCCGACATCGTCTGCGATTACAGCAGATATGGAGGATGTCACAGTCGGGGCGCTGGTTCCAGCACTCCTAAGGGGAGCTGCCAGGGGGTAAAGCACGGGCCCGTTCGCGGCCAGTTTGTGGGGATGGTTTAAGCGGTTTGCTTGTTTCGATGCCCCAACATCGTTTGCGCGTGCAGCAGATTTGGGGGATGTCACAGTCGGGGCGCTGGTTTCAGACTTACTCATATCCAGACGCACACATACACAGATTTACTCATGCACAGACATACACATACTCAGACTGATTCATACCCAGACGTACTCATACACAGACTTACCCATACTCAGACCTACACGTATTCAGACCTTCTCATAGTCTGAGTTGCTCAACGCACGGCAGATTTTGAGGATGTCTCAGGCGGGGCGCTGGCTTCAGCACCCATAAAGGGAGCCGCCAGGGGGTATATCACGGGCCCGTTCGCGGCAAGTTTGTTGGGATGTCTCAGGCAGTTTGCCTGTTTCGGTGCCGAACATCGTCTGCGTCTACAGCTGATTTAAAGGATGTCTCGGGCGGGGCGCTGGTTCCAGCACTCCTAAAGGGAGCCGCCAGGGGGTATATCAGGGGCCCGTTCGCGGCCAGTTTGTGGGTATGTCTCAGGCGGTTTGCTTGTTTCGGTGCCCGACATCGTTTGCGATTACAGCAGATTTGGAGGATGTGTCAGTCGGGGCGCTGGTTTCAGCATCCCTAAGTGGAGCCGCCAGGGGGTATCAGGGGCCCGTTCGCGGCCAGTTTGTGGGTATGTCTCAGGCGGTTTGCTTGTTTCGGTGCCCAACATCGTTTGCGATTGCAGCAAATTTGGAGGGTGTGTCAGTCGGGGCGCTGGTTTCAGCATTCCTAAGGGGAGCCGCCAGGGGGTATATCACGGGCCCGTTCGAGGCCAATTTGTGGGGATGTCTCAGGCGGTTTGCCTGTTTCGGTGCCCAACATCGTCTGCGTCTACAGCAGATTTGGAGGATGTCTCAGGCGGGGTGCTGTCTTCAGCATCCCTAAGGGGAGCCGCCAGGGGGTATATCACGGGCCCGTTCGCGGCCAGTTTGTGGGGATGTCTCAGGCGGTTTGCTTGATTCGGTGCACCAACATCGTCTGCGACTACAGCAGATTTGGAGGATGTCTCAGGCGCGGCGCTGGTTTCAGCACTCCCAAGAAGGGACCAGCAAGTTGCTGTTCCCTTGGGTCGTGCTCCGGCACGTACACCCTGGGACGCACGGAAGATGGGGTCGAGGCAGGAGTCGAGGCGTGCTGCTTCTTTGGGTCGTGCTCCGGCACGTACCCTCTGGAACGCACGGGCGATGGAGTAGAGGCAGGAGTCGAAGCGTGCTGGTCCCTTGGGTCGTGTTCGGGCGCGTACGCATTGGGACGCACGGAGGATGGAGTCGAGGCGTGCTGGTCCCTTGGGTTGTACTGCGGCACGTACCCTCTGGGACGCACGGAGGATGGAGTCGAGGCGTGTTGCTCCCTTGGGTCGTGCTCCGGCACGTACCCTCTGGGACGCACGGAGGAAGGAAATGAGGGAGGATGCGTGCTGCTCCTTTGAGTCGTGCTCCGGCACGTACCCTCTGGGACGCACGTAGGGAGGAGATGGGGCGTGCTGCTCCCTCGGGTCGTGTTCCGGCACGTACCTTTTGGGACGCACGGAAGAGATTGCAGGAGTTAGAGGACCTGGGGCACACTTTCCGTCCATCGGAGTCGAGAACACGGAAAATGCGGTCGTGTTTTTTAGATTTCGGTTTCCGGGGATTCTTGGGCCCCGGGAGCTGCCGTTCGCGAGTGGAGATGTTGTCCAGGCGCGACCACATGTTTTTCTATTGTTTTTCAGATGGTGTTTTTTTGGTGTTGTTTTCGATTGCTTTTCGTTTCGGGGGTCCCTGAAGGAACCCTCCGGGATTAGGGGGCGGGAGCTTACAGCGAAACCCAGCATTGGTGTGGACCGGGATCACATGAGGATGAGGAGGGAGGAGGAGGAGGAGGAGGAGGAGGAGGAGGAGGAGGAATAAAAGGAATCGGAGAGGGAGAACCCCGCGCTGCAGTGTCTCATTGCGAAACCGAGTGGAGACGGCGCAGGCGAATAACCTTTGCTACGGTTGCCCGATGGCATTAGTTTTCTCCTTGCGTTTCCATGTACATGTAGTGTCTATTCGATGCCACCGACAGATGCCCAGCGTGGACGGTGCTGGCGTTGACACGTTTGAGCTTTCTTTGGGCTTTCCATCAGCGAGGAGTTTCTTGCCCATGCCAGCGTTAGAAACCCAGCGTGGACGGCGCTGGCGCTGGCTTTTGACACTGTTGCGCCCGAGGGGAAGACCCGATGCCAATTACGGACGATAGAGCTGAGGTGCAGGTCGCGAGGTCCCGTTTGAAGCACTTGCCATTCGCACTTCCCCTGGTGCTTCGGACGCGGCGCCAAGGGAATTCTTCGCCTTGACAGAAAAGATGCGCGGGCATATGCATATGAATGAATGCGTGCCCGTGATGGATGTGCAGCCGCGCTGCGCGCACGCGTGTTCGTCGCTCACATGGACGCGCTCGTAGAGCAAATAACTATCATAGACAAATGCTCACCGTGGCACTATCCTACAACATGACATGCACATATGGCCTTATGCGGCTAAACGCTCGTTTTACAGATCCCACTGCCAGTTATCCTAAAACGAATACGTATTCGAGGAGATCCGAAGCGACCGCGGGATGAGGAGGGCACGGCCTGGCAGCTGAGAAGGAGGAGCGAAAAGGAAGATGCTCATATTCAATCAGACTCAAAGCTCATTATGGCTCGTATTCACTCGTTGGCATGAGGGTTCACTTGTCTTCGTCGGGCCTGTCGCCCACATGGGCGCGCTCTTATAGTCAGACTCCCATGAACAAGCGCTCACTACGGCATAAAAAAAACACATGAGCTGCACATTTGGGGAACTTCGCGCAGTGAGTAATTCCATTGTCGTTGCGTTATCATCATGCTTTCATTTTCCGTCGTTTCGGCGCCCCTTCCGTTGCGCCTCCATGGCGCCACGAACGCGGAGCCTGTTGCCAGTTGTCATATACCTGGGGCCCCAGACCCCCCCCTTGGGTAACGACCGTTGCGCGGAAGTCCCACCGGGCCTTTGGGCGCAGGTGGTCTAACGATGACTTTTTTCCTCTTCCAAAAACCCCTTCTTCCCCGTCGGGGAGGGGAATCTGCCCCCCCACCCCGTCCCCCGGGCCTGGACGGGAGGGGCCGCGATCAGTTGGAGCGTCCGGGATGGTTTCAGGATGGTTCCAAGAGGGTTTCAAAGAACCCAAAATGGCCTCCGAGATCGTCAAGATAGCCCCAACTGGTTAAACCTAGCTAACAACGTGCCTCTAAAAGGCCCCAAGATGACCACACGACGAACCCAGTTGCTTTCGGAAACCCTTCAGGACCCTTCGGAGAGCCCGAGATCTTCCCAAAACCGGGGGACGTTTGATTATCTGTAAGGGTCTCGCCCCCTGCCGCCGGCCCCCTCTCTATCATAATGGGATACATCAGAGCTATATTTGGATTTTCGGGCGCCGTCTTGATGACACTCGGGAACGTCATGCTACGGCGGTTGGCGATGAGCATAACAGATTGAGATGTTGAAGTTGTTGATGAACGCTTTGTTGCCTTCTTGGCATTTTCCTCCAGCTGTTCACTGGAAGCGCTCTGGGAACGGCTGGGGATTGCTTCAGGCAGTCTCTGGGAAGGGTATTTTTTCTGCTCTGGAGAAGGGTGGCGCCTTTTGGGCAGCTTTTGCGAGGTGGATTCGTAGCGTGGGGGTGCGCGCTAATTCGGTGTAATTTGTGAAGGGATCGTGGCCTCGGGGACGCGAGCGTGGCGTAATGTGTGAGGGTTCGTGGCCTGGGGGGCGCGGCAGCGGCGTAATTTACAACGGATCGTTGTTTCGGGGGCGCGAATGTGGCGTAATTCGCGCGGGATCGTGGCCTCGGGGGCGCAAATGTGGCGTAATTGACGAGGGACCGTGGCCTGAAGGGGCTGAATGTGGAACCCACCGCCGAATTTTCCAGAAACGGAGGGGAGGGCAAAAGAATACCAGCGGAACACATATCCCAATACAGAAATTCTTGTTCCCGGAAAGGGCTTCAGGCCCAGGGCTCTCTTTTAGTAGGTTTCCCCCCGGTGTTGACGGGAAGAGGGCCGGCGGATTTCTTTTGCGATAAATAACGAATGGGAAGACGGCCGGCGAATTTAAAATTGAGGATGTCTCAAGCGAAACGCTTGTGTTTCAGAATTGGTTGAGGATGTCTCGAGCGAAACGCTTGTTTTGTGTTATAGACTGTCCTCTCCTGGGGACCAGAATTTAGAGGATCTCTCAAGTGAAATGCTTGGTTTCACGTGCCCAGGCCTTGAGGATGTCTCGAGCGAGACGCTTGGTTTTACGCCTCCAGGTTGCCCAGGCAGAGGTCAAGCGCCAGGATTTGTTGAGGATGTCTCGAGCGAGACGCTTGGTTTCACGCGTCCTCGTCGCCCAGGCGGATGTCTAGAATGAGGAGGTGTTGAGGAAGTCTCGATCGAGATGCTTGTGTGCACGTGTCCAGGCTGCCCAGGCGGATGCCTAGCATGAGGATGTGTTGAGAACGTCTCGAGAGATACGCTTGTTTTCACGTGTCCAGGTCGCCCAGGCGGATGTCTAACATGAACATGTGTTGAGGATGTCTCGAGCGAGACCTTTGCTTTCACGTGTACAGGTCGCCAAGGCGGATGTCTAGAATGAAAAGGTGTTGAAAACGTCTCGAGCGAAACGCTTGCTTTCACGTGCCCAGGTCAACCAGGCGGACGTCTCACATGAAGATGTGTGAGGATGTCTCGAGCAAACTACTTGTTTTCACGTGTCCAGTTCGCCCAGGCGGATGTCTAGCATGAGAATGTGTTGAGGATGTGTTGAGCGAAACGTTTGTTTTCACGTGTCCAGGTCGGTCAGGCGAATGTCTAGAATGAGGATTTTGACAGGATATCTCGAGCGAAACGCTTGTCCCCAGCACGTTCCGTAGCGCGTCCCCTTGGCACGTCCCGCGGTGCGTCCCCATGGCACGTCCCCTGGCATGTCGCCTGGCGCGTCCCTTGAGACGTTCCGCGGCGCGTCCTCCTGGCATGTCCCCCTGTCAATTAGTTCTGCGGCAGATACTATGCGTTCAGGCAGCTCGAGCTTAAGATCCAGATCAGTTCGGTCAGGACTCGGATGCAAAGGAGGACTCGATCCACGACGCTATAGAGCACAACCGCGGCATGGCACATCGCAATTCAGCACGGTGCAGCACAGCACAGACTTCGGCACGGTACATCAAGATCGATACAATCAGCATTGCAACCTGGCACGTTCTTTGGCACGTTCCGTGGGGCGTCCCTTGGCGAGTCCCCCTGGCACGTCGCGTCGCGCGTCCCCTGGCACATTCCGTGGCACATCCATTGGCACGTTCCGTAGCGCGTCCCCTTGGCACGTCCTACGGTGCGACCCCATGGCACGTCCCTTGGCACGTCGCCTGGCGCGTCCCTTGGGACGTTTCGCGGCGCGTCCTCCTGGCATGTCCCCCTGTCAATTAGTTCTGGGGCAGCTACTATGTGTTCAGGCAGCTCGAGCTTAAGATCCAGATCAGTTCGGTCAGGACTCGGATTCAAAGGAAGACTCGATCCACGACGCTATAGCGCACAACCGCGGCATGGCACATCGCAATTCAGCACGGTGCAGCACAGCACAGACTTCGGCACGGTACATCAAGATCGATACAATCAGCATTGCACTTGCCCGTCACCCAATCAGGTGTCTTTGAAAACGCTGCCATGCGTTACATTTCTATATTCTTTTCCGGGTTCGTGAGTCGATCATGTTTTTCTGCTTTGGAGAGGGGGAACGCCTTTTCGGCAGCCTCCGCGATGCAGATTCGTGGCCTCGGGGGGCGCCCGCTGTGTAATTTACGAGGGATCGTGGCGTCAGTGGCGCGAACTTGCTGTAATTTACAATGGATCGTGGCCTCGGGGACGCGAAAACGATGTAAATTACAATGGATCGTGGCTTCGGGGGCGCGAATGTGGAGTAAATTACAAGGGATCGTGGCCTCGAGGGCGCGAATGTGAATTAATTTGCAAAGGATCGTTGCCTCGGAGACGCAAGTGTGGCGTAAATTAACGGCATCGTGGCCTCGGAGACGTGAACGTGGCGTAATTTAGAGGGGATCGTGGCTTCGGGGGCGCGAATACAGCGTAATTTGCGAGGGGGTATGGCTTTGGGGGCACGAAACTCAAGTATCTTTACGTGTCCCACGCCCCCCCAGAAATTCTGAGCGGGGGACGCTAACCAGGGCCCTTTTCGGCTCCCCCCCTTCGCGCGGACAGTAACAATTTACAGTAGGAAGCAGAACGCAGTTCTGTAACAATGGAAACTGGAACTGGTGCAGGGAGCAGCAACCTGAATTCTCGCAGCCTGATGGCCCCGCAAGGGGGTCGGCGGATTTTTGCCTTCTCGCTGTTTCGCTTCCGACGCGCTTCTGAGGCCTCAAGATGGCCCCAAGATTGTCCAAAAAGGCCCGAAGAGGGGCCCAGGAGGCCCTCAAGACGGCCCAAGAGCGTTCTAGAACGCCCCAAGAGCGCCCCAAGAGGGCTCAAAAAAGGAGTTTTGAGGGCCCCGGGGGGGGGGCCTCGATCCCGACCCCCCTCCTTTGATCGATAGCCTTGACGATGGCCCCAGGAGGCGAACCAGGGCTCCCAAGAGAGCCCCAAGAGGGCTCCAAGAGGGCCCCCCAAGGGCCCCAAGACGGCACCAAGAGGGCCCAAAGACACTCCAAAAGATAGCAAATATGGTTCCAAGATGCGATGTTGAGAGCTCTTGAGGGGGGGGGGGCGACATCGAGAACCCCTCCTCATTTGATCGATGTTCTCCAACATGTCCCCAAGATGCTCTCAAGGGCCCCCAAGAGGCTCCAAAGAAGGTTCAAGATCCTCCTCGTCCTCGTCCTCATCCGCCGCGGCCCCGTCCTCCTCGTCGTCCTCCTCCTCCTCCTCCTCCTCCTCCTCCTCTTCCCCTCGCCCCCACGCGGCGCCCAGGGATGGCCCGAAGAGGCCTTCCAAGGCCACCCCTTTGCTTGCTTTGTTTCCCTAGATGTGTCTTTTCGTTCCTTTTCCGTCAGCTCTGAAGGGCAGGGCTTCTGAATGGGCTGGTGGGGCTACGCGAAGCGTGAAGAGTAATCATTTGCCGGGCGAAGGACCCCACCATGTGCAGCTGACCCCCCTTAATGATAGGGCCACGAAACTCTGTACCGGGCAGGAGAGACGCATGCGGGTTGCGAGAATGGGACATTCGGTGGAGCTCCCTACGGGGCCACGAGGCGCTGTACTCGGTGGGGGAGCATGCGGGCTGCGCCACTGGGACCTTCGGTGGAGCTCCCAACCGTTGTACTGGGTGGCGGAGACGCATGTGGACTGCGACACTGGAACCTCCGGTGGAGCTCCCTATGGGGCCGCCAAGCGTTGTATGGAGTGGAGGAGACGCACGCGGGCTGCGCTACTGGGACATTCGGTGGAGCTCCCTATGGGGCCGCGAATCGCTGTTCTGGGTGTGAGGGACGCATGCGGGCTGCGCCACTGGGACCTTCGGTGGAGCTCCCAACCGTTGTACTGGGTGGCGGAGACGCATGTGGACTGCGACACTGGAACCTCCGGTGGAGCTCCCTATGGGGCCGCCAAGCGTTGTATGGAGTGGAGGAGACGCACGCAGGCTGCGCTACTCGGACATTCGGTGGAGCTCCCTGTGGGGCCGCGAATCGTTGTTCTGGGTGTGGGGGACGCATGCGGGCTGCGCCACTGGGACCTTCGGTGGCCGTCGGTGGAGCTCCCACTGGGACCACGAATCGCTGTACTGAGTGGGGGGAACGCATGCGGACCGCGCCACTGGGACCTTCGGTGGAGCTTCCTATGGGGCCACGAAGCGCTGTACTGAGTGGGGGAGGCGCATGCGGGCTGCGGCATTGGAGCCTTCGCTGGAGTTACCAATGGGGCCACGAAGCGCTGTACTGGGTGGGGAAGACGCATGCGGGCTGCGCCACTGAGACCCTCGATGGAGATTCCCATGGGGCGTACTGGGTATGGGAGACGCATGCGGGCTGCGCCACTGGGACCTTCGGTGGAGCTCCCAATAGGGCCACGAAACGCTGTACTGGGTCTGGGAGAGTTATGCGGACAGCGCCACTGGGACCTTCGGAGGAGCTCCCTATGGGGCTACGAAACATTGTGCTGGCTGTGGGAGACGCATGCGGGCTGCGCCGCTGAGACCTTCGGTGGAGCTCCCTAGGCCCCATGGGGCCACGAAGCGTTGTACTGGGCGCTAGGGAGGAGGGAGGAGGAGGGGAAGGAGGAAGGAAGGAAGGAGGAGGGACGCGGGGCGCTGTCCTTTCAAAACGAGGACCCAACACCACGGGATGGTTGGGAAAAACAGTTTCGGATGCGTGGAGGGAGGTTGTTATCCCAAGCTGGGGTTAGGGAGCTCGGAGCTGACCAATGAGCCAAGGAGCTCGGCGATGGAATTCGGTGTGTAGAGACTCCGGCGTCCCGCAGGTTGGGCGGCAGCGGCGGCTATACACCGAGTTCATGGGCCGACCAAGTGACGTGGTTTATACATCGAGCCCCTCCCAAGGGGGTTATCCCTGGGCAGTTTTGTTGGCCGATGCTCTGTCTTCCCCGCCTCTGCCCCTCCCCGCCTTCATGTACCTCCCCCCGAGTGGGTCGCGGGCCCGCGAACGGTGCTTTGTCCACGCACCTCGGGGTGAAAACGCAATTTCGGGACATGCACGGTCCTCGTGCGGCTACGAGCTGACTCTGACGAGACGGCCTATCACCGCACCGTTCCGGTACCACCGAGGAGCAGGCTTCCGGGGAGGCCCGGGCGGACCCCAAAGGAAGGGAGGAGCGCACAGTCGCGTTGGATCCTCCTCCGCTTGGGCTCCTCGAAGGCGTGCACGAGGGGGCTTCTTGCCCACCGAGAGCGGGCGGGCCTCGCCAACACGCCCCGGCGCCAGAGGCCCTGCGGGTCTGCACAGTCTCTGCCCCCCTCTGTGAAGCGAAGCTTCACACAGCGCACTCCTTTTCCAAAACAGGCCACCAGGCACCCGTCTGGCGCCTCCTCGTACACGCACACTGCTGAGCTGGGAGAGGGGTAGGATGTTGGATGTGGAGTGTGTGGTATTGGGCTCGATGTTGGTAGAATAGGAAAGGCGAGGGAGGTACTCTTACCTCCAGGGCTCCCGCGGCCCCGCTGAAGGCCTCGAGCACAAATGGCTATGGACACAACGAATAGGGGTCAGCCTCCAGGACGGGGCGGACCATCTCGAGAATCGACACCGGTCCAAAAACATGTTCGCTCAAGTCCATAAGTAAAGCAACAGGCCTGACACGTCGCGGGAGATTACTTGCCAGCAGGAGATATGACATCACCCCACAGATCTGGCCGAAAATCAAGACAGGTCGCATTTTCTAGAGCTTGGATACCTACACTCTTGCGTTTCTTAGCTGATTCGAACATCTGATCGTAAACAAGACACAACCTGCACTTATTACTGAAGAACAATTATAGTTTCCAGCGCTCATGGTCTTTCGTGAGACTGTTAGCGAGCATGGCACCAGTGTGTACCCAACGGACCGGGCACCCACACGCGACAATACCGTCTCTCAAAGCAAGCAATTCCAGACCAGTTCTGAACTCCTTGCCTCCCATACGCTTCTCGGGACAGCGCAAACGGTCGTATAGGTTCTTCGAGTCGGTGATCAGGCACTCCTGGACCTTACGTACCTGGGCCCATGGGTCTCGGAGATCTGGTTTCCAACCCGAAAGCTCGGCCAGAAGGAACCTCACGTAAGTGACCTCATCCTCGGTGTTCACTGTTGCTGAAACTTCTGCTGATGGCGGTGACCGGCACGTGCGCTCGACTTTACCCGACCTCCAACTGATTAGCGAAACCCCTGTCTCCTCTCCAGCCAGAAAACTCACCGGAACGATCCCGAGCACTCGGCCCTCGGTCGATTTGCCGTCCACACGGTTGCCGAAGGCGGCATCACCCCAGCCGACGACGGCCAGCTCGCACTCTGCGAACGGGGAAATCTCCAGCATTCTTCCTTTGGTCTCCTTGGCTCGCTTGATCAACTTGTTGACCTTCACGAGGTCGTCCACCGTACATGATTCCGTCTTGCTCTGCAGCAAGCTCAATTCCGCCAGGATGTTTGGACCCGTCTGGGTACCCTTCCACTGCAGGCTCCCAGTGGCCGCTCGAAACTGAGTCTTCTCCGCCACTGTCACCGGCGACGAAAGTTGTCTCCGTCGCTCTGCGGGGACCTCGATCTCCTCGATCTGCTCCGTGTAGGCGGCCTGACTCGGCGTGAATCCGAAATCAGCTCTCTGGGTAACGTCAACGCCGCACTGTGTGAAGGTGTTGTACTCCCACTCGGTCCACCTGAAAGCTCCCGTCACCTGACGTCGGGCCTGCTGCCAGGTCTTGTCCGCTTCGCGGCCGGCGAACGAGAAGTCATCCACGCGAGACAGAGCAATCGCCACGATGTCGTCAGGGCGTCCAGTCGTCGAAGGACTTGTCAGGATCCACACACACGGGTCTGACTCCAGCTGCCGCCAGCCCAGCTCCTTCAGCTTGCGATTCATTGCCTGGTGCCATGCCCGAGGTGCCTGCACCAGGCCGTACGCTGACTTCTTCAAGATGGCCGCTTGACCCGATCGCAAGCCGAGCATCTCCACGATCTCGCCCGTGGGCTTGACGAACAGTTCCCGATCCAGCTCTTCGCCCTGCAGGAACGCAGACTTCACGTCGCCCCCGGCCACCCGCATCTTCAAGTTCGCCGCCTTCTGCAGAGACACCTGCCGAGCGGTTCGGGTCGCCGTCGGCGCATGCGACTCCTGCGTGGTGAGGTCGGGGTCCTGGAAGCCGAGAATCACTGACCGGGCTTTGGCTCGTCGACCCCCAGGTTCTGCAGGATCGACCTTCCATGTCAGGACCCACCTGAGGCGCATCAGTCTGTCGCTTGGAGCCGAGGCATGGCTCGGCAGGCCCTCCAAGACCATCTCCTTGATCCGCTCCTGCGCCTCCCTGGTCCTGGCCTTCCTGAACTTCTCGAGATCCGCCGCTGACAGAGTTCGCTCCCGGACCTCCGCACGCTGACGTCGCAGCTGTGTAGCCACGAAAGGCGACAGGTCGCGCGCGGCTGACCCGCCTCGCGCTCTTTCAGGAAGGCTGATCTCCACCTCGATGGCATTGTCCTCTCGGTTCCAGGAGCACGCAAACGGCTGGATCTCGGCAGTCAAACCCTGCTGATCGATCTGATCACGTCGCTTCTGTCTATCTGATCTTTCCAAGCCGTAGTGGTCCCCACCTGCCGCAGCAGCTGGTGGAAGGCCTTCCCAGGCATATGGTGACTGTCTCAATGGAGTCGTCCGAGATTTGTTAGGCGGCCTTGCAGGGGTAGCTGGAAACGTTGCGGGCTCAGGAGCCCGAGGCTGCGACGAGCCCGCAGCGGATGAGCTCGCTCCCGACGGTCCAACTCGCGGCTGCTTGGACGTGGAGGTGAGCTCTGTCGGTACCCGCTTGCCTGTGATACGTCTCCTTGGCTCCTCGTCCATCGACGAAATCGTCGGTAGTGGTGGTGCGTCTCCGGCGTCCACAAACTCCGTGTCGCTCGGGATCAGGCGAGGGTCGTCTGCCAAGTCCTCGTACTGCCCCGCCCTGAGGCCTTGCGTCATACTGTTGAACGTCCACGGCAACTCGGTCCCATGTGTGATCTCGTGCTCAGCCACTTCACGATCAGACGCGTCACGAAGCTGGCAAGGGTCACAACGAACGAGCCGACCACAAGCGTTCAGACACACTCTCGGTCGAGGTTGAACTTCACCGTCCCGATGGACTGTCTCCGTGACCAAGACTCGGGCTGGCCCATAGAACCTGCCCGTCATGGAGCTGCTCTTCGGATTCCTGAAATAGTAGACCAAAGTCCCTGGAGTATATACCATCAACTTACGAGACCTGGCATGACTGGCTCTGCGAGCTCGTTCAGCATAAACCAACCTGAGCATTGCCTCCTGCGCCTGCCGCATGAACTTGAAATTCTCCCCGAACTCGGCGTCGACCGCCTCCGACTCCAGCGCCGGCAAGTTGACCGGGTCACCTGGAGCGTCCATGAACGATCCGTCGAGGTCTGGGGCACGGCCAAGGGCCACCTGCAGTGGGGAAAACACCCGATGCCGGTCGAACTCGTTGTAGGCCACCACCGCACGTGCCAGGTATTCCTCGCACGATTTTCCCGGACATTCCCGGGCCAGGGTGGTCAGGAGATCCTTGATGAGGCAGATGAGCCGCTCGATACCTCCAATCTGCCAGTGCGCCTGTCTGGGGATAGGGCCCCTCTGGATACTACTCGACTCCAGGTTCTCCCTGATGGTGTTGCTCATCCACGCTCCCTCCGGATTGACTTGAAAGATCCTTGGTCGGCCGAAGTAAGCGATCCATCGACTCCAGAGCGAGTTCTTCAGTTCCTCAGCCGTGGCGTTCCTGCTCTTGACCATCTTGAATAGGGCGTGGCCGACTCCGAGCTTCGAGCCCTGGTCCAACTACAGCACCAGCTTGAACTTCTCGTTGCTGCATGGGTTCTCCTACTCGGCCAGGTCGCTCTGCAGGACAGCCCACTTCTTAGGCACCTCGTCGGCCGAACCGACGGGCCGCAGAGGCCTGTGCTTCTGGCTCTCGTCGCAGGCTGGACAGCGCATGCCTTTCACATGTCCCACGATCCGCTTGTCCGCGCCTCGAGCTGCCAGTGACCTGGCCACCTGAACGAACGGGCAGTGTCCACAAGCGGCGTGGATCCGTCGAACTGCGACCTCTACCCTTCGAAGCTCGCCGGGGTCGATCCCTGTCTTCGAAGCGGAAACGGCACAGACGACGCCCATCTCCTCGTCCGCGGCCTCGGACTCCCGCACGAGGTTGCAGATCTCATCTATCTTCGGTTCTTCCAGCATTGCGCTGATTGCCCTCTTGACGAATGCCTCTGGGTAGTACGCGGTGGCCGCCGTCCTCGCACCGCCTACGCATGGACTGTGCTCGTGACGTCCATCGCATCGAATAGCCGCCCTCTGGCACATCCGGTCGGAGGTGGTCCAGATCTCCCAGGGCTTGACCATCGGCATTGATCCCGGCGTCTCGAGCCTTGACGCCCAGCATGCAGCCATCGCAGAGCGCATGTCACACTCCCGGAAGATCTGCTTCAACTCCGGTTACCGATACAGCTGGAGATCCTTCGGCCACTCCCAGTGTACGTGACCTCTGTCCGCCACCTGGTCCATGACAAGTAGCAAGGATTTCCGGATCAGGCGCTTGGACTTCTTCCGGCTCTGGAGGATCTGCTCCCAGACCTCCGGCTTATGACGATTTTGAAATTGTTGTTCCCTGACCACGGGCCACAAGGTAGGGAAAACCACATATGTTCAGGACGTACTCGCTCTCTCTCAGCTCTGGCCTTCTGCAGGCCTGCAGTGGTGGATAAATGAAAACCGTTCCAGCCATTAATTCGACTTGCACTGTCCGCTCCTGACTCCTGCATCACGAATTGAGATAGACCCGACGCTGGTGAGCAGCAGACCTCCATTAGCTTGATTCTTGCAGCCCCGGTCAGGAACGCCCAGGCTCGCGTCACACTCTTTTCCAGGCACCCCGCCAGCCAGGTAGCCTGAGAGTCAGTGAGATCCCTCAGCGGCCCGCCGCGGCCGGCCCAGGCGGGCCGCTCGACGACGAGCTCGTCTACTCTACCTTCTGCAACCTGGTCGTGAGCACATCCATGGCCATCTTCATGTTCCCGAGCATGTCGATGATCTGCTCCTCTTCGGTCTTCCCCGCGGTGTCCATCGCGGCGGTCTCCTCCATCAGGGAGCGCTTCGCCGTCGGCTGCTGGGACGACTGCTCCTTGAGCACCAGCCACTGAAACTCCGTCTTCTCGAGCTTCTCCCCCTTCACCTTGGGCTGAGGTAGCTCGTGCCTCGCCGAGTTCATCATGTCCTCGGCCTTGATCCCCTCTGAGATCAGCCAGTCCGTGAGACGCTTGAAGCGCGGATTGTCCAGGCTCACCAGCCACCCGGCGTACTCCCGCTCCTTCTTCAGAACCTCCTCTATCGTCATCTTCCGATGGCGGCCGAACGGAATCAGGTCCGTGTGCCCTTGACCATCCCCAGGGACTGTTCGCACGAGGTCGCCGCGCGTCTCCCTGCCAGTCAGGACGCAGCCCATGGCAGTCGCATCCTCGACAAGCTCGGCCTTCTTCTCGTGGCGCACCGGTGCGCCACCGACTGGCATCGCCCTGTAGATCCGGCGAAGCCTGGCCCGCAGCATGTTGCACGTCATGTGGGAGCCATCCTCGTCCCATAGCGCCAGCTCGGAGAGGAGCTCGACCTTGCGCATGCCGGACGTGGCCGAGTGCTGATGCATCTGCTCTGACGTCTGGAGGCGAAGGAATACTCGCCGAAGCCGAGGCTTGAGCCGTCGCACTGTGGAACTGAAGTGTTGTTGTCCATGTTGGATTCAATCTGGCATCGGCCCTCCGTGTTGCAGAGTCCCCTGCTTCAGGACCCCGAAGGGACCCACTTGATACGGCGGAACCCAGACCTTCCGAGACAGCTGAACCATGTTTCCCGAGACATCCGAACTCTTTTGGACTCGTAGACCTACTCTGTGGACTCGTAGATGCCCCTCGAGATCTTGTAGAGGTAACCTGGCAATTCGTAGAGCCCACTGGAGATCCCGTAGAGGTGCTTTGTGGACTTGTAGGCGTGCTCTGAGGTCCCGTCGACGCCCTGCAAGGCCCTGATGACGAACTTGGTGCCCCCGTAGAGCCCGCATGTGCCCCTGAACCTGACGCCTGGCCTCCACTGCTGTCAGAGATCGATGCCGCCAACGCCAGAGGTGAGGAGGGAGAGGAGGAAAGGATGTAAGGCACAACGGACTGCTGCACATCCTCGGCTGCTGAATCCTCAACAGGCTTGTCCGCAAGTGCCGCCATTCCTCGACTCAGAATGCAATCTGCCGGCCTCTCGACGCTCGTCGAATCGCCCAGTAAGTCGCACGTAAGGTCGATCAGCAGGTGGCCAGTACGAGACCTGGGACAGGATATCATCTTGGACGGGTCGACATTCTGAAATATGCCGCAGCTCGCCTCGAAGTCCACGATGGCCCCCAGGTTGTTCAGCGTCTCGATCGACACCAGGATTTACCCTTCGCGTCGATCGCGTGGACGAAAAATGGCACGCACGCTCCTTGCACCAGGAGCGTGCACTCGACCCTGCACAAGACACGCTTCACCTCGCCGTTGCCGAACTTGTAGACTGGCCGGTCCTGCAGGTCCAGCTCCATCGGCGGGTCACTCACTCACTCATGCCATACGCCGGAGCGCGTGGGCGAAAGAAGACAAGACAAGGCCAGCCGATTCTCACCGCTTTGCGGGAGCGGCGGCGCTACGGCGGTCGCATGATAGACAACGTGCGCGGCAGCAGGAGGAGGAGGAGCAGTAGGAAAGAGGGAAGACAAACGGCCGGCGAATGATACGGACTTCGCTTGGAACGTATCTGGCCGAAGGCTGCAGAAAGTCTGAGACCCGAATCATCAGGGGTAACTCGGGTCAGGGCTAACTCGGGTTTGTTTTTCGGGACTCCGAACCCGAGTTACCCCGGACCCGAGTTACCCCGGATAATTCGGGCGTCCAGAGCCCCGAATCATCAGGGGTATCTCGGGTCAGGGCTAACTCGGGTTCCTTCTTCGGGAATCCAAACCCGAGTTACCCCGGACCCGAGTTACCCCGGATAACTCGGGCGCCCAAGAAAGGACGCCAAGGCACCGGGCGTCGGCGGGTGGCCTCGAGAAATTAGGATCTCGTTGAGGGTCTCCACCGCCTCTGCCCCGCCAGCGGTCTTCTCTGGCCCCGCAGGCCGTGATGCCGTGCCCGGTCTCTCCGTGGCCCTCTCGACGATGTCGGCCCTCCTGATCTCGGGATCGTCGAAGTCCACCGCGTTGCCGAGCTCCTCCACCTCCAGCTCGACATAGTCCTCTACGTTGGCGTCGAGGAGAAGGGGGGAGGAGGAAGGCGTCCTCCTCCTCCTCGTCGTTGCCTCCACCTCCCTCCTCCTAGTCCTCCACCTCCCTCCTCCTAGTCCTCCACTCCACCTCCCTCACTCCTAGTCCTCCACTCCTCCACTCCTGAAGAAGGAACCCTTTTCGTTCGGGAGGGGCTCCGCGTTCCTCAAGTGTTTTGCAGCTTGCCTCAGGTTTTCCTTGTGTTTTCGATCGGAAGTCGAAGTTCAACTTATGGGAAAAACAGGCGCCTCGTTCCTTATTTAGGGTTCCTTAGGTCCACGCCCCGACTGTAGTCCTCTACGTTGGCGTCGTACTTCGCCGTCAACAAGGAGGCCCTGGAGTCTGCCGCCGCCGTCGCCGCCGCCCCGGGCCGGGGCCGGACGGCCGTGGCCCAGCTTGTGGTCCGCCCTGTGCGGGCAGCTCCCGGTGCGATGGGCCCCGCCGCACTTGAGGCAGGGCCCTTGACAAAACGACGCGAAGATCGGGACAAAATCGGATCGGGATAACTCGAAATCTCTGAGAATCGGCGGGTTTGGAGGATGTATTGGGCGCCGCGGCCGCTCCAGAGCGTTCCGGAACGCTCTGAGAGCGCTCCGGAACGCTCTGGAGCGATTTATCCCGATCCTAGCCCGGTTTTACTTGACGTCCGTCACCTCGCTGGCCCCCTCCTGAGCCGAAGAGCTTCCTGCCCGTGCGGTGCTCGTTGATCTGCTGCCGCGCGTCCTGAAGCCTCCTCTGGCTCGCCTGGAACAGTGCGTAATGGAGGATGACGATTAATAAATGACCGGGGGTCGTGTTCACGCGGCGGCGCCCGGGATGATGATTAGAAAAACCGGCCCCGGGCTGGGAAACTATTTTTTTAATCGTCCCCCCCCCGCCGTCCTCGGGCGCGCGCCCCCCCCGGTGACGAAACGCCGCACAGGCGAGCCCTGCTTCTGAGCGTTCCCCCCCCGGTGTGGGAAACTATTTGTTTAATCGTTCCCCCCTCCTTTTTTTCTTAATCGTCATCCCACATTAAGTTTCCTCTTCCTCACTGATCGCCCGTCGCGTAGGCCTCGTCGCCGATGCCTTCTTCCTCGCCTTCCGTTGTCGACGCCATCGCCGGTACACTGTGCCTCTCGTCGCTGTCGGCCCGGGTCTGCGCGTCATCCCCGCAGAACGCCGCCGCCGCAGCCTGCTGCCGGATAAACTTGGACTCCCGGTAATCTCTCTCCTCCGGGGGTGGACAGAACCCCCAACAGTGACACGTCGATTAGTGAATTGTCCGTTTTCGGTTTTCGAGAGGGCGCCGTGGCCGTTATTTTCCAGGCTTGCGCCCGCCAGGTTTGGGCCCGAAGTCGTTTTTTCTAAACCACGTTTTACTAAAGGGAGGTCTGTCCATCTCCGACTCCTTCAGGTTCTCGTCACTTGGCCACTGTGTCCTGAAGGCGCTCTCAACGTTGTCGACGGAAGTCGCCACGACACGATCCGATCACTGCTGCTACCTCGCCGCCGTCCAAGCCTGCTCGATGTAGGAGGTACCATCCTCTTATCACACTCGGCAGCACCTCTGGTAAGTTCTGGATGGGAAAGGAGCACTGGCTGCCGCTCTGGGCCACACCACGTGCCCATGGATATTGATGCCAGCTCTGCCAACCGTTGTTACGCCACCCATCTTGCCATCCGCCGTTGCCGTACCGCTCATGGTCACCCTGCCACTGCTGAGCCTCGGGAACTTGCCAGTCTCGCACTTCAGGAGCTTCAGCTTCGCCCTCGGGAGTGCCCTCTTCACTCTCGATACGATGCCATGGAGCGTCAGCTGAACTGTGTTGGCCGCCCGTCGGCCATTGACTGAATGAGGCTGCTTGAGTGTTGGGTTTGTCCAGCGCTATCTGGTCCTTGGCGTCATTCCTGACCATTCTCGCCAAAGCCACTCGAAGACGTTGGTAGCTCTCGTGCACACGCAGACAATACCCCGCCATGCCTTCGCCTCGCCGGCGGCGAAGTTTCACGAAGTACTCCTCCATGTAGTGCCCGACGTCCTCGACCGGCTGTCGCATCACGTTCTTCTGCAGATACTCCAGCAGGTAGTCAGCACCCCAGGAGTTGGACAGCCACCCGCGAGGTCGACCGATGCAGGCGGTTCCCGCTGCTCTGGCCAGCCGAGCGACCAGCCTGGGGCCGCACAGGTACCTGTCCTCCCACTTGGTGCCGTCCACGTAGTTCATCACATCCTGCTGGTATTTCTCCCATGTGCCAGCGCCGCCGTTCCACGTCGGCACCGACTGGGTCTTGACCTCCGTCATGTCTCCGTGGAACAGACACCTGCTCCGCTACCATGTGAAGCGAAGCTTCGCACAGCGCACTCCTTTTCCAAAACAGGCCAGCACTCGTTCTCGTTGCTGGGCTCCACCAGGCACCCGTCTGGCGCCTCCTCGTACACGCACACTGCTGAGCTGGGATAGGGGTAGGATGTTGGATGTGGAGTGTGTGGTATTGGGCTCCATGTTGGTAACATGGGAAAGGCGAGGGAGGTACTCTTACCTCCGGGGCTCCCGCGGCCCCGCTGAAGGCCTGTAGCACAAATGGCTATGGACAGCGAATAGGGGTCAGCCTCCAGGACGGGGCGGACCATCTCGAGAATCGACACCCTCCCCCCCCCGAGGGAGGGGCAACGTAAGATTCGTCTCGTGTCGACGCCGCGGCGACTCCAGCGCAGGCGTTCAGGGTCATCACCGCCGGTGGCCCGGAGTCGGCCAACCGGGAGCGTCTGGCGATCGGAAAGCCGCCCATCATCTCGTTCATGGTTGAAATGGCCGCTCCCCCCCCAGCGAGGGCCAGAACATAACAAAGCACGCTCTCAGCAGCGCGCAATTCCAAAATCAGCTCCCCTTCCCCCCTGGAGAGAGAGGCCTTGCCCCGCCTCGCTTCAGGTCGGGCTGCAGGCGGATTTGAGACGAGAGTAGAAGATACCCAAAATATGTTTTGGGACTATTTTTGCACATCCCTCCTGTGGAGGGACAGGCCCGACTTCGGCCTCGCCTCGCCCCCCCCCCTCCCCCCGAGAGAGAGTGGCCTTGCCTCGCCTCGCCCCCCCCCCCCGCCGCCCCCCTCAGGAGCGGGCGGGCCTCGCCGACGTCCCGGCGATGCCGGCCTCGCCGTCGCGACCGCCTGCCGCCTCGCCGTCGCGGCGGCCCGCCGCCGCCGCGTCCGTCGCGGCTCCGCCGCTGTCGTCTGCTTGTTGTTATTATGATTATTCTCCGTCGTCGTCGGCGGCGGCGGCTTCGGAGGCGCCGCCGCCGCGCCCGCCGCTGCCGCCAGTGTCGTCTTCTTCTCCGTCGTCGTCGGCGGCGTCGGAGGCTTTCGGGGATATCCGATGAATCGGGCCTGTCTCTAGGCTTGCTTGTCTGCAGGGGCTTTCTAGCCTTTGCTCGGCGACCAGTAGGTGCGTTGCCGGATCGGGGATCGGTCGAGCGGCATTGTATTTTGTGGCGTCCTTTCCTTCCTATCCAGCACCCTGATCCCGATATTTTATATATCCCCAATTCGGCTTGTCTCCCTGTACCAATCCCCCCGTCGTGGCCCCCCATCGTGATCCCCCATCGTGGCCCGCATCGTTGCTGTGTGAAGCTGTTTAGGGTCTTCTGCCGAAGTGTAGACTTTTTTCCATCCGAGCGTTTTTCCTGGATTGCGGCCCTGAGGATTGATTTCGGGCCCCAGGGCAATCAAAAATGGGCCCGCGGGCCAAACACTACAGAGTGGGAAGGCTCCAGCATCTCTGGGGCCGCTGATTGAACAGTCGCTGTGCAGAACCTGGAGCGACATGTCAGAGCGCACCCCTGAAGAGATCCGGGTGGTGGCGGTATCGGTGTCGTTTTGTCTTCCCAATCTGATGGGCTTGTTTTCCACCACCACCACCACCATAAGTTGGAGGGGGGAAGGAGGTGGAGGAGGAGGAGGAGGAGGAGGAGGAGAAGAAGAAGGAGGTTGAAACAGAAGAAGAAGAAGAATAATAAGAAGAGGGGGAGGAGGACCCCTCCTCCAACTTATGGTGATGGTGGTGAGAAACATGCCCATCACAATCGTTGGCGTCGTTGCGGTCGGCGTTGCCCACCCTATTGTTGTGGCTCGCCGTCGTCGTCGAGCAGTCCTGTCTCTGCGGCCCGTCGGCCTTGTCGGCGTCGTCGACGCTGTCGTCGCTAGTGTTTTCGTCGTCGGTTTGTCGTCGTCGCTTTCGTCGTCGCTTTCGTCGTCTGCCGTTATCGTTTCTCTCTGTCGTCGTCGTCAAATTTGTTCCCTTGGACTCCACTGCCCCTCTGTTCTGAGGCAGTTGTATAGGAAGGGTACAGAGGAAAGAGTGTTTACACAGTTTGGAGGAGTTCGTGAATTAAGTATGGGTCGAGCTTGGAGCGCCTCGAAGAAAGCCTGCGCACCCGAATCGCAAGCATATGGCTATATGCGGACCCAGGACAGTTTGCTTCCCGTCGTCGTCCTCGCCCTTGCTCCGTTCCCTTTCCTTTCTTCCGCACCCTGGATGGTGTCGAAAGCGTCCGCGGCTCGGGCGGGGGAGCGCCCCTTTCCACCTCCTCCATTATTTATCGTTCCGTTTGCCTCCCTGTTCCACCGTCCGTCGTCCTACCTCGTCTTTCTGTCTTGTCCGACAAGTGAAGTCCCTGGTGCCGCGTGCCCGCATCAGCAGTATGTCTCCTTTTCGGTATCCAAACACGGCGGCGCAACCTAACAGAGGGGATTGCCAATGCGAGCGTTCGGGGAGCATTCCAAACGCGGGTGGCACGGCCGCCGAGCACAGTCGCACCGCTAACATGTAAATTCTTCACGCGTCGCGTATCCCCACCAGCCCATCTCAAAACAGCAACTCTTGCGAAGCATGCCGGCAGTCGTGTTTTTCAGGCGTGTTTCCGCCTGCCCCCGCATATCTCCCCTGTTCCTCCTTCCTCCCGCCTCCTTGCACATCCTCCTTGTGGTGGGAGCGGGAGAAGGACGAGGCGGAGGAGGAGGGAGAGAAAACGCTCCTCGTGGTTTGAGTCGTTTGGGGTGTCTCGTCCTGGGATGAGTCGTTCGGGCCCTTCTTCCTGGTGTGAGTCGTTCGGGCTCTTCGTGGTGTGAGTCGTTCGGGCTCTTCGTCCTGGTGTGAGTCGTTCGGGCTTCTCGTGGTGTGAGTTGTTCGGGCCCCTCGTCCTGGTGTGAGTCGTTCGGGCCCCTCCTCCTGGTGTCACTAGAGCAGTCACTAGAGCAGTGGTCTATATGGAAGTAGTAGTAGTAGTAGTAGTAGTAGTAGTAGTAGTAGTAGTAGTAGTAGTAGTAGTAGTAGTAGTAGTAGTGGTAGTAGTAGTAGTAGTAGTAGTAGTAGTAGTAGCAGTAGTAGTAGTAGTAGTAGTAGTAGTCGTAGTAGTAGTAGTAGTAGTAGTAGTAGTAGTAGTAGTAGTACTGGTAGTAGTAATGGCCGTAGCACCATGAGTAGAAGTAGTAATAGTAGAGGTAGAAGTAGAAGTAGTAGTAGTAGTAGTAGTAGTAGTAGTAGTAGTAGTCGTAGTAGTAGCAGTACTAGAAGCAGTAGTAGTGATGGTAGTCTTAGTAGTTGTAGTGGTAGTTGTCGTGGTAGTAACAGGAATAGGACTAGTAGTAATAGTAGAAGTAGTAGTCCCAGTACTAAGAGCAGCAGTAGTAGTAGTAGTCCCAGTAGTACTACTAGCAGTGGTAGCAGTAGTAGTAGTAGTAGTAGTAGTCCCAGTAGTAGTAGTAGCAGTGGCACTAGTAGCAGTGGTAGTGGCAGTGGTAGTAGTAGTAGTAGTAGTAGCAGTAGTAGTAGTTGTAGTAGTAGTAGTAGCTGTAGTAGTAGTTGTAGTAGTAGTAGTAGTAGTAGGAGTAGTAGTAGTAGGACTAGAACTAGTAGTAGTCGTAATAGTAGTTGTAGCTGTAGTAGTAGGAGATGATGTAGTGATACTAGTACTAGTAGTAATAATAGTAGTAGTAGTAGTAGTAGTAGTAGTAGTAGTAGTAGTAGTCGTCGTCGTCGTCGTCGTCGTCGTCGTCGTCGTCGTCGTCGTCGTCGTCGTCGTCGTCGTCGTCGTCGTCGTCGTCGTCGTCGTCGTCGTCGTCGTCGTCGTCGTCGTCGTCGTCGTCGTCGTCGTCGTCGTCGTCGTCGTCGTCGTTGTAGGAGTAGAAGTAGTAGTAGATGTCTTTTGGGAGCCTCTTGGAGGCCTCTTGGGGCGTCTTCGGCGCCTCTTGGGGCCTCTTGGGGACCTCTTGGGGGCATCTTGGGGGCCTCTTGGAGGCCTCTTGGGGGCCTCCTGGGGGCCTCTTGGGGCCATCTTGGGGCCTCTTGGTGCCTCCTGGGCGCTTCTTGGGGCCATCTTGGAGGGAATCGATCAAAGAAGAGGGGAGCTTTAATGAGCGCTGCCCCCTCAGAAGGGCAAAATGAGCCCAACACCTTCGTAAAATCAATGATTTTGCCTGGAAAGAAGAGGGGAGCTTTAATGAGCGCTGCCCCCTCAGAAGGCGAAAATGGGGCCAAAACCGTAGTAAAATCAATGATTTTGGCTTCAAAGAAGAGGAGAGGGTTTTTTCTGCCTCCCCCCGTCGGGGCCAGAATCCTCGTGAGGGGTGTCGTTTTTTTAGCCCTCCCAGGAGTCGAAAATGACCCCCCCAACGACCCGCGAAAGGACCTCTCCAGGCCCAGGGGGAGGGGGTAGGGGGAGGGGTTAACCCCTCCCCGAAGGGGAAGAAGGGGGTTGAGAACAGAGCGGGCTCTCTAAACCACTCACGCCCAAAGGGCTGGTGGGATTATAGGTGCCTGCGGCAAAGCCCGCCCCCTTGCCAGTGCAGCGGTTTGTACGGCGACGCGTGGAGCTTTGACAGTTAAGAGGCCGCACGCAGGATTGCTGTGCGGCCTTCTGTGGGGTCCTTCGGGGTCTTTTTGGGACGTTTTCGGGCGGTTGGGGGCCGCTTTGGTGCCGCGTTTCACCGCGGCCGTTCTGGGCCAGGCAAGCGTGTATTTGCAGCTCCCTCGGGGGCGCCCTGGGCCGGGGAAGTGTGTGCTTGCATCCCCCCTAGCTGGGCATGTCGACCTCATTTCTGGGTTGGCGAGGTCGGGGCACCCTCGAGGTGGCGAGCTTTTACATTTTTCGAAAAACACAGATCAAGGTGTGATCTGTGTGCACAACCTCTGTCTTTAACCGTGTATTTTCGTGCTTGGGCCCAGTATTTACAGATCGTGGTGTGATCTGTGTACGCAGATGTTGTTCCCATCTGTGTATTTGGAGTGTGCCCCTCGCGGCTGGTGTTCATTGGGCGGGAACTTTCGTGTTTCTCTCTCGGCTGGCCCAGGAGGGGCGTCGTACGCGGTCGAAATACACAGCTCGTGTCTCCAATGGTGCATTTGTTGCGCGCCGCTTGCTGGCGTGGCCACTGGGCGGGAGTCTCCTCGGGTCTCCCGGCTGGACCAGGAGGGGGCCGTGGTCTGGGAATGCACAGGCGCGGGGGGGTGGGGCTGGTGGGCCGTGGGAAGGAAGGGGTTCGATAGGAGGGGCGGCCAAGTGGCCAGGGATGAACGGGAGGGGAAATGGGCCTTGGAGGAGCTGCATCATCGGTGTCAGCATCACGAGGACGAGGGAGGCGGGGGGGGGAGAAGGAGGGGGCATGATCTGCACTAGGGCGTAGAGGATGGGAGGAGGGCAGGCATGTGGACGATGGGGGGACCCATCCCGCGGAGGAGGACGACGAGGAACGATATGAATTGGCAGGGGGGGACAATGTGGATAAGGGGCATGATGAGGACCGGGGGTGCTCGGAGGCCCATGAGGAGGGCGGGGCCGAAGCGAAGGGATTGGGAGGAGGCGGGGGATGAGGCATGAATTTGAGGCGGGCGCCAGCTAACGATTTGCTGAACAGTGTTCTGCGTGTCCGTGCACCCCCCAGAACACAGTGACTGGTTGCAGATCTGCATTATATGGGCAATCGTGCGCCTCGCTTTTTTTTCAGAACTAAGGCTCGGGTCCACGACGACCCTTGGCCTCGCGTTGATGCCGCCCCGATTTGCCAGACCGCATATGCACAGATCGACAGAATATGTGTTTCAACGTTTGTTTCAGGACCCTCTCTATAGTAACAGACCCACGTTGGAATCCAAAAGACAACGAGGCAGAAAGGCGCGCGCCAAAGGGAGTGGACACTAAAGGCGATCCCGAGGCGGGTCTGGCAGTTTCGACCAAGCACCCCCGGAGACTGGTCGATGCTCCCCTCCTGAACCATTGGCTTATGCCGCACCACCGGCCCCTTTTATCGGCCCTGGATAGAATCGTCGCAACGCCGTACATCGCGTGCATCGTGAAAGCCAAAAACGTGTTCAAAAAAAACCTTGTGAGGCTGGGTGTCTACGAAAGTGACAGACAGCAGTTGCGCAGTTCGCAGCCCCCAGATGTCGGCGACCTATCAATTGATTCCCGTATGACAGCGCTAAGCTGAACCTTCCAGGCGCGCGTGGCAGTGGCGACGGTTGCGCAGTTCGCAGCCCTTGATGAACGGCGAGGTCCCATCTGGTTTTCGTCGACTAGTCTGTGGCTGACTTCAAATGGTGACAAGGAGCCTCAGCAGGCCTTTGGTCAGTAGAGGACATGGCAAGCTCACCAGTGGTCCTGACTTGGGTTCCAGATCTCTGGCGCGTTGCCGCGCAGACTTTGCAAGACGCCCCCGACATGCCAATGAGTCTTTCCTCACGCGCGAATGCCAGGGCGAGACAGGCGCCCGTGCGAGACAGTACTGCCCTGAAACCTGCGGTTGTGACAATCCGACAGGATCGCTCGGCTGCCCCAAGCCTTGCAGATTTCGCGATCAGCACCACGACAAGTTAGCGGATGTGAAGTGCGCAGAGGATTCCCCAGACGACCCTCAATGGATCAATGGCACGGACGTGTAGACTATGTTCTTGGGCGGCGGCATGGGCTCTTGGTGTCAGCCCGCGCGGGTGCACATCCCAAACCAGACCTCATCTCCCTCCTTCCCCCACTTACTTTGACTCCCATCCACATAATTTTCCCCTCTTCCCCCCGTCTAAACAATTACACGATACGAATACTATTCTCCTCTCTCCCCTGGTGGCGTCCGGGAAATGTCCGGCCCCCTTCCGCGTAGTGTTTTTTTACACAGGATTCTCCCAGGAGGTGGGTGTTCGCTTCGACTTTGTTCAAAAAGCTGCTCTCGCTGAAACGCTGGCTTCATTTTCGGGCTACCGCACGTTCCGAATCGTGGTCCCGCTGCAGCGCTGGCCTCATGTCCGCGCTTCCGCTCGTTCCGAATCGCGCTCCCACTACAGCGCTGGCGTCATTATTTCCAGCGCCAGGCCGCAGCATGGTTTTCGGTACTTCCAAAGCAGATCCCAAATCTAGAAAATGGCCGATCGAAAAAACCATCGGAAGTGATTACACATTCGGTGCCGATTCTGCGATTTTTAGGGCCGCAGAAGGCCCCCCACTTTGGGGCGTCGCCGCACCGTGCTATGTCAGGCTACGCGTCCTCATTTCCGCGTTTCCGCGCTTGGTTTTTTTTCCAAGATGCTGCTCTCGCTGAAGTGCTGACCTTATTTCCGCGCTTCCGCTCGTCCCGAATCGTGTTCCTACTGCAGCGTTGGCGTCATTATTTCCAGTACCATGCCACGGCATGGTTTTCGGTCCTTCCAAATCGGCTCCAAATCTAGAAACTGGCCTCCCGAACAAATCATCGGAAGTGGTTACACATTCGGTGTCGAGTCGTTGAATTGTTGGGCCGCGGAAGCCCCCCGCTCACTTTGGGGCGTCGCCACGTCATGCTATGTCATGCTACTCGTTGATCTTCAACACCATGCTATGCCATGTAGAGCTATGCCATGTTGCGACATCATATTGTGCGAATATAAAGGAGATCTACGCCATGATAAGGAATGGGAGGGAGGGGTAGCACGTGAGATATGACGCGAGCGCACCTAGCTTGCCCCATCCCCTCCCGTTCCCCCCCCCTTCCCCAGCCTCCCCCACGGCCTCCCCAGCCCACCCGCTCCCACTGTCATGCCTCCACTTCTTCATCTTTGTTCGTATCCTCCTGCGAAGCCGCCCCCCTTCCCTCCCCGCCCCCCCCCTTGTGGGCAGCCGCCCGCCGCTGAGGGGGGGGAACGAGAGGGCATGGGGAGGGGGAGGAAACTGATAGGGGGGCAACGTGTGGGAGGGGGCTGGGGAGGGAGAGGAGGGGAAAAGAAGAGAGCGGGGCGGGGATGAAGGGATGAGTGGACGGCAGGCTGAGAAGACGGAGAGCAGGGAACTTTGCAGGTGGAGCGTGATGATGAGGAGGAGAAGGATGCGGATGAAACTGATGCTGATGATGATGATGATGATGATGATGATGATGATGATGATGATGATGATGATGATGCTGATTGTGATGATGTTGATGCTGATGCTGATGCTGCTGCTGATGATGGTGCTGCTGCTGATGATGATGACGATGATGCTGATGCTGATGATGATGATGCTGATGCTGATGCTGATGTTGATGCTGATGCTGATGATGATGATGATGATGATGATGATGATGATGGTGGTGGTGGTGGTGGTGCTGGTGATGATGATGATGAGGGTGATGATGATGGTGATTATGGTGATGATGATGATGATGATGATGATGATCATGATGATGATCATGATGATGATGATGATGATGATGATGATGATGATGATGATGATGATGATGATGATGCTGATGCTGATGCTGATGCTGATGCTGATGCTGATGCTGATGCTGATGCTGAGGAGGGAGGAGGAAGAGGAGGAGGAGCAGGAGGAGGGAGGAGGAGGAGGAGGAGGAGGAGGAGGTGCAAGAGGATGCGGATGATGAGGAGGAGGAGGAGGACGAGAAGGAGGACGTAGTGGATAGGAGGGGGATGAGGAGGGGGAGGGGGGGGGGAGGAGAAGCAGGAGAAGGATGACGGATGGGAGGGAGGGCGCGGAGTATGATGAGTATGAGGAGTTGGAATTGGAGTTTCAGGAATTCGGGAGGTTCGATGGTTATGTCAATGATGTGAAGGACGAGGAGGAGGATGAGGAGGAGGAGGAGGAGGTGGATGAGAAGGTTTGGACTAAACCACCCGCATGTCAGATCCGATACTGTTACCTGTTTTTTCTCTCACACATACAGGCCCAGCCCCAAGCGCGCGCCTACTTCAGGCACCGCGATATTCAGATATTTCCTTTCTCTTGTTCTTACGCGACGCCGGGGGAACTCGGCACAGGCGTGAGCGCGCACGGCGGCACCAAGCAAGGCTGCTGGTGGCGCTGGACAGTGCATATCGGACTCTCTCGCAGCATCACAGTGCACAAGTTCACGAGCGGGAAGGAATGAACAAATGGCAATGTGGCAAATGCGGGGAGATGGTCAACAACTGGCATCGTCACTGCCTTTGCGGGCACGCGTGGACTACCAACCCGTCAGCAGGAGCCAGGGCGAGGAGCCAGAGCGCAGCCAGAGCGAGACAGCGATAACAGCAGCAGATTCGAAGATAGATACATCCACAAGTTGTCGCCCATGCCACATCGTGCGGTGACAAATCATTCAGCTGATCGGCCGGCGCCGAGCAGGCAGCAAGAGATACCAACCTGGAAGCAGGAGTTGGATTCGCAGCCGCTCAACGTGGCGAGCATGGCGATCTATGCCAGGAAAGCAGGGAAGATAAAGGCGGCGAACGAACACGACATGGAACTGATGGTGATGAAGACGTGCCTGGCCTCCCTGGCTCCCGTGAGGAAGCAGCGCGACGAGGTCAGGAGCAGGCTCGACAACACCAAGGACCGTCTCAACAACACAGTAGCGAGGCTCAAGGACCTCGGTGAGCAAGAAAAGGAGATCGAGCAGAAGATTGGGCAACTGCAGAGTTGCATGAACGAGCTGGAGGAGATGCCAGACGAGCCGCCAGCGGACGACCCGCTCATGGCTCCAGCGGCGCAGCCTACGGCGCCAGTGGCAGGCGCAGAAGGGCTGACGGGGCCCTTTGGGCCATCGCCGCAGTATGCATGGGGTACGCCTGGATCTCAGCACCTCCAGCAGCAGCAGCAGCAGCACCACCACCACCACCAGCAGAACCAGTGCGTGATCCGCCGGCAGCCGCAGTACATGACTGGGCAATTCCTTCAGTTTGGCACGGCAGCTGGTCAGCAGAACGCGGCGGCGGGAGGCCAACCTGGCCCGGGGGGCCAACAGCCTCAGCAGGGCCAGATTGGCCCAAAGCCGCCCGACAGTGGACAGATGGGCCCGCAGCTGCTGGGCCAGATGGGCCCGCAGCCGCAGGCCCAGATGGGCCAGCAACCGCAGGGCCAGATGGGCCCGCAACCGCAGGGCCAGATGGGGCCGCAGCAGCAGCACCCAGATCAAGGGCTACTTCACTTTCTCTACATGATGGATCAGAGGCAGTCAAGACAGGAGGAGATCATGACAAACCTCTTTGCATGGATCAACAGCGCAGCGGGACAGCAGCCACAGCAGCAAGTGGCCCCGGGGTTTCCTCAGGCCGCTGGATCGGCGCCAGCCCCTCCAGCGGCTTCGTCGGCGCCGAGCACGCCGGCGGGCCAGGCCCCGAGCGGAAAATGTCCGACAACGACGCGGGGGGTGCCTCAGCAGCCAGCCTCCCCAGCGCAGTCGTTCGCGCCAGCGCAGGGCGCGCCGCCAGCCTGAAAGAAGGGCTGGACGAGTGGAGAGCAGCTCCTCGCGCCGACGGAGCCTGCGCCGACGCCGAGGCAACAGGCAAAGGAGGAGATGGAGATGGAGAAGCCGCTGCCGCATCCGCATCCTCCGATGCCGCCCGCGCCGTCGCCGATCACACCGACGGAGCCTTGGGCAGGGGGCACCCAGGAAGACCCGTGCCTGACGGCGGCAGTACCCAAGGAAAGCGTGACCAAGAAAGAAGGGAAAGAGGAGCCAGTCCCAGTCCCATCCCAAGATGCCGAGCTGACGAACTCTCAGATCCAGAAGGAAGTGGACGAGATAAACCAAGCGCGTGCAGCTTCGACGGGCGCGGGATCTAGCAGGCCGAAAGGACCGTCAACGAGAGCGGCTGCGACGGCATCAGCATCGAGGTCGACGGCTACGAGTTCAGCGCCGACGGCAGCAGCAGGGGCGGCAGCGGCAGCGGATCCACCGCCGCCGCGCAGTCCTGCTGCCGAGGTCCTCAAGGCGGGGGGCAAAGGCGGCGCCGGAGGGGTAAGCAGGCGAGCTGGGCCAAACAGTTAGAAAAATATTATACCCTAGAAAGCAGCAGTGGAATAGGTAGGGATGTGCCTTTCCAGGTTTCAATCTTGGGCGGCAAGGATTTTCTGACCAGATCAGGACAAATAATTCAGCAACAATCTCTGAATGACACGGACGCTGAGCTTGCTAACAGTAACAATCTCGGGCATTGCAGTGACCGTGGCGTGGGCGCACCTACGTCGCAGAGCTGCGCCAGTGCACGCATGGGGCAGACATCGGGGCATCGAAGGTCGCCTTCGGCACTGGCGTCGCAGACATCTGATATGAGCGCGGCAGACGGCATGAGGGCCCGCGGGTCCATAGCCAGAAGTTTCCCAAGTCATGGGCAATTCAGCATCAGCCAGCCAGCACTGACACCATTGAGAGAGGCCCTGCAAGGCAGCAGCATATCCTTTGAATCATTGACGCTGGAGGCGTTGCAAAGCGCAGGGGGGGTTAGAGGGGGAAGCTGCTGTTGCCCTGCGCGCCTTTCCGTGCGACGACGGGATCGGCGACGCCTCCGCCACCCATTATTTCACCGACGGCTCGCTCTACCAACAAGGGGAAGGGATGGGGGGATGGGCAGTGGCACTTTTAGTAGAAAGGGGGGGGGGGCACATGCATGGGGGGTTTTGGGAGGCGAACTAGGTGGCAGCAGCGCAATGAATATTGAGCCGAGCTCGGCCACCAGCACCGCGCCGGGGTGCCTTGCGGTGATCTGGACGTTGCTAGCGATCTTAATTGAGCGACCAGCGTATCCATGCACGCTGGACAGCGACCCACTCAACGAAATTCGAGCGGCACTTGGGCAAAGTCTGCCGGCCTCGGACAGAGACATAGCTCAACTAGTGCAAGTTGCTGGGGTTGGCCTCCCAACAGTGCTGTCTGGAGTTGGCCCGCATTAAGGCCCATGCGGGCCATCCGTGGAACGCGCTGGCTGATAACGTGGCCAAGGCCGCGGCCCGTCGTCTTCTTCCAGGGGCGCCTGAGCTCCCGAGGAGAATTGTCGAAGCCGTCAGGATCGAAAACTCTGGGCTCTGGGAGTGGGTCTTGTACTTGGATAGGGGGCTCTCCTGCCAACCCCAGCGCTGGGTTTGAAGGGGGGGGGGGGGGGGGGCATGTTCGGCTTTCGGGGCAACGGCCCATCGCCCAGGTCGGCGATTGTAGCGAGCCCCAGGCCAGCGATCTTAAGACCAGTAAGCTTCAAGTTGCAGTAGATATGCGCGTTGCCACTTTTAACGCGCAGAGCTGGCGCCATGCCTTCCGACGGGGCTCGAAAGGGAGAAAGCGAGCTCGTCGGGCAGCGGCATGCACATGATTGGAATAAACGAAGGGGGGAACGAGAAGGGGGCTAAGAGGGCGGGAGATTGGGTTTGCTACGCCGCAGGCCACCAGGATTTTGCGCTAGGCGTCGAGCTGTGGATTAACGTGGGATCTCCCTGCGGCATGTCCAAGGGAGAGCCGATCACCTTTAGTGCTAGTGCTCAGTAGGTGCGTGTTTTGTGGGCAGCTCCGCGCTTGCTTGCATGCAGGATAGATGCCCCAGGGTTCAACATCCACGTTTGTGTGGCCCATGTGCCACACTCGGCCAAGTCGGCAGAAGAAAAGAGAAAGTTTTGGAACGTCATGGACACCATGTGTGACGCATGGCCACCCCAGCTGTGCTTCATGGACGGAAACTGTCGCCTTGTCGGGGGGGGGGGGGGGGGGATGCGAGGCGGCAGGAACCAAGGGCACCATTAGCGCCATGACGGCGGGTTGCTCAAAGTTGAAGGAGCGGCTGAACGATTGCAAACAAGTCGCAGCCAGCGCCTTCCTTGGGGAGGAAGCAGACTACATCTTTATTCCAAAGAAAACGGGTAGCAAGCATCGCATACACTATCTGGTAGCTGATCAACAGCTTTTCAGAGCAATGAGCACAGTATCAGTTATCCACGAGGTGGGTCCCACTCGGAAGCAGGATGACAAGTTTCCAGGTTCGCAAGCTTCAGGGCGAGCATGCCCGTGCCAAGTTTCGCGCTGAGCTCGCGGAGCTCGAGCTTCCAGCGCGGGGGGGGGGGGCGCCCATGAATGATCATTTGCCCGAACTAAATGCCAGCGTCTTGGATATTGCCAAGACTTGCTTCAAGAAAGACCCCGTGCGCCCCAGAAATACGCATATCCAAGAACGCACCTTCTGGCCCATACGGGTGCGTAGATCTATACAGAGGGCGCTTCGCGAGGTAAGACGCCAGGGGGGGGGGGGGGGGTAAACATGACAATCGGCCGTGCTTTCTCGCCCAAGACCTCAGGAGAGGCACTCTGCACGGCAGGGGCTGGGGAGCTACAGCTTTCGAGGGGGGCCACTGGGGCGACCTCGGCCACTGCTGGACGCAGCTCGCAAAAACTGCGGGGGGGTTCTCTTGGAAACAGGTTTGCCCAGCTGAATGGGCCCTGCGTCTCGCCATGTTTTTGAAAGAGTCCTCGGGGGCCCTCTTGAGAGCTCTAGATCGAGTCTGCAGCCAGATGTTAGATGATAACGCACACCTCATCAACATGAGCATTGGCGGCCGCATGTCCCAGGCCGGGTGGCGTTACGCCAGGAAGCTGCTGCTACAGGGCGGTGGGCGACACCGACAAGCTCTCTCCTTCTTCAGAGGCTTTCCCCAGAGGGGTTTCCTCTGATCACGCCGCAGGAAGACGCGGGCGATCTGCAAAGCCATTTCGGAGGTATCGAGAAGGCCACCGCCGCGCCCAGGGAGCAGGCGCATCAACAGCACTATGAAAGAGGGAGCTTAGGGGGGGGGAAGGTTTCAACCGCGACTATCATGCCACGTCAGGAACTTCAGAGGGCGTTCTTCAGGTTGAAAGGTGGGAAAGCTTCTGGACCCGGCCAAATTGGGGGCGGGCTTTACTTTGTGCACCCCGTTGGAAGGGCCAGGCAGCATCACTCAGTCATTCTCAAATCAGCCATTTGTGCACGAGAGCCCTGCGTCATGAAGCAAGGCGAAGTTGTCTGCTTTTTTAAAAGGAAAAGAAGAGATCAGCGCCTAGCGCTGGCTCGAAGGAACATCCTGCTGAGCAATGCCTTAGCCAAGGTTCACCACCAGTTTCTTCGGGCCAAAGCTTGGGGTTGCCTCGAGGCTTGCATGGCCGACTCCCAGTGTGGGGGGTAGAAGGGGAAAAGTACCGACGTTGCCACCCACTGGGTCAGGCGCCGAAAGCGGGCTCAAAAAAGAGCGCGGTTTCTCCTCGGCCGCCTTTTTTCCTCGACCTGAGGGCGGCCTTCTATAAGGTCATCAAACTATTCGTGCTGAGCCTCCCAGGGGAGGAGGAATACTTGAAAACTGTTGTGGTTGACGTGCCCATGCCACTTGCTCTTTTCCAGGTCACTGCGGCCATTGAGTGTGGCCCCATCCTGGACAGTGCCATTACCGATCCCCACTTGTTAGAGATGGCTCGGGGAACCCAGGCTGGAGGCTGGTGGAAGGTCTGCAACTCGTCGGCGCATGTAAAAACAGCCCTGGGCACTCGCCCAGGGATTATCTTTGCCATTGATATTTTCAACGTTGGGTTCAGGTCGATTGTAAAAGACATTGATGTGCAGATGCAGCACGAGGGGTTGGCCTGGGCTCCGCCACCTTTTGAGTGCTGCACTTCTCGAGAGAGGAGGATCTTGAAAGTTCAGGGTCCTCAGTCTCGTTCGTGGACGATTTAACGCCTGTCGCAGCCATTGCTGAGGCGAAAAAGGCAATCGAGAAAGCCTCTGGACTTGTTGACATTGTGTACGCATGCGTGTCCAAGTATGGCCTTGAGCTGAATGCTGCCAAGTCTTCCATCGTGCTCTTCCTTGTGGGTCGAGGGGCCGAACAAGCGAGGCAGGCTTTGGCCCTGAATGGGGGGGGGGGGGATTCTCTGATCTCGGATCAGCATGGGGTGGAAGTCAAGGCAGCGAAACAGATCACGGCGCCTGGTGCCCTTCTCGTCGAGGGCGGGGGAGCTGGGCCAGAAGTGGCCCACAGGGTGTCTCAGATGGGGGCCGAGCTTCGGCCCATTCAGGTTGCCCCCGGTAAAAGAAACGCCTTATCGTTGGCCGCCCGCGTCCGCTACACCGACGCCTTTGCTCTTTCCGAGCCGCGGTTTAACTTTGCTGCGTGGGGGCCATTATCGAACCAGTCCCATTGGAGGTTTGCCGCCGCTCAGGCCTCAGCTTATCGCGCCGCGGTGGGGGGGGGGCTCTCGGCGGCAGCAAGGGCCGCCGCCAGTCTTACGCCTCGGTCTTGCATGTTGTGGGCAAGCTCAACCATCGCAGCGGGCTGCGAGTCGCCGGGCGGAGATATCTCCCAAGGGTGCTCACCGCGGGGCCGGCTGGCCTCGGAGTTGTTTTTGCTGATATTTGGGATGACCCCGAAAGCTGGGCTGGTGCTTTGAGGGGGGATCTTGTTTGGACGAGCGCAAGAGTTGAAAGACGACCGGACCCAGGGGAAGGAAGTGCTGATGATTAGCTCCGCATTGCAAAGAGCCAGCCCAGACGTTTCGCTACCATGGCAGCGGAATCCTCCAGGAGGGAGTTGTTTCACCAGCAGCGGCAGTTTCTTACCAGAGAGAGTCTCAAGCTCTGCCGAGAGCAAGGGCTCCCATAACCAAACAATGATGAAGAGGGGAGGGTTGCCCAGGCAGCGGGTTTTGCATGCTGTGAGCGCGGCTATGTCGCGCCGACAGCACGAGGTCTTGCGATCCACAAGGGGGAACATCACAAGCACAGCACTGATTGTAATTCGTGGGCTGTCGGCACGCACTGCCAAATATGTATGATTGAGTTTCGCACCCGCGGTAGATTGCGCAAGCATCTCAAGCAGGATAGAAGCTGTGCCATGAGCTGGCGCGCCATGATTCAGCGCAGAGTCGATCAGATGGAGGTCCAGGGGTGGAGGGGCATAAATGCCAAGCTTCAGAAAACAATCGGGGGTGGGTGGGGGGGGGGGGCGCGAACATCAGGTCGAGAACGCCGCTGCCCGGTTGCTGGGCACTGCCAGAGGTGAGAGAATTCATCCGGAGAAACCTGCCCCAGTGCAGCCGCCCGCTGCGCAGCTCGAGGTTCAGGCGAAGTGCGCTGTCATGCTTAGGGCAATGCCAGACATGATGGCGCCTTTTTTTTGCTATAGTTTATAGTTGGCAAGGGCCAGCGCCAAGAGCAGTATTTCCAGGCCGCTCTGAAATCTGCGAGTGCTCAAAAAGGCCAAGAGATAATCGCGCCTCGCTTCTCTTGGGAATAGTGGGCCGAGCAAGATGTCCAGATGTGGTGCGGCAAAAAAAAATGTGTCTGGCTGGAGGGGCCGCGTTTTGCGCCTGCGCGTTGGGGTGCAAGGCCTGCCCGCGAAAGAAGAATAAGGTCATTGGGGGGGCCGTGTGAGGGGGGGGCAGCTTAACCCGAAAGGGCGCGACAACGCGCGGTTTGAGAACTCTGCCATCCGAGGCGCCTTCGTTCTCAGCGCGTGTGCAAAATTGCACCGAGCCCCGTGGATCACCGTGAGTCCGACGATGATGGGACATCGGCTCTCCTTCGCCAAAATGTCCATGGTTTCTGAGATTGCTACCCATTGGAACAGCAGTGTGTTTGAACTCCATGCGTGCGCTTTTGGCGATACGACATATCTTGATCCCTTCTCCATTCGACCCGTGCACCTTGAGTGTCTGACCCAGGTGATCGGAGCCTTGGCGGGAGGAGGGAGGTGCAGTGGAGGACACTTGCATTGAAGCTGCGAGGGGAGGAAGGAGTGTCTCAGCTACAGCCCCCCGCCGTACTTTTATGATATTGTTGCTGATGCGTTTGCGAGTGCATGGCAGTGTTGCGTTCATGAGATTAGCGGTGATAAGATTGCCTGTGAGGTTGGGGTGGGTAACTGTTGGCGGCCGTTTGATCCGTTCGTGTCTTGTGACTTACTGCTGGGCTCGTGGGTGGTCCGTGGTGCTTTGCTGGATGGGGCACTGATGGCACGACAGCTATTGCACGAACGGGCCCGCTCCTAAGTGAGCGCTCCTTGTCCTGATCCCTTGCCCCTTTTTTTCCCTAGCCAAGAATAGGCAACTGATGTGCAGGCCTTTATCGAGCCGAACCGAGCCGAACGAGCCGAGGTGGATGAGGAGGAGGAGCAGGAGCAGGAGGCAGGGGGAAGAGAAGGAATAGCAGGACGAGGATGAGGACGAACGGGAATGGATGATGCCGAGCAGCAGGAGGGGGACACGAACTAGCTACAGGTGGCGAGCTGGATAAAGAGACGAACAATATTCGAGGGCGAAGAAGATGAGGCGGAAAGGGTAACGATGCGGAGCAGCAGGCAGACGCTGCAGACTTTGGAAGAGGAAAAGGGCAGCAAAGCTGAGGGGGAGGAGGAAGGACACAAAGGGAGCAGGGAGAGGAGGAAAACGAGGGGGAGGAACCATGTGGGGAGTAAGATGAGGAGGAGGAGGAGGAGGAGGAGGAGGAGGAGGAGGAGGAGGAGGAGGAGGCGCAAGAGGAGGAGGAATCGGAAGAGGAGGTGGAGGAGGAGGAGGAGGAGCAGGAGGAGGAGTTGGTATAGGATGACGAGGAGGAGGAGGACGACGACGACAACGAGGGCAAGGACGACGAGAAGGAGGAGGAGGCTGAGAAGGAGGAGATGGAGGAGGAAAATGAGAAGCACGAGGGTGAGTGAGGCCGAGAATAAAGAGTTTGAGGAGAATTGGGAGGAGGCGCAATTGGCGAAGCAGGAGCTTGAAGAGGAGACCGAACGAGGCAGATGAGGAGGAGGAGGAGGAGGAGGTTGACGGACTCGGAGGATGGGGAGGAGGACCAGGATAAAGGAGGGGTGTAGCTGGTCTCCAGATTTTCCCCGTCAGGTTTAGCATATGGTTAGCTTGTCATATTTCACCCGTTGTGACACGTTTGGCTCAAGGGAAAAGCATATACTGCCCCTGCTGCTGCCGCAGTTGGTAGCGGAGCCTGGTGCGGCGGGCGGCCATGGGTGGCGGCGGGCATCCCTGAGGGGGCGAGCCCGGCCGCTGCTCGCGAGCCCCCCGCTGTCTCCGGGCTCGCGCCGACGGGGCGGCGCGGCACACGGAGATGCCTGACGATAGCAAGAACGGCAAGGACGACGACAGCAAAGGAGTGACGGGTTTCTCGGAGACCCCGCCGACAACGCCACCAGCGGCGACAGGATCGGCAGAGGGAACTCCAGGAGCTGTGACCCTGTCAGCTCAGCAGCTGACGGAGCTGGTAGCTGGAGCAGTCAGACAGGCCATGCAGACGGTGACATCAGCAGGGCCCGCAACCAGCAGCTCCCAGGGTCAGGACGAGCCCAAGGACGGCGGCTGGGACCCCTGGCGGGAGAGTGCAGAGGCAGCAGCAGGTGAAGATGGTACCGCCCAGGGCTCCCACCGCTGGCATGGTTGGAAGGACTACGACCAGCAGAAGGACGACTGGAATGACAGGGAGTGGAAGGACGACAGGTGGAAGGACAGCCGCTGGAAGGACGACCGCCAGAAGGACGCCCGGACGGACGGCGCGTGGAGGGACTACGACACGAGCTGGCAGCGGACGTGGTCTGCTCCAGGTGCCGGCGGCGGAGGCGGCGGCTGGTACAGGAAGGGGGACTACAGCGACCCTCCCTCCTGGCCGGGCTGGTCGCACTACCGCGCCTGGCGCAAGGCCTTCCGGAGGTGGAACACCAACACGGACGTTCCTGTCTGGAGGCGCTCAGAGAAGTTCCTTCGGCTGTTCGAGTGGACGATGCAGGCGCAGTTCGACAACATACCAGAGAGTACGTTGACCAGCGACGAGTGGATAGATGTGGTGCTGAAGAAGATGGACCTCATGATCAGCGAGCGCGAGGGGGGCGACCTCCGACGCAGCGGCAGGCGAACTCTGTACGAGGCCTCCCGCGAGCCGAAGGAGACCCTCACGCAGTATGTCGCGAGGCGCGAGGCACCTCATCCTTTCGTCCAAGATCAAGGGGTTCCTGCTCGAGGAGGGCTCCAGGCTGAGCGCCCAGAGCATGCAGAACCTGAGGACCCTGACGCTGGGCAGGATCGACTTCGAGAGCGTGAGCTGGGCGCTCCGACAGATGGACGCATCCGGGACAGAGCGGATGCTTCCAGGAGGTAGGCAGGCCTCTCTGCTGGCCGGCGCCCAGGCCGAAGAGCCGGGCGAGGCTAGCGGCAGCTCTCCTCTCCCCTCATACCCGGTCGGTTCGTCGGAGGTCGGTCCGGACTCTGGAGCGGACGAAGAGATGGAGCCAGAGGACGACGATTACTACGACGACGGGGAGGACGAGGCGGCGTTTTTCGCAGAGCTTGAGGACCTGGACCTGGACGAGGACCAGATCGACGATGCCTTGGCAATGATAGAGTCCAGGCCCAACACTCGCACGTGGAAGCAGAACAGAGACATGAAACGCGCGGCCCGTCAGGACCGCGAGTACTTTGGACGACCACGGTCCGGAGTGCCCTCTCCTCCTCAGCCTCGAGCAGGGCAGGGCGAGCGCGGGCGCACCAGCCCGGGGCGCTTCGGCCAGGGCCGCGGCAGAGGCGCTGGCCGTGGTGCGCGTAGGCGCCCGCGGCTGTCCAAGGAGCAGCTGATGAAGATCACCCGGTGCGGCACATGCAAGAAGAAGGGCCACTGGCGCCGAGAATTTCCGGACAAGGACAACCCGAAGTACAAGCGGGAGCAGCGGCAGCGGGGTCAGAGGCGCACGGCGTCGGCCCACGCGTTCGTCGGCTGCGAGGCGGTCCCGGAGGAGCAGCTGACCTCGGACATGCTCGAGGACCTCGAGGCAGACGGCCAGTCCGAGGTGTACCTGGCGGCGGCCGCGACCCAGGCGCTGGTCGACCCTGGCGCCGGTAGCGACCTGGTGGGGCTGATCGCGCTGAACCGCGAGTCCCGAGCCCTGGCCGACCTGGGGATGTGCTGCGAGACGATCCCGAAGGAGTCGCAGCGGCCGCGGGCAGCTCACGGGGTAGGAGGAGCTGCCAAAGTCTTAGGCACTGTGCTGTTCCCAGTATGCCTCGGAGCGTCGCTAGGCATCGTGGAAACCGCGGTGCTGGCCGAGGACATCCCGCACATTTTGAGCGTCAGTCTTCTTGATTTCCTCGAGTGCGTGATTGATCTGCCCGGGAATACTATGAGCTCGGGATTTCTGCAGACGAGCATTCCGCTCACTCGGCTCGGATCGGGCCATCGCGTGGCCGAGATAGTGCAACGGCTTCCAGAGCCTCTGGAAATTCCCGACGACGCCTTGCGCAAATGCTCGTGCTTGAACAAGAATTCATTTATGCTGGGCAATCGGTCTCCGCCGGAGATGCTCGAGTCCGGGGAAGTGCGCTACTGCGTCCTCCTCCTCCTCCTCTCCGTGCTCATCCTGGTCCATGTGATGAGGGGGTCGAGACGGTGCCAGGTCAGGATCGGCGGGGGCCTCAGCAGGATCGGGAAGCTCTCCTTAGTCATGTTTATCGGGGGCCTCTTGCCACGAGCTCAGATTGCGTCCAGATTGCGGGGCTCAGGACCCGTTGGAGCAACTAAGGCGAAGTTCGGAGAACGGCCCCATCGAGAGCGCTCGGGACGATCCGGGGCGCGTCCAGCAATCTGTCTCACCGTAGCCTGTTTTGGCTCGAGCTTCAGGCGAGACAGGTCAACTCACCAGCATTCCATTCACGAGTGCGCCCGCTGCAGCAGCCGGCGCCGAGGCAATGTGCCAGACGAGGATCTTGGTCCTCATTGCGCAAGTGATCATGGTCAGGAGCGGGGGCAAGAAGCCCGCCGCGTACGAGGCGACTCAGGAGGAGCTCGAGCGGCTCAGGCAGCTTCGCGGGGTCGCGGCGCCAGGCGAGGGCTCTGTGGGAGTTCCGGCGACCATCGCGACGACGTCCGACTCGGGCCTCACGGGCGACGAAGTTGCTATGCAGATGGCGACAGCGGACAGCCTCGGCATCTTCGATCCAGCAGTCGAGGAGGCAGCGCAGGCCTCAGGAGGGCCAGCGGCCGCTCAACCAGCACCTCAGCCGCAGGCAGCCAGCGAGTCGTCATCACCCAGCTCAGCACCTCAGCCACAGGCAGCGAGCTCGGCAGGGCCGGCGAGGAGGCCACCGACGTTCCAGGGGCCACCAGATATCCCGGGCAACGCCTTTCGCTACAACCCGAGTGCATTTGGTCTCGGCCCTCAGCAGCCTCCACCGAAACCAGATCCAAGGACTGGGAGACCCCCGGCCTGGACTGCTGCTCGGCAGACAGCCCTGCCCACGCAGCCGACTCCAGTGACGCTTGGGCCAGCGGCTCAGGCCAAGCCTCCCCTGAGGATCCTTTCTGCCTTTCTTTTTGACGTCCTGATATAAAAAAGCGGTTTGGCATACTTATTTTCAAGAATTCGAAACCAGTGAAGGAAAGCTGGGACCTCACATCACATGAACAAATATGTCGGGAATCGGCAAAATAATTGGGAAAATGTTACATTAAACAAACATATTCGGGAACCTGAGTAACGCGAATTCGGATGTGGTGTATACATGATTGTGTATATGTGTGTGTATGTGTATGCATGTGTATATATAATACATATGTGTATGTATGTATATACATAAACATGTATATATGTATATATATACATACATACACGCATATATACATATATAATGTATGGCACGTACACACAAATATTTACACACACACATATGTATACATACATACATACATACATATACATATGTACATATAATTATATATACATATATTAACGAACTAATATGTATGGTTATATATACTATATATAAATACATGTATGGATACACATATGCCTACGTAGGCCTGATTATTCACGCGTACCTATGCACACTCATATCTATATATAGGCGTATATGTAGACACACGTATGTATATATTATATACATACAGCACATGTACGTACACGATCGCGCGCTATTTATGGCGATGATGACGATGATGCCCACAGGAAGTCCATATGATTACACGCGTCTGCCCATTATGTTGGTTGCGGAATGAATGTCCACTCCTCCTCCTCCTCCTCCTCCTTCTTTCCTCATCCCCCTCCTCATCTTCGTCCTCTTCCTCTCATCATGATCCTCATTATCCTCCTCGCCCTCTTTCTCATCTCCTCCTCCACGCCCGCCTCGTCCTCCTCGTTCTCCTCCTCCTCCTCCAACTTCCTACTCTCGTCCCGGGCGCCCCTCTCTTGTCTTGCCTTCATCCCTCCCCCTCGCCCCCCTGCGTCCGTCCATCGTGTTTTTCCCCGTTCTTTCTCTCTCGCCCTGCCGCGGTTTCAGCGGGGGGGGGGGGCGCCGCGCGGGCCCCGCGGGCCCGCGCCATGTGGTGGCTGGTGGTGGCCCTCGTCGTCAGGCGCCGCCGCCGTCGCCGTCGTCGTCGACGCCGTCGTCATCCTCCTCGTCGTCGTCGCCGCCGCCGCCAACGCCGCTGCCGAAGCTTCCACCGACGTCGTTGCCCCTCTCAAGGAGGAGGAGGAGGGGTGAGACAGCGGCGGTGGAGGTTTCGGCTGCGTCTGCGGCGACATCGGCGTCGGCGGCGACGACGAGGCGGGATGACGTCGGCGTCGTGGGCATGGTGATGATGGTGACGGTGATGATGATAATGAGGAAGATGATGCTGATGATGATGATACTGGTGGTGATGCTGAGGCTGACGATGATGATGATTTCATTGATGCTGATGATGGTGATTCTGATGATGATACGGAGGAGGGTTGTAATGCTGCTGGTGTTGACGGTTACTATAATGGTGATCATGGTCTTGCGGCTGATGTTGATGATACTGGCGATGCTGACGATGATGATGATGATGATGAGGAGGATTATGGTGATGGTGCTACTCCTGATGACGATGTTACTGAGTACGATGATGATGAGGAGGAGGGGGATGGTGATGATAATGACGGCGGTGGTAATGATGATGATGATGTTGCTGATGTTGCTGATGTTGCTGATGATGATGATGCTGATGATGATGATGATGAATGGGGAAGGGCGATACTGATGATGACGATGATGGTGGGCGTTGCCGATGCAGATGGCGCGTTGAGGATGAGGAGATGAGGGGGGGGGGGGGGGGGGGGATGGGGATGATGGCGATGAGGCGGATAATGATGATAATAGGATGGCGATGGTGATGGCAATGTTGGTGACGATGATGATGATGGTGATGATGATGATGGCGATGGTGATTATGGTGATGATGACGATGATGATGATGGTGATGATGACGATGACGATGACGATGACGATGATGATGATGATGGTGGTGGTGGTGGTGGTGGTGATGGTGGTGACGAGGCACCCTAAGAGGCCCCCTAAGAGGCCCCCCAAGATCCGCCACACGTCACCAGAGGCCCCCTAAGAGGCCCCAAAAGACCGCCAGCAGACGCCCAACGAACGCCAACACACAGCCAAGATGCTCCAAGAGGAACCCTCCAGACCACCAGGAGACCCCACCAAGAGGCCCCCAAAGAGCGTAAACATGGCCAACAGGGACCCCTATATAGCCCTTCACGAGGTCCAGAAGATAGCCCCAGTAAGTTATAAGCAAACATGAGTTTCCAACGTGTCCAATCGAAAGATTAAGGATATCAACATTGACGTTGATATCCTTAGTCTTCCACCCTTCACTCCGACCCAAACGGCATAGCTAATGGCAGCCGGTTTGGCCCAAGCAAGATTGCGGTCGATCATGGGGCTGACTAAGAATTGGCAGCCCACCCCCCTGGCACTGAAGAGTAGGCAATTCATGGCGCCATGCGCCCATCATGGGGCCACATATGTGAGGAGTTCAACGGTGTGCACTATTCCAGAAGCGATTGCCGCGTCGGTGTTGATGTCGAGAACCTTATTCTATATAGGCCATTGTTCGAACCGCTCGTCGATTAGATCCTCGAGGCGGCTATTTCAATGCTACACATGTGACGGCTGCGTTCAACAAACTCCTCTCATATAAGTAAGCATTTCATCGCCCATGCTCGGAGGATTTCTCGCTCGACAGGGATGCCGTTTGACGCTCTGCCAGATTTGTTTTCTGCGAAGACGCGGGCGATGTTGTCCCACGTTCGCATCAAAGACAAGGAGCTGCGCAGGTCGCCCACAGCCAAGTCGAAGGCTCCACCAGACCTGCAGCCCATGCTGAACGCCATCGCGAATCCGCCGAACCCGTCGCCATCTCCACAGCGGACGGGCCAGTCAGCATCGGCTGCAGGGAAGAAGCCTTGCCCGTTCGTCCACTTCAGGAGCGACGTCGGGCCCTCGGTCGGCGCGGCACAGGGCGACGTCGCCATCGAGACCAGCAGCGACGAGGAGGGGAAGCCGCTCTTCGCCCAGTTCGACGGCGAGAAGATCATCGTGATCATGTCGAATGGGCGGCCGCGGACGGCCAGCAAGTACAAGTGCGGCGACGGCGGCTTCCTGCTCGCGGAGTTCGACGGCCTCACTACGGAGGACGGCTCGGAGTACGTCTACCACACGGAGCTCACGAACGCTCGGCTGCGAGCAGACGGTACGTTGCAGAAGCCGCCCGAGCCAGTCGTGACGAAGGTCATGAAGGCCAAGGCGAAGGCGAAGGCCAAGGCGACAGCTGCTTCCAAGAAGCGTCCAGCAGCAGCAGCGGCAGCACACGGTGTTGCAGCGAGACGCCCAGCCGCTCTCCCAGCAGTCGATGCCGAAGCTGATGATGAACCGGGAGAGGATGAGGCAGCTGAGGAGGGCGAGGAAGAGGACGGCGCAGTCGACCCAGCGTACGTCGAGGAGGCGGAGGAGGATGACGAGGAGGACGAGGAGCACGAGGCGGAGGAGGACGTTGTGCCGAAGGCGAAGCCAGCGCTGTACGTCGGGAAGCCAGCGCTGCACGTCGGCAAGCCAGCGGGGGCTCAGGCCATCAGATTTTGTCATCGGCGTCGCCCATCCTCCCCCTCCTCGTCCTCTTCCTACCCTCCACCCTCCCCACTCTCCTTATGTGCAGTCAAGCAGCTGAAATAAGGAACGATATGAGTTCGGAGTGGTCTCGATGATCATTATTTTCCTCCATTGTTATTCTTTCTATTGGCATCATTGGGTACGAATGCGCTCTTAGTGATACACCTGGGTTTCGTTCCTTATTTAGCGTTCCTTTTTTCAGCGGTCCGACTGCGCAGTTCTCACCATCGCCCCCTTTTCGTGAAAGGCGATGCGCGTCGACATCAGAGGTGGACACCAGGCGAATACGCATTCAAACTGGCCAACATCCTATATCTGGTTCCGGGCGAGTGGTTCCGGGGTGCCCACCGCGATGCGTTCCGCAGTGAATTCTGGGATGGTCCTCACTTTGTCATTGGTTGGCGTTTAGACGTAGCTCGTTTGAATGCTTCTGTGAGGGTCGGTTGTGCTTGTTCCTCGTCACGCCAGGGTGCAAGAAAATCAAACATATTCTAGAAGTACGCCCCGAGCTGATGGAGTCGTCCGTTGCGATGAGGACACGCGTGGAAGCCATAGATTGTCTGATCGTGTACTCGCCCGCGTTGGCCGTCACATCGACCCTGATTCGATGCTAAATTAATATTGCCCACAGTTAAAATAAGAAGATATAGGATTATGACTTGGTTTAATATTGTTTCCACACTCGTCGTGTTAGGCCCCATGCTGAATGATATGAGGTCGGTCTCATTGGTCCGAAGATAACTGTGCATCGCAGCATGGCGTTGGCCGCCGACATACATGACAGAAGAAATCGTCGTATGACCGATTTGCGCGTCAGCTCGCGGGCCTGTTATGGGCCACCGACAGAAATAGCAGAAAACATTGTCATGTGACATAATTTTGTGTCGGCTCGCGTGTCTTGCGTTGGCCGTCGACAGAAATGACAGAACAATTAATCATATGACAGATATGTGCGTCAGCTTGCGCGTCTGGCGTTGGCCGCCAACATAAATGACAGAAGCATTAGTCATATGACAGATTTTTGCGTCAGCTCGCTGGTCTGGTGTTGGCCGCCGACCGAAATGACAGAACAATGGGTCATATGACATATTTTTGCGTCAGCTCGCGGGTCTGGCGTTGGCCGCCGACCGAAATGACAGAACCCTGTGTCATATGACAGATTGTTGTGTCAGCTCGCATGGCGCTGTGGTATCATGCCGTGGGAAGGAGCTGGCCGCCGTGCGTGATATGGCGAAGATCGAACGAGACCATGATCGCGGTGGGCCCGACGCGCACGCCGCCGCCGCCGCCGCCCTGGATGATGCACCGCCCGCCTGATGCCCAACCCAGCCCAGCCAGGCCCAGCCCAGCTCTCGAGGACGCACCGCCCAGCTGATAGATGAGCTGTGTGCACGGTGCTGCGATGTTCTGCTTTTGTGAGATTTGTGATGTGCAGCTGCGCATGTCTGCAGTTTGTCTAACCTGTTTTTTACATTCGTATGCGCTGTAGGCGCCCGATAATGCAGACGATGGTGATATGCATATATGAGTGTGTAATGGTGATGGTCATGATGATGATGAGGATGATGCTGATGCTGATGATGATGATGGTGATGATGATGCTTATGATGGTGATGCTGATGGTGATGGTGATGGTAATCGTGACTATGGTGGTTGCGATGGTGATGATGATGGTGATGCTGATGGTGATGATGATACTGATGATGATGATGATGGTTATGATGATGGCGAGGACAACGATGGTGATAACGATGTTAGCGCAGACGATGCTGACTAGAATGATGAGGATGATGATGGCGATGGTGATGGGGGTTCGGACGGAGATGTTGAAACTGTTGCTGATGATGTCGTTGATGATGGTGATGGTGATGATGATGATGGTGGTGTGATCCGTTCGGGCAGCCTACTTGTTAGACAGCCATGCGGCATCAGTGTGCGCCAGTGTACGTGGCTCACGCTTGCAGTTGATAATGAATGCCGCGCATCTTCCACTGCTCCTGATCGGACTTCACCCGACGGGTTCACATGTTTTTGTCGGCTGCTCGTCGCGTCGAGGCAGCCGCCGTCCGCCTGGTGTGGTCGAGTCCCAGGCCGCACGGGCGTGCTCAATGTTTCATGGTTCGCCTGGAATCAGGCCATACATTCCATGACTTCAGACATGGATTTGCTCGCCGCAGGTTCACATCATCATCTCCCTAATCTGCTCGTCATCAAGCAAACCGTTCCAAATCGTCATCAATGTATTGGTTCTTTTCAGACTTACGACATCTACAGCCGCTCCCCCTACTCGCCCTCGCTCATCCAACTGTCGGTCGCCAACCTCTGACACCATCTAAACCATCTCCCGTCATCATTATCCGCATAAGCTTTAGCCAGACATACCCATCTGCAGAATTCTTCGGTTCAGCACCCCCTAGCACCATCTAATCGTCCTCAGCAGCCGCCAATAGCATCACCAGTTTGATATCATTGGCGCATGTCCCTCCAACCTCCTCAATGCAGCATCCCCCCTTTTCGTACGTAACTTACTCATACCTCCATGTTCCACCGTCCGCTCAATCCTGCTTGCACTCATCATCGCCCACTGTCACGTTGCATCCGCCTCTTGCCTCGCGCGAGGCGATCGGCGTCGACGCCGTTCATCCGAGTGTTGGGCCGCGCCGTGGAGGAGGTCGCCCCGTTTTGCTTTGTAGCATCGCACGGGGCTGGATGTATATGTGAGATAACAGCACTCGTCTGAATGAGGGCGAGGGTGATGACGATGATGCTGATCATGACGATGAGGTTGGTGCTGGTGATGATGGTGGTGATGGCGAGTATGATGCTGGGTATGGTGGTAGTGGTGGTGACGTTGATGATGATTGTGATGCTGATGATGGTGAGGACGACGATGACAACGAACACGATGATGTCGATGCCTACGATGCTGACGATGCGGATGATGGTGGTGATGCACATGCTGATGATCACGATGTCGGTGATGATGATGCTGATGCTGATGACACTGATGGTGTCGATGATGTTGATGGTGCTGTTGGTGGGGGGTCATAGTGATGATGACGGTGGTGGTGGTGGTGATATTGACGACGATGCCGATGGCGGCGGCAGCGATAGCGATGACGACGACGATGATGATGGTGATGGTGATGATGGTGGTGCTGATGATGATGATGATGGTGGTCATGATGATGATGGTGATAGCGAGGATGCTGGTATGTACCATGACTTAATGTTCACCCATGCAGAATCATCGAGTCGTGCCCGCCCATGAACTGTCTCTCGTGTGTCAGAAGAGGGTTCGGTGGGCGGACGGGGTCTGACGATGATGACGGGATGGTGAAGCGGCAGCGGTTGTTGCCGCCGCAACGCCTGAAGGCCGCAGCCGTCCAGTGCGAGCGGGAGCTCGACTTCGTCGAGGTGTTCGCTGGGAGTGCTGGGTTAAATGCCGAAGCAGTTCGGCAAGGACTATCTGCTTGGCAGCGCTGGGATGGGACTGCCCGCCAGCTGACAGAAAATGCTGTCGTGTTACAGGTTTTTCTGTTATTCTGTCTATCGCCCGATCGTAGCCCCCGATGTGTACGTATGTGCGAATGTGCGCATGTCGTGCACACGTATGTCCACGCGGTTGCGCGTGCGTGTTTCGGTGTTTTGGCGCCCACATTCGTTCACCTTGTTGTTCGGGTCCGCCCTCGGCCGCGAAACTTGCCAAAACCGCTCCAGATACCCAGACCATAACGCCGCGATGTGGCATCGCCCTCCCGACCGCCCCTCGTGCTCGCGTAAACGCGGCGGTGCCAGGCCGCATGTGTTGAGCGCGTGTCGGCGCGTGCTCCTTCCCTTATCGGCACTTCGACTGGACGGACAACCCCGCCCACGACATCTCGACGCCCGACGGATTCAAGATTTTGGAGACAGTACTTCTAACGGCCATGTGGCTGGGTGAAACCAAACCTGTTATACCCAATGGGCCCCAGGACCGCGTCGGTGATATCCAGTGGGCCCCAGGACTGTGTCGGTAAACGTTGGTATTGACAGTGTCGTGGGTTTCCTCCCAGGTGAAGGCACATGGGCTTGTCTGGTTTGCGCCAGAGTGTTCCACGTGGGGATATGCCAGCTCGAGCTGTACACAACGATCGTGCATTTGGAATTGTGACCAAACAAATTCTGCAAAACTGACGGCCAACCTAGCTGAGACACCGCCTCACGTTGAAGGTAACCTTTGTAACCCAGATGTGAGGTTTGCGAATATGATGGTTCGTAAGGTCAGTTTCCTCATACGTGTATTAGAACTACGCGGCGTGAGATGCGCACTCGAGAATCCGGGAAGGAGCCAGGGTTGCCCAACCAACGCATGCGCACACCCCCGAACTCAGAGATAAGATGGTAGTTTGAGGTTTTTGTTTTGGTGTTAGTTTGAGGTTTGAGGTCAGTTTGAGGTTTGATGTTAGTTTGAGGTTTGACCGACTGCGGGGGGCGATTGGAGATGCCACGCCCATGCAATCGCCGTGCAAGGAGCAACATCTTCACGTTCCCCCCGTTGACCCGAACGCTGGTGGATTTCAACTACGTCTGCACGAGGACACATATGTGCAGGTGCACGGCATATGAACGTACTGCGCTAGCATGTTATGTAGTCACCCCGTGTCTCATCCTGATCGTGTCTCTTCTCATGTACAGCAAGGTCTTGCGATCGTGCTCCCTCTGGTCCGCTTGTTCACCCTCGCGCCCCATCCCATTTATTCAATGACACCCCCATCTCGTAATGTGTTAGCGTTTCTTCAACGTTCACATCTGCCAATAGGTCCCGTGGTATTGGTCAATCGCCTGGAGATGTTCCAAAAAAGTTGATGATTTTCTGGTCGTCATGCTGGTGGCTGCTTGCTATGCGGCTTGTATGTGAATGTACGAAGCCACACGAGAAACTCATGGATGACAACGGCGACGGACTCAAAAAGGAGATGTACCACTCAGCTGCATATCCAGTGCGGTTCTGTGCTCATACCATAAAATGTTTTATCCGATGCCGCCACATGAAGAAGCCCAATATTGCAGCATTGACATTGCCAGGGTGTGCGGGACGTTCTAAGGAGGTGTGAGGGCATAACACCCACTGCACGTGCTAAGGCTTAGTTTTCGTGCAACACGCACACACGCACGTCATCGGTACACATACCAAACTGACATAACACGCTTGCAAGCTATACACGCGCCTCCGTCATATCACGAATACACCTAAACACAACACGCGTGCCGTATAACAGCAGTGGGTGTGGACCCCAAACAGCGCAATGCTGACGTGCTACAACGCAACCAATCCGATTGAACTCATGCTGTGTAACCTAAACTGCATGAACTAGAAATCGACGTTACGTTGTGATGCGGTGAGATATGGTGTGTTCTATAGCTAAACCATCAATGCATCAACTGTTTGGCGAATATGGGCAGTCACGCATCGCGGGAGGTACTTGAGCACCACGCAACAGATGCGAGCCATGCCTCTGGTGTTGTGCTCAGTGGCGTGCCCTGATGGAATACCTACCGACCATGGTGAGCAGCGGACTATACCTCCGAAGAAGGCAGCAGGGTGTGCTAACGCACGCATGCCTCGATTCCATATGCATGGCCTGCTTCCCCCCCCCCCCCCCCCCCCCCCCTCACACTGCCCGCTCCGAATTGATGTGCATGAATATATGTTGCTCCCGCTTCAGCCCGTGCATGTGGTGGGCGCTGCGCCTGAGAGTCCTCAAGATGATATGGCGGAGACAGCGGCAGTACAATTACCATGGGGATGTACCCTTCCAGCTTGGTGGTATACTGCCGAGGCCCCCATTCCAACATTCATAAGTTGCCCCCCCCCCCCCCCCCCCCCCCCCCCCCCCCCCGCCCGCATCGCACTCCCGTGCAATCACGTCGCCCCCGAATCCAGATCGATTCCAGTCAGTTTCATCACAATGTACATTCTCTACTCGCTTGCATGCCCCGTGTGTCGACCAAAGGCCAAACCCTGGAAGGATAAGCTGGTGAAGACGCTACGTGACAATGCTGGCCCGCGTGGCTACGAACACACGCTCAAGAAGTGGATGGTCCCAGGCCCGGGTCGCGACCTGCTTGGTGATGATGACGATTCTGACGACGCACCATTGGTTCGAGCTCGTGACGACGGTGGCCGCACATCTGATGCAAAATCCACTCCCAAAAAACGCAAGCACTCTATGGACGACGACTCGAACGGTGTGATCGTTCTGGATGATGGTGATGGTGGTGGCAAGGTTGGAGCAGTGCGTGTCAATGAGCGTCCTACTGATGTGTCGTGGCGGCGCCGTGGGTGCGCGACTATATACGATCGAGGACGACGTTTGCGAGGCGTGCATGATCGACTCCAGTGGCACCGCCATCGAGAGCCCATCACGCCATTATGCTATTATGATGCGCCCTGTGCTCGATCCACCACACCGTGCACAGAGGACACGTATGTGTGGATAATGTTACCGCACCCCATCCCCTACTTCACCATATGTGTCACGTTCGCAATTCAATATCAGTTAGTCTTGGCACCCCCATATCATATCATTCCACCTCTCCCTGTGCCCCCCCCCGTAGTCGCGAGGATTTTGGCGGGGGGTTCGGGATCGTCGGGAAGCGCTTCCTCCTCGGCTGCAACTCCCTCCACGGCGGCGCCATCAGCGGCAACTCCGTGGGCAACTGCTCCAGAGAGGCGCCCTTCTGTATCCTATCTCGCTCGTCTCCCTACCAACCATCCCACGCGTCTCCAGACGCCCCGCGGCTCCGCCGCCAGGCGCCGCGCCAGCCCGTTCGTGAACTTCAGGCCGCCCGCCGACTACGACTAGAACTCCGAGTCGGAGTAGGGCGCTCGTGAGGTTGTGCGCCTCGCTGCCCAGTTCTGCGTGCGTCTGAGGTGTATTCGGGCGGTTCAGGGGGGCCACCCGCCCGACCCCATCACCGACATATGTCGCATATAGTGCATCTCGCTCGTGACCCGTGGGCCGCACGGGCCCCACATGTCACATCGGACTAACCGTCTGAAGTGTCACGCGCATAGCATCAGGGCCGCCAAGTCCCACAATGCCCCCCCAAGCACGAATGACAAGCCTCGAACATATTAGAAACGGTCGCCCCTGAGATGTAGTCACCACCCTAGCCCCGCTACACACGCACCGTAAACACCATGTGCCAACCCAAACACACGGTGACGGAAAGTGACGGACACTATAAAACCCTATATATATATATATAAAGAACCCACACACATACGAGGTGACAGAAAAATAACGGAAAGTGACGGAATCCAGTAAAACCATATATATATATATACACATACCACATCTCTGTCATTTGATAATGCATATTAACCGGATAAAAACTCTAGTTTACCGGTGAAAAGAAAACATTATACGGTACTAAATGACGGAAGAAATGGCGGAAAAATGACGGAAACCTGACGGAAATTGAGCATGCACTTTGGGCCCCAGACCGTTCGCGGGTTGACCATCAGATGCCCGAATGATTGCGTGGATGTGTCCGTGTGGCACCCATATGAGAGCACGCACGACGGACTGCCGTGGTTGGGGGCTGGCGTTCGACGCAGGTGCTGCGCGCAACGCTTGGTTGCGTCGCGGGTGTAATTCATTGTGAGTTGCGTATGGTCATGCATGCGCCGTTAGAGCTATATTCGAGCTCAATCATCTCCCGATCGTTCTACTTGATTGTTGTGGGTACTCTGACTGGTTGGCCACCGGTGTTGGCACAAAAAGCAGGCATAACGGGTCCATGCGCTGCTGGCAGCACGAGTCTGACTCGATCAGTCCCCGTCTTCATATACCCGAGCCTTACACCCCATCCCAGAGGGCTCGAGCTAAATCAAGTGTTTCGTTTTCGGTTTGGTGTTTATTGCATTCGTTAGATGTCTTGGGTCCACAACTGTCGTGAACTAGCTTCAAACCGAAAACTGTCCACAAACTCGCCAACACTCGATTTAGCTCGAGTCTTGCCCTCCCCCTCTCACACTTACTGGTCCGCCCTCTCCCCCAATGGGCCCTGTACCCTCGCCCATTTCCGTGCCGTCGGTTGACTCGGAGGCTCAAGTGCATATTCAGATTCGTGCACATATCTGAGCCCCACGTGATCGTGTTTGGTTCACTTGCAGCGATGGCCCCCAAGGCATCGAAGCTGGCTGTCCTCCCAGGTGTCGGTGGCGCCCCCGTGGGCAAGGGTAGAGGCAAGTCGCGGGGCCGCGGCAGGGGCGGCAGGGGGGGCGGCAAGCCGAAGCAGCAGATTGATCATGAGCCGACCCCCGAGACCGCGAACGTCCCCAAACACATCAAGGCCCTGATGGATTCGTGCGGCGGCGACGAGACGAAGCTCGATGCGATTCTGCCGAAAATGACATCCGTTGAGAAGAAGGGGCCGTTCTCTGCCATGCGTTTCTTCCTGGCGTCGAACTCGCCGAGCCGCCTGCAAGAATACGCCGACGCTGCTCTTACAGACACCGAGAAGGTCCGAGTGATCACCCGTAACTCGCACGCACCACCTTACCCAATATCTCGATGCACTCACACGCCAACCTGGACCAATGATCGCTGATGGTCGCTGGGCATTGTTCTGGGCGATATTGGTCCTGGTTGGTGTGTGTGTGTATCGGTGTATACACATATACATATATGTGTGTACACATGGCCCCAATAGGTTCGCTGGCTGAAACGGTTCATTATGGACCCCAAGACAGGGGGTTGCGTTGGCAGGACCGATGGTTTGAACACCACATCCCCGATCGGAGTGCCCTAACGTTCCTTGAGACATCCACCCTCCCGCCCTCATCCCCCCATCACCTATGCACACAGTCGTCGGTGCCGTGCCCGTCCGATCCCATCGATTCCCTTCGCCAGGAGCAAGACTGAGATCAAGCGTACGAGGGAGGACGCGGTCATCGACGTATGGGTGACGCTCGACGTGCTGGGTGGCCCGATCTACCTGAACAACAAGGGTCATTGCGTTGCATTGTGCTTCCGGGGGACCATGTGTAACGCACGTACTGGTGATCCCCGCGCACGCACACACGAACACATTGGCATGCCATGTATATGTGTGCGTGTGCGTGCATATATATATATACATACACATATATACATATAACCGTATTAACGAATAGTTCGGTGTATACATACATGTGTAAACGGTGTATACAGATATATTGTATATGTTGGCAACTCCGCTGGATAGATTGTGCCGCACCGTCGGGGGCTACAGCGTTACCACTGCGAGTGATGCAGTCGATGTGTCGCTGTATATATAAAACCTATTGGAGCCCGCGCTGGCGATGGTCGCGGACCTGGAGTCGCGTCCCCACAAGCGTTCACGGATCGCTTGTTTTTGTTTGCTGTGTCTTCTTGAACGGGTGGTTGTTTGCTTGTCTTGATGACTTGCCTACTTGCTCGGCGGTGTGTTGCGTCTTGTTTACATTGGTAATGTGCGCCACTCGTGACGGTCACCCCCTTGATGATGAGTGCCACTCGCCCGTTCTTGCATGTCAGTCATCCATGTCCACATCTGCTGTCCCATATCCCTTTTCGGTTCCTCCTCGTCGGCATCTTCCTTTTCCGCCTAATCGTATCCCCCAGTCCCCCTCGATGTGGATACCGTCCATCATCATCCACCCTTATTTCACCATTGTCTCTCCTCCTCCTCATCATCCAACTCCTCAACATACTCCGCCTCCTCATCTTACACCTTATCCCCCCGCTCCCCCTCCTCTTCCTCATCCTCTTCTTCCTCCTCCCCCTCCTCCTGGTCATCCTCCTCAGTTTAGGCATTATCATACAATTCCGTCTTCCCGTTTTGAAGCACGGCTCTTCAGTGCCCTCAGAGATCTTGGCATTCTCGAATCGCATTATGCATGCGACATCGAGGGCAAGCTCATCGATTCCACCAGCCACTCTGCGTCGGTCGAGGTCGAAGCTAGCATGGAGGCAGATGATTATGAACGCGTTCAGAAGGACTGTTCGGTGATGAGGGAAATGTTATGCATGGGTGTGTATGGTTCGTGTGTCATATGTTATCGCCATGCTCGTGGACGTGCGTTCCCACGGCAGTTTCCATGATGATGGGTGGTTGATGTGTAAGACGTGTCGTACGTGGGTTCACTTAGCCGTGTGACACACGTTGCGGTGCGATGTGTTTCGCCCCATTCTATGCGATACCGAATGGTGTCGCTCGAGAGCGCGCCGCCTGGTGGCCTATAGGGTTTTCCTGTGTTGCGATGTTGTATGGTGTTCTGAGCGTATCACCGAACACCATCTAACATCTGGCGGGTGGATGGTTTCTGGGCCGTGAGGTCTGTAGCTCTCGGGCGTCTCCAGTTCGGCCATCCCTTTGGGCATCTGGTGGTATGGCGTGTCAATCGTCGCTCCGATTGCGCAGCGGCTGGCCCTTGAGTCTCGTAGATTGCCTCCCAGCAGGAGATGATGAAATGTTTCGATGGCTGGAGTGCGGCTGCGTCGGGCTCGAGTTCGAGCACCGCAGCAGGTGCTCTCGTCGACCTCGGCCGCTCCGCGCCCATGAGCAAGGAGGAGAAGGCGGAGGCCAAGAAGAAGAGGGAGGCGGCCAAGAAGGCTGCCGAGCTGGAGAAGCGCCAGAACGAGGAGCAGGAGTTGCTCGACAAGATTGCGCACATGCCTGTGGCTGATCAGGAGAAGGAGAAGGCCAAGCGCGCCAACGACCAGGCGTTCGCCCAGGCCAAGAAGGAGTACGAGGCCAAGTGCAACGAGGCGAAGACCAGGTCCACCAGCTTCCGCCACGCGTGCGAGGTGATGGTTCCCCAGACCATCGGGCTCCTGAGCGAGAAGGGGCACCCCGACGCCACGGACCAGTACCTGAAAGACGAGGCTGGCAAGGCTCGACGGGCATGCTGACGATGGAGGAGGAGGAGGAGAAGGAGGAGGAGTATGAAGATGAGGACTCAACTTGCACATAGTCGACGCGGCTATGATATGTTCAGATCTGAAGCTCAGGAGCCGGTGAGCAACATCCCTATGCGTGCGTGATTTGGTTGGGTGAGTAGGGGCATTGTAATATTACACTGCCCCTACTCGCCCAACCAAATCTCATTATGCACCCTACTCACCCACCCATGGCGTGTACATTATAGAATGTATACGTCATGCCGCATAGCCTGGTGTTAGACGAGCCGATATCCCAGCGTTGCAGTTGTGACATGCCGATATCTCAAAGGTCTTGGGCGCCGTCAAGGCGTTCATCGAGCAGACTCTGGTAGGACAGAAGCTCCAGGTCAGGGGCGCCGTGTAACCCCATCCGGACATTTTCTGTGATAATATGACAGTTCGGCATCCATGCCGTAGTGTCATAGTAGCACAATGCTATCCGATCGGATAGCATGTGCACCCCCCAATTCACCCACCCCGTATCCCCATTATCATGTATAGTTGGCCGTGTCCGCTGAATCGTCTCCGTCTTGCGTCTCCACTGTCGCTTGCCCAGGGCATCTCTACTGATGAGATCAAGGTCAAGACTACGGAGGTGGAGAAGGCGACGGACTGTCTCGTGAAGGTATTCAAGGATTTCGATTCGCGGGTCTGGAGCGATCTGAAGAAAATGTCTCACGGCTGTGCGATCACGTCGGCCGCTGACCAGTGAGTATGAGCCAGGCACGTGCAGCACTACTCAGACGCATCGAAGGGTGCATCTGATTTCAGTGGCCGTTTGCGGCTGCCACTTCCGACCAGCATGTATGTTGGTGTCCTGGGGTTCGTTGGGGATTGGTGATGTGCTTGATCATTTCGTTTGAAGCACGCCATGTCGCAATGGTGCTTTATCACCAGGAGTATATCTAACCAGATCTGTCGTGCGGGGTTGTACCGCAGAACACGTATTCAGCTGCGGTGTTGCGTATAGCAACAATATTAACAATTACATGTCGGCGATCATTAATACTCGGGCGATGCGCAATACCGCAGCCGTCGGACAGCCATCACAACTAGCACAACATGTGTTAACGCAGCATGGTGCATGCTATTCAGGATACCACAGCATGCCGCATTACAGACACACGCATCAAACAATATAATGTGTGTACGGTTTGTTACATCTTTATTCTGACTGTGGATGGTGGAATCGGGTATGTTGTTATGGGGGTGCGGATCGAAGATGAGACACACGATATACATCCAAGATTGGGGTTGCACACGCTGAGTGTTGGTCACAGTGGCTGTCGCCGCAGCTTTGGCTTTGTAGTGCGAGTCGCTGGCATCGGCACCTGCGCAGACACTTTGAGAAGTGCCATGCGATGCTCGGCCGCGGGGTGCGACAGCGACACGTTGAGAGGCAGTCAACTGGTCAGTTGAGTTCGTGGATTCATCGCTTATGGCGCGGGGGGGAGATTAGCTCTCGGGGGGTTGGGCGTGGAGCCCGGGCAGGATTACACGACAGAAATACGCGCGAGCAGTTGGCGAGCTGGAAGCGCATCGCCAGGACGAAAACCAACGAGACCAACGCGCGCAGAGATCTGATGAGGAAGCTCGAGAAGGAGCGTTTTGTTTTGGGGGGGGGGATCTTAAGCTGCGCATTGGGGGGCGCCGTCTCGGTCGGGGATGACCAATCGTACGCCGCGGCTGGATTCGTCCACAATGCGTCTCTGCAATACAAAACCGTCTCCAGAAAACAAATATGCCACAACCATATCAAGCACGCTTACCGTTGTGGAATCGTCGAACAGGTGCACAGACCACTGGCATAATAAGTTTTTTATTGTTCGCAGAGATCCTTGAGACAGCGCTCATCAAGCCAGGGGATGAAGCACACTGGTCCAGCTACAATGCGAACCAGGAGCACGGGCAACAAACTCGCGCCACCCAACCCCTAAATCATTAAGCTTAATGCCTGCTGGTTCCCGACATGATCGGTCAGCTACATGTTTTCCGGCTCTCGCCCACGCGCTTGCTCGCCTGCAGGAGGCGCTCCGCCCTCAAGTTTTTGAATGGGCCGAGCGCATCGGCATCAGCCACGCCGATACAGACGGCATGATCATGTGCGGCTTATGGGGGGACGGTGCCCCCTACCACACGCGTGACAGCCTGTGCATGTTCACCATCACAGCACTTACTGGCACGTGCCGTGCGGCAGGTATAGAATGTGCCCAACCTGCGCCCACTACCCCCCCCCCCCCCCCCCGACCCATTCCCGACCGCCCCAATAACACTACCCCGTCCCATGATTGGGATCACATCGTGTTGTGACGTACACGTGTGTGTTAGAGGGAATCGTCCCCCAGGTGCCGCAAGCGTTACTGGGCGGTTTGTTTGAGCAAGCGGCACGTGTGTCAATGCGGCTGCGGAGGCAGGTGTACTTTCCGCGAGGTGAGTTTGCTTTCAAGTATGGTGACCATTTGCTCGCATTGAACCCCTCGTTTCCTACTAATCAATATCTACGGTTGTGTGGCGACCTCCCAATCCTACATACATGTGTGTATATACATACACATGTATATATGTCTCATCGGACTCGATCTGGCACGATTCTTTGCGAGCAATGTTCGGCGTCACCCGAATTGTATAGGATAACGTTGCACGCCAAGATTGGCGAGTTGTTCCCAGGAAGGCATCGTTGGTCTGGGAATCGGGCGGGTACGGGATGTTGGCAGAAGATAGGTACCGTGTTGTCTGTCTTGGGGTGCAACGCTGATCTGTGCATGTGTCCCAGGTTTGGAAAGTTATCGGATGAATGTGTCGATATTGGGTTACAGGGAGGTGGCCCCAGAATCGACACGATGGGGCACCGTTCGAGGGGTCCGAGTTCCGGGGTGATAAACAGGGGGCTGCCAGATCAGGGCAGCGCATGCGAACGCGGGGTGGCATCATGGATTACAGAGGGGATTGGGCATGGTTCAAAGGTGTTTTCAACATTACAGGGTGGCGAGGGGGGCCTGGACATACAAAGATATGCTACCGCTGTCCGTGCACGGTTGCAGAGTTGGGCGAGTTTGGCAGGATGCGAGGTGGCGACGTGGAGTGTACAGTGCCAAGCGCTACGTTGAACTGATGCGCTCTGGTGATGTGATGGTCGACACTGGGCCACTGCAGATTCCAGGGTTTTCCTGGATATATTTGCGACCTGGCCTCATGCACGCGGGGTGCCTCGGCGTGACCCAGGAGACCCTGGGAAACGTGATGTGGGAGATTTTCGTAGAGTTGGGCGGTCGAGTTACGCAGCCGCGCAGGGCGTTGGGCAAACTAACATTCTCTCTCTATATACCCCCACCCACCACGCCCTCACCGTTAAGTATCACCCCGCTCCCACTCCAGTCTTGCTCCGCATAATGAGCTCGATGCCCTCTGCCTGTGTGTTATCGGCTCCTGTGCTGTTCCTGGTGGTACTCGCCCTATCGCCTTTGCTAGATATTTTCCCAATGTGTCCCCACCACTCCGCCCCGATATTATAGATTGGTCGTCGCCGTGGCACCCCAGGTTGTGACCATCATGCAGAATCTACTGGAGCTTGCATCCCACGCTCTTGGCACGCCGTGCCCGATTGGGAACCTAACGTGTGGGATGTTTCGTGTCAAGACTACGAAGGCACCTAAGATGAAAACTAAGGCTGCTGAAGGGCGGTATTTGGTCCCGATCCTCGATCATCTATTGCTCAGACTGATGCCCTGCAATACTGATCATCAACGCACACGGTGCGTGTTGCACTGACTTAAACACCGCTCCCCCGCCCCCTCTGTCACACACATGCATATACACAGCAATGTCACACACATACATATGCACAGCCATGTTTAGATCCGCAGATTGCGACCAGTTGGTCGTTGCATTTGAATTCGCAGGCGCAGTTGTGTTCATTACCTTGCACTGTGCTACAACGAGTGCAAGTTCTGGGGTCCCAGCGAGAGCCCCAAGAAGCTCGCAGAATATGCTAGGCGCCACCTCATCCTATACAAGGAGCTTCAGAGCACACGGTTGGACAGTCTGTGTTGGATGCTCAAGCCGAAACACCACCTCTTCATCGAGGTTGCAGGAGAATGCTCACCTGGCAATCCCGCGGACTGCGAGGGTAAATCATACGCCTACATACTATACTGCACGAATCACACGTCTTATATCATATTATAGCGCTACCACGGCTGATCTCCGCCATACACACATTAAGCCATACATAGATATAGAATGGCACGTTCCATATCACCAACTCGTACGACAGACGCGTGCATTAACTCATCATCAGATATACGATCACGTGCACTCATCTGTTATATATATACAGAATACCAAACATGCGTATGTAATCATCTCAGAGTAGTTGGTTGGGTTGCTCTTCGTCACGATTGTACACATGTCGTAACAACTCCATGGTATAACACATCTATCACACGACAGAAAATTGTATCAGTTTACGGGTACGTCTGTCATATGACAGACTTTTCTGTCATATGACATAATTTCCTGTCATATGACGGAAATTTCTGTTACGCAATTCTTTAATCAATGTGTTATAGAAATAGAACATACTCACAACCTGACAGAAAAATCTGTCATATGACAGAACATTATGTCATTTGACGGTTTGGTCGTCTAGGGTTAACACATGCGTTCTCATCATTACAACCAGAGAAACTATACGGATCGACCGTTCTGTCATACGACATTTTGTTGATTTAACTTTCAGTAAATAGCACGAATAATATAACACGCAAACCTGCCATATGACAGAAAATTCTGTCATATGACAGACAATTCTGTCATATAACGGTTTTGCGCTTTGTGGTGCCGTAGAAACAACGCTAACAATATAGCATAACATTGAGATACACCATACCCATATGCCATGAGATGGTTTGTTCCGTAAGTAATACACCGGCACACCACCACTCCGATACACTGCATGCCATCTAACAAACAATTCTGGCATAGTACAGTCTCTTGATTATATCCACGTAAAAGCATCCGTTATATGGCATTAGTATATGTTGAGACATCTTTATGTCATATTACGTATAGGTTCGTTTAGTTGTTCTGGTGGTCTGCTGATACGTGTCACGTCTTTATCGCGAGGACCACTGGGAGTGTGCAGATGAATCATGCATCGGAGATGCAGCTGATCTCGCAGAAACGATTCATCCGTCCGTGATGGGGACAAAGCTCATGGACAAATCTCGGTACACGTTCGCAGATGTGCGATCGGGAAAAGATTGTCTAGTCGTGCCACTGTTCTTTGCTCGCAGATTCCTATATCGAACTATGGTTCGTTCACCCTCCTTAGTTCATCCTTCAGACACGTCTGACTCACACTTTCAGGGGCCAGTCATCCGCATGCCACTCATTCACCGCACCACTTTCCTCATCTGCATCGTCTTCCCCGTCTGCGCGTCTTCCCACGTTGTTGGCGCTGTGATTGAATTTACTCATCGTTCCGGGCATTGCCTTGTAGACCGCCACTCGCATCATGTGGTGGCCACTCTTGGATTTCATTCCTATTATATTACACGCAGTCTTGCGACATGTCCGCGCACTGCCCCGAACTTCACCTGACACTCCCACGTGACCACGCGTTACACTTACTTCCAGCGTTCACCAAACAGTGCTTGCCGTTAGAAATGCTTATACGTGTGACCTATCTGTAAACAAATTTATCAATTATTGCCGTCGCCGCTTCGCATGCGCTGCATGGCCTCTGTTTCATAGGTGCGTCTGCCGAAGTTTCGCCGTGCTCGCGGTTGCAGGCCCACCCGTGCGCCAGGTGGATCTGCCGAGGTCTTGCCACGTCGGCGCTTGTTTCCCCGCGGCTTTCCCTCCCCGGCCGATACGCGACATCATATACAATGTCAAATTCCATTGCACTACATGCACCACCACCCAATGTCGTCGCCCAGCCACAGATGGTCTGGTGCATCACAAGACGACCCATACCATGACACACCATATGCCATGACTGTGCGCACGGATCATATACTCTCGCAGCAGCGGTACCTCGAACGCTTGCCTGGAACACGATATCTCAACCCGACGCACAGCACTTTCATACAGTATATATATATATATATATATATATATATATATATATATATATATATCGGAGCATCACCATGTACGACTACCACTACCACTACTACGACGACTACTACTACAACTATTATTTCTATTACTATTTCTACTACTACTACTACTACTACTACTACTAGTGTTGCTGCTGGTACTACTACTACTACTACTACTACTACTACTACTTGCGTTGCTTCTATTGCTGCTACTTAATACTACTACTACTACTACTACTAGTACTACTACTACTACTGCTACTGCTACCACTATACTACTACTACTACTACTACTACACTACTACTACACTATCACTACTACTCCTACTACTCCTACTACTACTACGACGACGACTAGTACTACCACCCCCACTACTACTACTACTACTACTACTACTACTACTACTACGACTACTACTACTACTACTACTACTACTACTATTACTATTACTACTACTACTACTACTACTACTTCTACTACTACTACTACTACTACTACTACGCCTACTACACCTATTACTCCGACTCCTACTCCTACTCCTACTCCTACTCCTACTACTACTACTACTACTACTACTACTACTACTACTACCACTACCACTACCACTACCACTACCACTACTACTACTACTACTACTACTACTACTACTACTACTCCTATTACACAAAGATCGCGCCAGCCTCAACGATAATACCTTACTTTGGTGTGCTTGATCTATACAACTATACGCATATGTGACATCAACATTACGTCTTAGTATACACTCATCACATGTCATACATGGTACCACCAACTACGGCGATTTCTCACACCATACATCACATAACCATGTTACGCAATAAGGTAATCACATCTGTCACGCCACACATTACTCATTGAACCGTTTAATACCGAATCACAACGTACCAGATCGCATCATTATTAAAACATGGCGTTCTATTACATTAAGGCATACTATAACATAAACTCACATAGTATACAATAACCGTATATATATATGTGATATATCTATATGATGTATATATATATAATTATCTAACATACGTAATATGTCATACTATAGCATAAATCAACATACCATAACATATCATCGCGTGCGATGTATTCGGGAACCAGCTTTCTTATTCGGGAGCACGGTCGGGCGCGATCTAAAATATTCGGGAACCGGCATTCTTATTCGGGAACGCGTTCTTCAGTGCAATACAATTTTGGAAAACCCCAAAAATAAGCATGGGCCGTGGAAAAATGCAGCACCACAATTTTTTAGCGGAATGGATCCTCTGGGTCCTCTTCATTCTCAGGCGGGGCCACCGACAGCAACGGAGGCACCTATTCAGATCAACGACGAGCCGGACTCAGGGTGTGCCCACCCACAGATCAGTATCAGATACTACGGCAATCAGCACGGCAGCGGGTCCAAGTGCACGAGATGCGGGACTCGTCTTACCTGGATTCCAAAGGTGCGTTTTCCAGTGGGAGACCCTCGCGGAGCTCCAGCAGAGAGGCCAGAGCAGACAGCGGCCCAAGCTGCGAGGGCGGCTGCGGCGTCCGCCAACCGGGCGAGGACGGTGTTGACAAGGGCCCGCGGGGGAGGTGGAAACGCCGGGGCCGGGCCGGGGCCGGGGCCGGGGCCTGGGCCGGGCCGGGGCCGGGGCCGGGGCCGGGCCGGGCCGGGGCCGGGCCGGGGCCGGGGCCGGGGGCCGGGCGGGGGCCGGGCCGGGCCGGGCCGGGCCGGGGCGGGCCGGGGCTGGCCGGGGGGGCCCGGGCCGGGGGCCGGGGGCGGGCCGGGGCCGGGGCCGGGGCCGGGGCCGGCGGGGCCGGGCCGGAGCCGGTCCGGGGCCAGGGCCGGGCCGCGGCTGGGCCGGGGCCAGGCCGGGTTGGCGAGAAGGGTATCGGAGGAAGCTCGGACGCGGCTCGGAAGAGGATCGGGAGAGGGAAATCGGAGGAATACCGGAGGAAGGGGGACGGAAGAGGATCAGAGGAGGTTCGGATGAGCAGGAGGATGAGGATCTGAGGAGGCTCGGAAGAGAACGAGCGGGGAAGGAAGATCGGAGGAAGCTCGGCAGAGGAGGAGGGGGAGGGGGAGGAGGAGGATCGGAGGAGGACGATCGGAGGATGCGCGGAGGGGGGTCAGAGGAAGGAGGATGAGGAGTAGGAGGACGAGGAGGAGGAGGAGTATGCCGATCCCCCAGGGCCGATTTTCCCGTAACGACCTCCAGAGGCCTGGGGGTAACGAAGAAACGCGATCGGTCCCGGGGCCCCTCGTGGGGTGAATCCATGGCAAGAGTTCACCCGGGGTGGATCTGCCGGGGCTGGGTCCGGGATCGGGCCTGAAAGCCAGAAAATTATCCTGGCGAAGGACCCAACCATGCGCATGTGTGAGTGCAGCAATTATGAATATCTTCTTCGGTGGAGCTCCCTGTGGGGCCACGAAACGTGTGGGGGGTGTGCCAAGTCGGGTGAGGCTGACGCATGCGGGCGGTCCTACTCGGACCTTCGGTGGAGCTCCCTGTGGGGCCACGAACCGTATGAGGGGCGTGCCGAATTGGGTGTGGCTGACGCATGCGGGCGGTCCTACTGGGGCCTTCGGTGGCACTCCCTGTGGGGCCACGAAACGTGTGAGGGGTGTGCCGAAGTGGATGTGGCTGACGCATGCGGGCGGCCCCGCTGGGCCCTTCGGTGGAGCTCCCTGCGGGGCCACGAAATGACGACGACGACGACGATGATGATGATGATAATGGTGGTGGTGGCGGGAGGAAGGAGGAGGAGGAGAGGAGGAGGTGGGGCGCGGGGCGCTGTCTCTTCAAAACGAAGACCCAACAACACAGGTTGGTTGGGAAAAAGACTCGCCGCGTTGCGGCGACAAGGGTGGATAATAACGACGGATGGTCGATGATCGATGTTGATAACTTCGCTGCGTTGAAAACCGAAATCGTTGCGACCGTCGCTCGGCGACGGCAACCGAGGCGCTCGCGCCGCCCGGACCCTGTGGTCCAATCGTCTCTTTTTTTAAGACTAATAGCTATAGTAAATGAACGTCTTATTTAAATAAGACGTAATTTTAATCAATTGAAGCGGTTGCTTCATAAACTAAGAGTTTAGCATTGTCTATTCATTTTCATATTCCCCCCCCCCTTCCTCCTTCACATGTTTCTCCGCATCCTCTTATTCCCTCTTTATCCGTTGTTCCTCCTCCGCATCATCCTCTTCTTCTTATTTTGGCCTCCTCCTCCTCGTCCTTATCCTCATCGTCCTCATCCTCATCGTCCTCATTCCCCCCTCGCCCCCCTCCTCCGTCCTCCTCTTCGCACCCTCCCTTTCCCCCTCCTCCTCCTCCTTTTTCCTCCTCCTCATCCTCCTCCTCCTCCTCCTCCTCATCATCATCATCATCATCATCATCATCATCATCCGCCTCCTCTTCCTTCTCTTCCTCCTCCTCATTATCCTCCTCCTCCTCATCCTCATCCTCATCTTCCTCCTCCTCCTGATCCTCCTCCTCCTCGTCCTCCTCCTCCTCCTCCTCCCCCCCCCCTCCCTCCTCGTTTTCCTTCCTTCAAAGCGGCCGCCCCCCTCCCCTCATCCTCCTCCTCATCCCCCTCCTCCTCCTCCTCCTCATCATCATCACCATCAGCATCAGCATCATCATCATCATCATCATCATCATCACCACCATCATCATCATCATCATCATCATCATAACCATCATCATCATCATCATCATCATCATCATCATCTTCTTCCTCGCCTGTTCCCTCCCCTCCCCTCGTCGTCCTCCCCCTTCTCCTCCTCCTCCTCCTCCTTCTCCTCCTCCTTCTCCTCCTCCCCCTCGCCTGCGCCCCTCCTCCCCTCCTCCGCTTTATTCCTTCTGTTCATGCACCCATCCCCTCGTCCTCCTCCTCATCCTCCTTTCCCTCGGACTCCGTTTTCCATTTCTCTCTGCAAGTTCGCACGGCGCGCGCGCGCAGGTTGCACGCTGCTGCACATGTTCTCCGCCATGTTCTGGCGACGAACAAATAGTACACATTATGTATTTCGTGAGTCATGTCACTGCCAATACTTGAGGAAAGTGAGGAGGAGGAGGAGGAACAGGATGAGGAGGAGGAGGAGGAATAGGAGGAGGGGGAGGAGGAGGGGGGGGATTGCGAAGGAGGAGAAGGAAGAGGATCAGAGGAGGAGGAGGAGGAGGAGGAGGAGGAGGAAGAGGAATAGAAGGAGGATGCGGATCAGCATCAGCTTCGTTTTTTATATGAAACGCACGCCGTGGGTACGACATAGTTCGGTCATGCGCCATGCGTGGACATGCGCCGTTCGGCCGCCTGAAATCCCCGAAACAACCGAAACCACTCATGACCTTCATCGCCGTTGTCGTTGCAGACGTCGTTCGTCGCCGTCGTCGTCCGACGTCGTCGTTGCAGACGACGTTCGTATTTCGTCGGTCCGTCAGCTTGGCGACGTCGATGTTGTCGTCGTCCGTCGGTCGCCTTTCCTGTCGATGTTGCTGTCGTCGGCCTCCTCCTTCTCCTTCTCCGTCTCCTTCTCCTCCTCCTCCTCCTCTCCTCACCCTCCTCCTCCTCCTCCTCCTTCCTCCTCACTCCTCCTCCTCATCCTCCCCCCGTCCTATCCTCCTCCTCCTCCTCCTCCTCCTCCTCTTCCTTTTCCTCCTCCTCTTCCCCCCCCCCCCCCTCCTCATCCCCCCCCTGGGAGGGCGACAGACAAAACGCCCGCAATGCGGTGATGGCGACGATCGCCCGCGCAGGAAGCATCCCCCCAACGCAGTTGCAGCCCAGGAGCCACCGGCCCCAGGGCGAGGATCCACCGTCAGCGTCTTGTTCGCCAGACGCGCCCTTATTTGATCATATACCAGCATGGCCCAGTGTTCCCCCGCGTCGGCGCACCCCTCACACCCACGTGCCCGAATGCAGCTCAACCGAAGGCCCCAGCGGGAGCGCCCCCCAGACCGTTCGGACTTCTTGAATTTCAGCCGAGACACATCGCTGTTTGGATTGTCTGGGTGGACATGGTATTCAGACACGGTGGGCAGCATATGAGGAGGTTGCATGAACAAAGACCGTCATGGCAACAAACAATGAGGCTGTGTGATTCTGCACCTCTGCGCCAAAGAACCGATCAACGCCAACGCAGCGCGGGCACTGCTCCTCGCCGCCACACCGATGCTATGCGAAGCATGCCATGCACTTGCGGGCATTAGGGGTCAGCTCGTCAGCATCGCCCTGGAGAGCTGAAACGTTTGGTTTGTTTTGTCTCATTGTCGTCCTTCTCGCCGTCCCCTTCCGCATCCCAATCGTCCCACCTCATCCCGCCCCCCCCCTGCCCCTCCGTCTTGCCCCTTCCCTCGCACCCATTTCCCATCCTGTCCTTCACCTTATCCTCCTCCTAGGAGCTCCTCCTCCTCCTCCTCCTCCTCCTCCTCCTCCTCCTCCGCCTCCTAGGTGAATCGCAACGCCCTCTTTGTTGATCCCCCCTCTCATTTCTGTCTCCCCCCCCCCCTGGGGGGAGGGGGGGTGGGCGGAGCAAACCGCAGGAGAGGATTGCGCGGGGAAAAGTGTGGCGGATGGAGGAGAAGGAAGAGGAGGAAGACGAGGAGGGTGAAGACGATGGGGGGGGGAGAGACGCGCGGAGGAGGGGGGGGTGATGATGATGGTGATGATGATGATGATGATGATGATGAGGAGGAGGAGGAGGAGGAGGAGGAGGAAGAGGAGGAGGAGGAGGAGGAGGAGGACGAGGGGCGAAGCATGGGCAGGGGCAAGAGGAGGAGGGGCGAGGAGGATGAGGAGGATGAGGAGGGGGGGGAGGAGGAGGAGAAGGAGGAGGAGGAGGAGGATACTACGCAATACGAGGAAGGGGAGAGGGAGGATGATGCGGATGAGGAGGAGGATGAGGCAGATGATGATAGGAGGCAGAGAAGGAGGAGAAAGGGAAGGAGGAGGAGGAAGGGAGATGACTCTCCTCACTCCTCACCCCCTCGTCTTAGCCCTCAAACCCGCAAGCAATCAGTGCTTCGCGTGAGACCGCTTGGCCATGTCCGATCGGCTGTCTCGCCCTGGCCACTGTGGCAACGGGCGGGCGGTGCAGCGATGTCGGTCAGACGATCGTTGGATGCACCTTTTCGTCATTCCCAACAAACCCATTCGCCCCTGCGGCGACGATGCCGACGACGCGGCTGCTCGCTCCTACGCCGACTGTGAATGAGTCGGACATCACCGATCCGCCCCCGTCGGCCCCGTTGGATGAATGAATTGTTTGAATCAAGACTGGGCGACCCGACCAGTCTTGACCCAGAAAATTCATCCAACGGTGCCAGCGGGAGCGGGTCGGATGCCCGACTCGTTCACAACCACATCGTCGGCATCATCGGCGTATGAGCGTGTAGCCGCATCGTCGGCATCGTCGCTGTGGGAGCGAATGGGTTCGGTGGGAATGGCGAAAGGTGCATCCAACGATCGTGTGACCGACATCGTTGCACCGCAAACACGTGACCCCTGTTGGCTGGTGAACGGATGGACGTGGGGCCACGTTTGGGGCAGACGGGCATGGGTTCATGGGGCCTTTGTTGAGGGCTTGCGCGTTGCTTGGAAGCGCGATTACAATCAATTAAATTGTGATGTTATCTTCTTGTTCGGACACTTGTTTTCTTTTAGTCGGCAACGGCACATGTTTGCACACGCGAGGCGAGCCGACCAGAACAGAAGCGAGAAAGTCAGAGCTCCGCTCCGAACTGCGCCCACGACCCCCAACTGGGGGCACAGTGAGAAAAGTCGGGATGCCCTGACGGGGTGTCAGCAGTTTTTCTGAAAAAGGCGAAGAGCTGGGGGTGAGGGGCGGGGGGGGGGGGGGGGGGGGGGAGGAGGGGGAAGGGGGGGGGGGGGGGTAGGGGGGGAGGGGGGGGGGGGGCAGGGGGAGATGGAAGAGAGGAGATGACACGAGATGAGAAGCGAGGCGAGGAGTTGAGAGAAGAGGATATGCGAGGACAGGAGATGAGGGAAGGGGGGGTGAGGAGGGCGACTGAGGATGATGGGAGGATGAAGGAGGGGGAGGGACTGGAGAATGACGGGGGCTGTGCTGAGGGAGTGGAGAACGAGAAAACAGCGGGGGAGAGATGGGGCGGGCTGGGGGGTGACTGCAACTGTCCTCGTTGTGTACACATTCATCTAAAACAGCTGCTGACTCTCCCCCTCGGCTCTCAAGCAAAGCCAGCTCAATCGCATGCCGGCTGCGCAGTTGCGATCGGCAAAGTAATGCCCCAAGGTTAAACGGAGGCCAGTGCCAAGAAAAACAAGCGAACTCGAAACTCAATGGTGCTATCACGGGTGCCGTTGGCGCTGCGTGGTCTTCTCTATGGTGTTATGTTGGTGGTCGGTTGTCCACCAGCGCTTTGGTACCACTGGTGCCCCACTGGTGTCCCAATGGGGTTCCACACGTGTTCCACCTCCGTTCCACCTGTGTTCCACCTGTGTTCCACCTGTGTTCCACCTGTGTTCCACCCGTTGCAGTTTTGCGTGTCACTACTGTTCCCTGGGGTGACATCCCATTGAGGTTTCACGGGTGGCCCATTGGTGTTCCAGCGGTGTCCCATTGGTGTCTCACTTGCGCTTGATGCGCCACCGTTGGTTTCCATAACACCAGGCTGCGTGCTCACTCACGCGTTGCAACGACAATTGATGCCAGCGCTCTGCAAAACGCATCGGGGTACACTTGAGACGCCTTTATATCAGAGGCATTGCTCTTTGTGACCCAGCCCGTTGCAGACCACCCTTTCTTAGATGGCGAGCGTGGCTTCGATCGCACGTTGAGTTTTGTCAGCCTGTTCGCTGAGTCGCCCAGGGAAGCTCTGCTATCGCGACGCGTCTTCTTGAGTACTGAATGAAACTGCGATGGCATCAAAGTGAATAGCTCGAGCGGTTTGGGCGTGTTCGCCCCGAATCCACCGAGCCAAGTATGAATGCGAGCCGCCTTGCACAACTGCAAAGCTTGCCGCATGCACGGGTGCTTATACAGAATGCTGTTCACTGGCTGCTCCACGAGCACCCACGAGCCTCTGGTCGTAGCGAAGAATATCATCCACGACCTCGGGCGGTGCGATAGCGGATGTAGGATTGATCGCCCGCCAATTGTCTGATACCCCAAAAAAACTCATGTTGGACAGTGTTATCATTCAGCGATTATCCTTCTGCCTCCCTCCTCCCTGCCGTCTCTTCCCATCCCCTCTCATTCTTTCCCCCCCATCTCCCATGCCCCCCCCCTTCATCCATTGTCCCTGCCGTCTCTTATCCTCCGTCCTATCTCCCCCATCCTCAGTGAAAGGTGGCGTTAGGACTCCCGAGCGACACAATCATAGCAACGTGGTTCGCTTCCAATACGTCTCCCCTCAAGTCGCAGCCGAGCGGGTCATCGGAACACCGTCTAGTGTGGCCGACGCACATGTTAATCCAAGTCGAGCATTCGGGACTGAAGCGAACCCCTGCGCCAACCGCAAGCGTTGACACCAAGAAAAATGCGTGCAACATCCCCTGCAAACGCGTGGCGCCCTGATACGTGGCGTGGCGCCTGTCAAACGAGAAAGCCACTAAGCAGGTCTCGTCCCTGATGCAGTGGGTAACACCGCACTCTCCTGCGAACATTTCAACGAAGTTAGTGTCCCGCTCGAGCCTCGGAACGATATCCCACAGCGCACCGATTGCCGCTGTCATCATGACGGCCGTGTCCCCAGACGACCCAAGCACCTCTGGAACGCCTTCTGAAATCAACCGCGTCGCGACTTCGGTCGCCCACCTGTATGCATCATTATGTCTCGGTGGCGGCGTTCTCATTGCCCAGCACGGGGTGACCAACGCAAAGCACACTACCGCCAACCAGCGATGAGAGGCAAGCATGATTGATGACTCGCGATCCACGGAGAAATGCTGAGGCGACCGTTCAGTTCAAAAAGCGAGAAACACTTAAACTCCATAGTGTTGCGGTGAGCATAGCGGCACACATCTCGTAGCATGCTGTTGAGGCCTTCATCCAAGAAACAGTTGTACAACTTCGGGGAGCCGTGAAACCAAATCCTGGGTGAAAGACACGCATCACTGCTCACATTATGAGGGGGCGAAATCCTGAGGGAACCACCTCCTGAGGAAACGTATCACTGTTCAACTCCTGGGGACCGTGGGAACAAATCCTGAAGGAACCAACCCCTAAGTGAACCGAATCTTGGGGTCGCCGACGCGCCTGTAAATCTTGCTCCTGCTCCTCTTCCTCCTCCTCCACCTGCTCTCGCGGTCGCCCGCTCCCCCCTCCCCTCCTCTTCGTCATCCGCCTCATCTTCCGTTTCCTCTTCCTCCTCCTCCTCCTCCTCCTCCTCCTCTCCATCCTCATCGCCCCCCCCCCTTCCACCGGCCCTCGCGGCCGCCGAACTCACCGTCGGGCCCCCCGCAGCGCACTCGCGACGCCCCCCTCGGGGGCCAGCGGGGCGGCCGCGTCGGAGATCAGCGACGCCGACGCTGGCACCGCGCAGGCCAGCGGGGGAAGGAGCTGAGCGGGGAAGAGGGATCGGAAGAGCAGGGGGCAAGAGTGCGAAGTAGGGCGTTCGAGGGCATGTCGACGAGAGGAGGCGCAGCGAAGAGGGGGTCAGGGCCGAAACAGTCTTGGAAATAGAGGTTGGTAGGCACATATTCCAATTTGCCCGAGCTCCTGTCGGCAAGATGGCACGCGCAATGATGTTTCGGAACCAAGGCTATCATCGCAGCCTTCGCACAGCGCACGTGTAGATGCATAAGTTCCCTCATTCGCTCTCGCACAAGCGGTGGTACAACAACCATATGGGCCCGCATGTGGTCCATGAACTCTTGGAGGCAGGTTCCAGCACCTACCAAATGAATCCCGAATCGGTTTATTCCGCCATATGCGCGCAGCATGTCCATGCAGAAATTCAGCAGGAGGCCCGTCTCAGCTGCCTTGAGGCTCATCGGGCCACCGCAGTGCGTAGTGTTCTGGAAGGCAGGGGGGGGGGGGGGGCACGTCTTAATGTTTGAGTTAGGTTGCCTACTGCACGGGCCGTGCGCGTTCGAACAAACGAATGTCGATGCGAATCCAGCTCGTTGCAGCGATGCCACCTCGTACTCCGTCTCCACTTTCTCTTCATCGTCCTCGTCATGCTCGTCCTCGTCCTCCTCCTCCTTATCCTCATCACCCCCCTCTTTCTCCTCCTCATTCTTGCCATTGAACTTCCAAGGGCATGTGAAAGTCAAACATCCTGGAAGTCGAAATTGCGCTTCTTGCCCATCATCTTGGGCGTGAGGTGATTCAGTCGCATGCCTCTGTCAATATTGTTTGTCTCCTGCCACCGAAGTAAGTCGTTCTGAAGATTCCTGAAGCACGCCTCCAAGACAGCCGCATCTGACCCGACAGCCCCCCAAACGTTTTCAAGCACCACTCTCCACATACAGGCAGAGACGAACCGCTGCACCACTCCCAAGTGCAGGCAATGCATCGCATCTATAGACAGCGTACGAGCAGGGGATGTCCCCAAGTCATCGCAAAATATTGGGCAACGATGGTGCACGCTGTCCAGCAACACATCGTTCGCCCCGACCCGCGGGCGCCAGAATGTGATGCACACTGGCGTGCGGCAGTGCTCGAGACGTGCAATGTCGAACAGTGTCTCCGACGGCTCCAAGCGGTCGCCTACGTTCAGGCCTACGCCGTCGATGCGAATTGCCTGGAACACTGCTCTGCTCCGCAATGATTTCTTACTACTTTTAGCTTTGAACCACCTCAGGGATTTACATAGCTGCTGCAGGTCATTGCGGTTCCGAACGTTGACTCGAATCTCGCACCTAGAGACCGCCTGCTCGTAACTCCCGTGCTCTCGGAGCAACCAATTAGAAAACAGCAGGCTGTCGTCGAAGAGCTCAGAGTGTTCGCTCTCGCAGTACTGACAACAGTTGTGGTTCTGGCCCCAGGGTGAAAGCCCCAGGGTCCTCGAATGTTCGCACCAATCCCCTTTTACAAAGATCAGAGCAGCGGTGAAACCTAAATCTAAATCGTGCGGTACCTGGCCTTTCGGAAATAATTCACCAGTGTGCATGTGCGTCGGGCGGGGGCCCGTGGCCATGCATTTCAGCTGCCAACGCAAACACTGCAGCACTGGGTAGTTCGAGCACCACGCTCTGCAGCCGCATGTGCATTCATCGCTGTGGCGAAGAGTGCACATCAAATATCTCTTGGATGAGATGAGGTTTATCAACCAAAACCCACATACCGTGTCCGATCTACCAGCTGCCTGTTGGATATATGCAACCCCGTCGACGTAAATGCCGACTGGCACGGGGGCTGGATGTCCAGCTGCCCGCGCTCGTTCTACTAGTGGGTGACGTTGGTAAGCTGGCAGGACCAGGATACACTCGGACCGCCCGTTCGGGGGCGCCTGCAGCGTCTGCAAAGTGACGGGGTCTTCGTGGAGCTCATCCCGCAAAACCTCATACCCAAGACGAACGGGAACATTTCGAATTGTTCGGGTTGCCGAGTGGTTCACGTTCATGGGCACCTGTATGTAGTAAAGATGTTCCGTACATGGTAAAACCTGGTCAAGATGTCGCTGGTATTTCCCCGATTGATCACCCTTTTCCTTTGCATATAACTGAAATGAGCCACCTGGGACCTTTGCCTTCGTGCACAGATCACACGCCACGCAGAGCTGCTGAGCGGTAATCCTGCATGAAGCGTAGAGCTGCAGAAACAATCTAAGCAAGTCCGCTCCTGCCTGGCGCTCCTGATCCGAGGAGTCTCTCCAGGAGGGCGGCGCCATGGGCTGCGCGGCAGAGCGCTGGAATATTGCCCAGGAGCTAGACGCTAAACAGCTGCAGCGCGTCACGAGCAGACAATGACCCCAGGGCAGCCCGCTGTCTGTTACAACAAAAAAACGCTTCTTAAGTCCTTCAGGTCCCCCATCGTGCATCCTCCACCTTCTCATCCTTCTCCTTATCCTCACCCTCCTCTTCCTCCTCATCATCGTCCTCCTCCTCCTCCTCCTCATATTGCCCTATCCTCAAACCATCCTCGTGACTCGTGTGTATGTGTGTGTGGGTGTGCGTGTGTATGTGTGCGTGTGTGTGCGTGTGTGCGTGTCACCGCGCTTGCCCCACAATCACGTTGCGGTATGTTGTGCGTGCAGGGCGGTGCAATGCATGTAGCGTTGACGTATGCGGTGTATCGTGCATGTTCGTATGGGGGTCATACTTGCGCTCTCTCTCGGAGCAGGATGCGAACGCAGGGGGTGCTTCAAACTGCTGAGCAAACGTGACGCACTTCACGCGCTCCAGCCTACGCCGCATTCGCAACAATATTCTATTGCGAGTGGCACGGGCGGCGCTTGAGATGGGACCGACTGTGGCACGGCATCCATACTGCAATGTCTGTCATGTGTATCGTCATCTGGCCACGTTTGATTTTGAACCGTTGTGCAGCTGCAGTGCGCGTATCTCTATGCCTCAGTTGTTATCGTGATGACTGCGCGCGTGCACGTGCTCTCTCGATCTATTTCGCAACCCCCGTCACGCCAACCTCTCATATTCCAGTTCGTGCGTGTTTGCTGTCAGTGGTTCGCTATCCCACTCTCCCTCTCTGTCCGCCTCTCGCTCCTCGTGTATGGCATGTGTGGCTCGATCTATCTCACCCCCTGTGAAACGCTCGCAATCCCCCGATGCTGCCTGAGGCGCGCGTGCTCACCGCCAGCCCCAGCACGGCCGACCGCGGACAGGGCGAGGAGATGCGGGGTGCATTGCGGCAATGGGGCAGGGAGGGGGTGTAGTGGAGGGTTTGCGCCATAGCGTCACAGAGGGATCGCGGTCCCAGGTGGTGGCATGGTTGGGGAAGCAGGCGAATGGATAAGGGCGGGGAGCGCTCGGTTGCGGAGCGAGCGATGCACGAAGCAGCAACAGCGGCTGCAGCATGAGCAATGGGCATGTGCGATGCGATTCGGAGGTCTGCCCGTGCAACTCCAGAACTCCTAGCGAGACTTGCCACTAAACTTCAAAAGCAGTGATAGCTCGCTGCATGGGCAGCCGCGTACACTCGCATAGTGCAGTGACTGATCGACGCCTGCATACCTGCCCAGCGTGCCCCACGCGCGAAGGTATCGGACAGTCGCACCGCGCTGGAAAATCATTCGAATGGGCGCAAGCTCGCAGGCGGGCTCCTCGCTGAAAAGACGGGAGGCACTCGGGGACTCGCGTGGCGAGGGGATGATCTGAAGAGAAGTAGTGGGCGATAGGTAGACGATATGTATACGAAGTGTATATGAGGGTCAGGGGCGCTGTAGAACTGGATGGGGCGAGGGAGATAGCGGGGCGATTTGCGAGGGGCGAGGTGTGATGATGGGCGAGAAGGAGGGGGAGTGAGAAGGGCAGATGGAGAGGGGGGGAGAGGGTGAGAGTGAGGGACAGGGTAGTACTGAGGATAATGATGAGAGCAAGGGGCGCTTACACTGCGATACCCCTCTCGCCATGCGAGGTGGGCAGATAAGCGACGCGCCATGCCTGCCATGGGCCTACCATGCGCAGGCGTGCCGTAAACTAGCTCAAACGCAATTCTGAGCGAGCTTGGGTATACAAAATGTACCCTGGCTCAGAAGTTGTTGACGCCTGGACTGCAACTCTGCTCTCCTCACTGCCCAGAGCAATGTACCAACAACACTTTCTCACGCAAATCAACCCACAAGTGACGCCAGAAATGTCCTGTGAGTCCAACTATCGCTGGAAAAACCCACTATGTGGATTTCCACCGGTGTTCCACCGGTGATCCACCCGTCTTATTTCTATTTCCACCTAGCATTTCCCTGTGTTTTTTCATGGTTTTCTTGTTTCGTCTCATTTCGATGTCCACCGGTGTTCCACCGGTGTTCCACCGGTGTTCCACATGTCTCTGATAGGGCCGAGAGCGTCCAGAAGACGTCGGGAACGGCCCCGAGGCGCACCAGGCAATGTGCAGCCCCTCAGTCCTGCATTCGGACATCGGGCTACTCGATTTACACAAAAGCAACACTACATCTCAGTCGGCTTTGCGCTTCCTGGAGGCGCGCTTGGCCTGAGGCTGACTCTGCTGGATCTTGCCCTCTGCCTTGCGCCTGCTCTCCCGCTCCACCTTGTCGAAGCCCAACAGCGTCTCCACCTCGCCCTCGACACGCTTGATGGCATCGGTGAGCCCTGTCACCAGCGCCAGGCCCCGCGCAAACTCATGCTCGCCGATCTGCTTCTTCAGATCTGGGAGGTTCTTGGCCGAGAGCACCTTCGCCACCGCCACGTGCTGCCCCACCGCGGTGTCAAGGGCATCTTTGGCTCTGTGCAGCGCCTTCTGTGAAGCTCCATCGTCCTGCTTCGCCCACTCCCAGTCGGGGTCCAGCTTGATGCTCTGGGCCAGCGACTGGTGCTGCGCGATCACTGCTTGGTACTCGGCGATCACCCTCTTCGCGCTGATCATCGCAAGCTGGGCCTCAGTCTTCTTGCCCTTCGGGTTCGGCGGCACTGGCGCCGCCTGACATGCTGATTGGACGGGCAGAAGGACTGAAGCAGGGCATGAGAAGGAAAAGGAGAAAGAGACGGGCATGTGAAGGGCGATTGGCCACCGACTCCCCTGGCGGTGGCCCAGGCTGCGGCGCAGCTGCTGGCGCTGCCGCCGCCTGTGGCGAAGCTGCCGCCGCCGCTGCCGCAGCGCTCGGCGCCGTCGGCCGCGGCGCTCCTGCCGCCGCGCTCGGGGCGGCGGGCAGCGCCAAGGGGCGCGGCGGGCCCTCCAGCGCCTTCGGGGCACCCCTCAGCCAAAGGGGGCGAGGACAGAAAGACGAGAACGCGATGGCAGTGAACGTCCCCTCAGACACTCAACACTACCACCGCATTCCAGTCTTACCGTAATCGCCCCGTGGAGCTGAGGATGCCCCGCACATGCAGATGCTCGCCGTCGGCTGGTCCCGACTGGCCCACTCCTCGTGCTTCCTCCACACCGTCGTGAACGTCTCGGTGAGGCCACGCACTACGAATAACGCGAAGACCGCCTCGCACATCTCGTCGTAGCAGATCCACGGCGGGCCCATGTTCATCGTCTTCCAGAAGTACTTGCTCGCCTACAAAGGCGAGCAGGCAAGAACCGTGAGAAGACGCCAGATGGGGCCGAGAGAGGCGATGGCAAGCACGACCGATGGCAAAGAGGACGACGGCAGATGAGAAGGGTCGCCAGCATCCAGCCAGCTTTCCCACCGCCGAGCTCCACGGCGATCTTGCCGATGGGTAAGTATTTTGATTTCTTCCAGAGCGACCTCGCCTCCTCTGTCGTTCTGGTGTATGTGATCTTGACCGCGTCGTGCCGCTCTCTGGCCCAGTCCGCTCTGAATTGCTGCTTGGCGATGCGGCCCACTGTCGCTTCGTACTTCGCCTTCCGCTCTGGATTCTCGAGGGCGCGCCGCCATCTGCTGGCGATCGGGTCCTTTTTCCCGTCCGTGGCAACCTTGTAGCTGTTCTGGGCGATCTTCTCCCAGAACTCGAACTCCTCGCGGTCCTCGGGCTCGCGCTGGATCTGGCTGACGCCGTACTGCTCGGGGTCCTGCGGCCAATCCTTGGCCTTGGCGTAGTCCCAGCCGCCCTTCTGGTGGAGCATCTCTTTGAACACTGGCGACTCGAATGCCGCGACGAGCGCCTTCGTCAACTCGAGGGCGCGGTCGTCATCGATGGGCCCAGGCTTCTGAATATTATCCTGCGGCTGTTCGAACAAATCCTCCATCCGCCTCTCCTCCCCCCCCCCGTGAATGACGAGATCGAGCTCGCGATCGAAAATTGACATGGGCCCAGAAAGAAACCCGCATTGAAACGACCCCATCTGAAGTCATCGCTGCTCTGGGCCTCGAAAGGCCCCTGCACGCGAGCATCATTCCGAGGAGGTACCTGGAGTTGTAATCTGGGGGGCGATACAAAAAAACACAAAACCGTGTCCACTGTTGTCCTCGTAGCTCATCTGCATCTTGCTGGACTTCGCGGCGAGCTTGGGCGGCGTGAATTCATTGTCCTCGTCCTGGAGGCGGAGGCGATATTATTCCTCCTGCATCCCTCCTCCTTCCTTCCACCTCCTCATCGTCATCCCCCCACTCATCTTCCTCCGCTTCGTCCTCCTCCTCCTCGTCATCATCATCATCATCATCATTCCTCTTGCTCCCCCTCATCCCTTCCCCCCTCCCTCCCGTTCTCTTCCTCATCTACATCCCGCCTGCCTCCAAAACAACATTGTGATGTAAATCTAGTTGTATCACCTGTGTGTCACCGAGCGTGTTCCACCTGTGTTCCACCTGTGCTCCACCTGTGTTCCACCTGTGTTCCACCAGCTACTTGTTGAGTTACATCGTCAGTTGTTGGAGCACACCCAGACGCGGCGGCGATAGGGTAGCGAAGGAGCGAGGAGAGGATGATTGATTGAGCGGCGCAGCGACATCCCGCGCCAGGAGCTGCCACCAAGGGCGAGCTCCAGCAGGCGGCCGCTCCACCGGCTCCGCACCCTCCTCTCTCACTCGCTTGCCTCTGCTACTTTCTCACCCTTTGCTACCCCTTTCGGCCCAATTATCCATCTCATCCTCGGGGTCCAAGATCACCGGCCCAGCAGCGCCCGCCCACATCGAACCCAATGGGTCCGCTGATCCCCGCCCGCGCTCTTGGCCAGCTGGCAGAGGTGACGAGGACCGCCCCCGCTTCTGCTTCAAGGAGTTCTGCGTTGCCTGCCTGATCTCCTCCGCCTCACGATCCTCCTCTGCCTTCTTAGAAACTGCTTCCTCCTGGGAAAGGCGCACAGCTTTTTCCATGTCGCCGTCGGGGGGGGTGATCGCGACTTCGAACGTATCGATCTGAGACGAGGGCGTGATCCCTGAGGGGCATCGGTCCTGCACCTCGTGTCTGGAGACCTTTCTGAGCTTCCGAGGGGGCGTGCTGGGTGCATTTTCCGATCGGCCCTGGGGATATGTCTTGCCCTGCTGCTCGCCGTCGTTGTCCCTGGGCGGGGTGGGTGCAATTGCCGCGTCATGATCTCGCTCGAGGCTACTGGTCACATCTAGTGGCGAAGGCTGTTCCGCTGGCACATCCTCCTCCTTCTCATCCCCTGGCTGTGCTCCCCCTTCTGGACGTGGCGCATCTGGCGCCGACTCGACTAGCGTCTGCGTGGCTGGCTCTCTGTGCTGCGTCTCACCCGCCCCCTCGGCCTCCTGCAACGCGTCCTCAAGCTGACGGTCGAGCTCAGCCGAATTCAACTCGTTGTCATTGGCGTCGACCAAAACTGGCGTTCCCTGCTGCATTTCCTGTGACGACATCGAAGCGTTGAAACTGTTGAAGAGGGGTGTTGACCTCCAGTGCTTCGGAACGGGCTCCTGAAATGGCCTGATGGTGGCACTCATCTGGCTTCGGCCCAAATGGCTATGCTATGACATGCCCCTGGTGACCCTCAGGTTCTCTTGGGCTTCGCCCCCCATTGGGACTCTTAAGGACCTCGGGGGCCTGGGGGCGGGGTTCGCCGGGCAGACCTAGAGCTCGAGAGTACGCGTGCCACTGAAGCCTTCCGAAGGCGCCGATCTAGTCGGGGTTCGAGCAGCCGTTGCCTGGAGCAGCCCAGTTGGAGCCCCATAAGGCACCCCATACCCTGTTTATGGTTTTCCTACTTGAACATGTCCCCCTCCTCCACGTCGCCCCTCCTCCTCTCTCCTCCTCCTCTCAGTAGCCACTTGGTTCAGCCATGAAGCGCCCACGGGTCAGCCCCGTCCCGTCGTCGTCGAAAGCTGCCCGACGCGAGATGCAGAGCTCGACTGAATCTGTTAGCCCACGACGCGAATGCCCTCGTGGTTCCACTGACACCGCGTTCCAGCGTGCTGAAGTGATTTCTATATCCAGCGATACGATCCCGCCCAGCCCGTCCTTGTTCGTGAATATGAACCCTGTGTGTGAGAGGGATGGGTTTTGGATTCGGCTGTACCATTGGGAATTGCGGACCTGGCCGTGGAAGGAGTTATTGCCTCACTTACTTGAAGAGTACTTGGAGAACCTTTCGCACAGCGAGGACCTTCCGTTTTCTGAGTGAGCTTCCTGAGAAAATGTTGAGGATGTCTGGAACGGGCGACGCGGAGCAAGGATAGGGACGTGGAGGAATGAGAAGATGAAGACGAGGGGGAAGATGTGGAGGAGGAGGGTGAGGAGGAGGGGGGCAGGAGGAAGACGATGATGTGAGGACGACTGGGCTCAGAGACAATGCCGAAACCTTTGGGCGCAAACCTCTCCGCCAGAGAGAGCACGCTCCGTTCTGCTCGCTGAAACGCTTGCCAGCGAGGGCGCCCCGCCCTCGACGGCACGCTGCGATGCCCCGCAATTGCCCAACACTGGCCATGGAGGATGAAACGGGCGATGAGGAGGAGGAGGAGGAGGAGGCTGGCTCGATGGGCCTAGGAAGTTGAGGGGGGAAGGCCGGGGGAGGGAGGGAAGGTGGTCAAGGAGGATGAATGTGGAGGCTGAGGAGGGAAGGAGGGGTAGGGCGAAACTAAATAGGCCGTTGGGTGAGGTCTCTGGCGGCACACGCCGTGAGTAATCACGCACCTGAGCCGCGCTTGCAGCCTGAAATGTCGACCCTCGACGTGGTCGTGATCGCTTCCGTCGTCGTCGTCGTCATTAGCGTCGTGTCAGCGTTGTCTGCGTCGTCGACGGCGTCGTGGGCACCGGGTCCGAGCTCCGCTCGGTTCTGCCGCCAGGCTTCGGGCTGCCTGGACGGCTGGGCTATGCAGGTGCCTGAACGGCATTCCTCCGCCGACCTGCCCCCTCCAATCATCCCTGCCCCCCAATCCGCACCGCCTGTTCCACCCCCCCATCCTGCCCCCGCCTGTCTACTCCACCCTCCTTTTCAAACCTATAACAGGTTAAAAATCATCGAAGAGGCCGCCAGGAATCACGCCCATCACGTCGCCCGAGCTCTTCGACCTCTTGATCGCGGTCGCGTCTGCTGCGCCCTCCTGTCGGAGGGAGGGCGCGGGCGCGTCGCCGCGAGCTACGATCCTTCCGCCAGTTTCGCC
>CAUYUJ010021199.1:27500-143020 GCA_963575745.1 Prorocentrum cordatum | reverse complement strand
TGGCCCCGGGCCGCCCCGGGCCGCCCAGGCAGGCTCCAGGACATGTCGAGAGGGCCCCCAGAATCCCCCAAGACGGCCCCGGAGAGCCCCGGCACGCTTAAAGATGGGCCCAAGACGCCCGAGATTCGCCCCAGACGGCCCAAGAAGCGTCCAAGACGCCCGAAGAGGCCTCCCAAGAGGCCTCCCAAGGGGGCCCCGAGCGACAGATATCGTCGATTTCTACTGTGTTTTTCGATGTTTTCGCCCTCCTCGCCTCTTCGGCTTCCCGACGCTCCAAGACGGCCCAAGAAGTCCCCCCGAACGCTCCAAGACGGCCGAAGAGGACCCCAAGAGAGCCCCAAGACGGGCCAGGAGGGCCCCCAGACGGTGCCCAGACGCCCCAGGACGGCCCCCGGACGGCCCAGGAGGCGCGCAAGACGGCCCAAGAAGCACCCAAGACGGCCCCAGGAGCTGCCCAAGACTGCCCAAGACAGTCCAAGAGGCGCCGAGGCGGGCCTCAGACGGCCCCAAGACGGCCCAAGAGGCACCCAAGACGGCCCGAGAGGGCCCTAAGAGCCCCCCCGGGAGGCCCAAAAGAAGGCCGAAGAGGCTCCGAAACGGCCCCCACGAAGCCTTCAGTGGCTTCAGAATTCCTTCCAGGAGCGGGGGAGCGGACGAGAGGCGACAGGCATATCGCAGGCAAAAACGCCCCAAGAGATCCCCAAACGGCCCCCACGAAGCCCTAAGTGGCTTCAGAATTGCTTCCAGGAGGGGGGGAGCGGACGAGAGGCGACCGGCATATCGAAGGCACAAAAGAACAATGTTGGACGCTCCGAGGGCCTTCGATGTTTCTCTGTTGGGGAGAGTCGTCGTGGATCGACGATTGCCGACCGAGGGCATGGAGAATCCAGCGAAAGAGGAGAAGAAGGTGGGAGGAGGAGGAGGAGGAGGAGGAGGCGGAGGAGGAGGAGGAGGAGGAGGAGGAGGGGGAGGAAGCAGCAGGACCTCCGAAGCTGGAGCCCGACGCTATCATGATTGCCTTTCGGCCCTGCAGCCGCACCCCCTCGCGCTTGCCCAGAGACCCCTCGCCACGTCGAGCTGATGTCGTGGACGGAGTCCACAGGTCTGCCCTAGTCTGCTACAACGCTGGGATCAGTGCGTGCGAGAAGGGCGAGCAGTGGCAGCGGGCCCTGGCGCTGCTGAGCGAGATGCGGGAGGCGAGGCTGGAGCCCAACGTCATGAGCTACAGTGCTGGGATCAGTGCGTGCGAGAAGGGCAAGCAGTGGCAGCGGGCCCTGGCGCTACTGAGCGAGATGCGGGAGGCGAGGCTGGAGCCCGACGTCATCTCTCCTACCTGGCCGGCAGAAGCGCGTACTGGAAGACACTTATCAGTAGAGCCTTCCGGCGGGGCCCCGCGCGCTCCCGGACGGCCCCGAGGCCCTCCACGACGGCCTCGGAGGGCCTCCCCATGGAGGCTAGATGCTACAGGGCCCCGGACGGCCCCAGACGGTCCACGAGGGCTTCCGAGACGGTCCACGAGCGCTCGCAGACGCCCAAGATAGCCCCCAGACGGCCCAAGAGGCTCCCAAAACGTTCGAAGTGGGCTCCAAGAAGAGTCCCGAGAGAAGCCCGCGCGAGCAAAAAGGCCCCAGGACCGCTCCTGAGGCGCCCGCGACGGCCCAAGAGTCACCCAAGGCAGCCCCAAGAGCGGCCAAAGAAGGCCCAAGACGGCTACAAGACAGCCGGCCCCAGAGGCGTCCAAGACGGCCCCAAGACGGCCCAAGGGGCACCAAAGACTGCCCAAGAGGGCCCCCAAAGGCCCCCAGGAGGCCGCAAGACCGTCCAAGGGGTCGCAAAAGGCAACCAGGAGGCCGAAAAGAAACCCGGAGAGGCCCTCCAAACGGTTCCCAAGGAGAAGGAAACGCCCGCCATCAGTGGCCGCATAGGAGCGTTGTCCTCCTCCGTGGGTGCGGGCGCGAGCGAAAGAGCGCCGAATACTGCACAGCAACATGGGCGCTACTTCCCTTTTACTATTGCCTCCCAGCTCCAGGGCGCCCTTCGCCGCTGCCGCCAAAGTGAGGCGAGATACACCAGAGGCCTCCAGGGAGCGCAGTCCCCAACACAGTCTGATCCCAGAGGGGCGCGGAGACGGCGCCCAAAAGGACGTGCTCCCTGCGCGTCCACAGGGAGCCCTCATGCACAGTCCACCGTGCGAGTGCCCTGGGGCAGCATCAACCTCTCCCGTGGGCACGAAGCAGACAGCAGCAGCGGCGGCACACAGCCGCAGCAAGCAGCGGCAGGCAATGGGTAGAAGCACGCACCAAGCGGAACTGGCCATCAGCAACAACCTGCAGCCGCAAGCAGCACGAACACGCAGAAGCGGCACTACCAAGAGCACACAACAGCGGCAGCAAGCAGCAGCACGCAGTAGCATGCGCAGAATGTGAGGTCGGGCCCCGCAGTCAGATGCCAGTTCGTGCGGTGCCCAGAACCCACGGCGACGACGACCACCACCACCACGACAACGACGTCGACTACGACGGGTACGACGGCGGCCATGCGGCGGCGACGACAACGACGCCGACGATGACGGCGACGGCGGCGGCCCCGCGACGGCCAAACTGCTGGAGCGCTGATAAAGCTCGGACACGAAGGCTCGGTCTCGCTGTCGCCGCCCTGGCCGCCGCCGTGCTTAGAAGTTTTCGGCAAAATCTCCGTCCTTCCTCCGAGAACCATTCCAGAAGGATGTCGTGGACGGAGTCCACAGGTCAGCCCCCCCAAAGCGGCCCAAGACGGTCCACGAGGGCCTCCGAGACGGTCCAAGAGCGCTCGCAGACGCCCAAGATGGCCCCCAGACGGCTCCCAATACCCCGCGCAAGCAAAAACCGTTCAATCCCGATGGAAAGCGCACATGTTTGCAATTCCCTTGTTATACGCTGTCAACGCTTCCAAGAGGATCCCCGAGAGGCCCACAACATGCCGCAAAGATACCCCAAGATGACCCCACGCAGCCCCTGAGAGGCCCCCAGGGGCTTCAAACTTGCCTCTGCCAAGGGGGGGGGGTGCGGAAGAGAGGAGACCGGCTTATCCTCATGCCCTCCACTGCGACCGCTCCGAGGCGGCTCGGGCGCCCAGGTGAACGTGAGGTCCGACGATTAGACGCTGGAACAACTCACCATTTGGTTTTCTTTCTCTCTTGCATCGCCTCTCTCTTCCGCTCATGCCTTTCATCCATACCTCTCTCCCGCCCTCCGCCGCCGTCGTCGTCATCTCGCGCCGAGGTTCGAATCCAGAAGTTCAACGCTTTTCCGCCCTTGGGGGCCCGCCTCGTGTCGCGGCCAGGCGCGGCGCGGTAAGCTGGACCCTTCGCAGCCCGACAGGGGTCCGGGCCCGGAATTTATTTCGAGGGACTCGGGCCAGCCTCGCCGAGGCTTGTCCCAGCTTTCGGGAGCTCCGCTTGTCTTTGAGGGGGTTCTTTCTTGTCCTCGGGGTCTCTTCCGGCAGCCGCGCTTCGCCGACAGCGTTTTGGAAAAGCGGCCCGAATCCCCCCGAACGGTTGCTGGAGGGTCCAAAAGCGACGGGACCTGGCCAGCGCCCAGAACAGCTGCCCGTGCATCCACACAGTCGGCTTTGAGACGCCGGAACCAGCGGGCGGGTTCCTCGGGCGGTTTCCAAGCCTGCTCCGTGGCCTCCCCGTCCCTCCATCTCCAAGCCCCTCCCCCTCCGTGGCTCCCCCCCCCCCTCATCGTTCCCATACCTGTCATTCTCACTACTCTCATTGCCGCTCGAAGCCAACCCCCCCTCGCTGCTCTATGCGCTGCTGTTTCCCTCTGTCCCTCTCGTCGTATCTCTCCCCCGTTCTCCTGTGGCTCTCCTGCTCCGTGGCGCCCCTCGCTCTTCTCCCGCCCGTCTCTGTGGGTGCCTCTCTCGTCGTCGTCGTCGTCGTCGTCGTCGTCGTCGTCGTAAGGCCGCTATCCTCTCGAGCCTTTGAGAGATCAGCGGCCTCCGTTCCCAGCCACGCGCCCCCGCAGGCGCGCGGAGACGCGCGCGGCCGCCGCGCGGCCGCGCCTGAGCTCGTGGCCCAGGCCTGCCCGGCAGGCAGGCATCGGTTACGCGGCACTCTCTCCTCCCCGACGCGCGTGGCGCGTGCGCGCAGCGTGGTGGCGTCGCACATGCTCGTGATTTGCGAGCCGCTCGTTCATTTCATCAACTGTATGAACCACACGTTGAGCATCGTGGGTTGGAACCCCTTCTCGGCCGTAGGTACAGGGCGCGACGACGAGATTAGTCGGGAGTTCGACATTTTCCACATTATATGTATGCCAGGCGCGAATATTAGAACCAAACAGCGCGCCGCTCATGTCTTTGACCGCGGCTACCGCCACTGGTTTCTACATTTCTGGTGGGGCCGAGGAAGCATTGCCAATTCGCTGGCGGGATGTAGCATAGGTTTTCGATCATCAAAAAATCGCCCACGCGACGCCATCCGCATCACCACCCTTCCGAGTGAACTACGCGGCTGTGGTGGGTGTGTTGATTTGTTTCAAGGTCGCCTCCGAGTGCGACTGATCGTCGCATACTTCCCGCTTCGCCCGTCCCAGAGGTCGATAGCTCAGATCAGGCAGTGGCGACTCACCTTTCAAAAATTATGGGATTGGGTGCGGGGCGAGGGCTCGCCAGCCCCAGCTCGCGTTGTCCCCGCTGCGTTTACAGACTGGATCAGCCGCTCGGGCGTGTGAATCGTGAATTTCGAGCCGACGAAAGCATTGGCCCTCACCAGGCCGCGTCAGAGACCGATCTGGGACAGCGCGTTCACAACCCCTTGCTTGGGATGGAATTTGCCGCCCCGAATACCTTTTACAATCTCGGATGGGACTCGAGAGTCGCGTTCGGGTGTCGATTAGCATCTCGTCCCTCAGTCTCTTCTGCCACTTGTGCGTCGCATGTGTTTGCGTTGGCGTTCACATCGTAGGCTCATTATCAACCGCGCATGCTCGATCACATTCCTATGGGAATGGGGGTGGCCATCGCAGCACCGCCCTCTCCGCGCGACAGGGGCTACTGCGCGTGGGATTGGGGCTCCTGGCAGCTGGACAAGAAGCAGGGTGCGTTCGCAAAGAATTATTGCACGACCTTCGCGCGTCCTTGACCCTGGCGGCCCCGCGTCTCGATGCTACCCTCGAGGACCAGGGCCCGAGCAGGCATAATGCTGTGGCATCATGATTGATCAGGACGAACGCCGAGAGACGCCATTCTAGAGACAGGTCGACTCTTCCGTGGGCAAAGGAAGACAGGGGGCATCGCATGCCACTTCTCAGGCAGCGATCAGCACTTTGCGAACAGGGCCTCGCCCCCGACACCCAGAAGATTAAGCGCTTCGAGAGGTGGAAATTTGCGCGGTGGCGGCGCAGTGTAGAGTCTGAACTTCGAGCAGCGCGGGCGCGCAGAGAGACGGCGCGCGTGGCCGAGCTTGCGCGTTTACATGCTGGTGCACGAACGGGCCCGCGCAAGCTTTCGCACCTCCCCCCCCCCCGGCTCGCCCTCTTGCCGACGCTTTTGTCGGCGCTCTTGCGCGGCCGGGCGGGGGGGGGTCTGGAGGCGCGCGAGGTCATGGAGAATCGGTGGGTCGCAGACCAGACAGCAGTCCAGAGATTATTAGATACCCCCTTTGATCAAGCACAACCTGTCGGGGTGGTGCGTGGGCCGCCCTCGAATATAGACTATGCCCAAGCTCTTGATGATTTGATGTTCATGCATCGCCGAGCCTACCGGCGACGCCGCCAACGACGCAACCCTCCACGGTCGTGGCCTTCCGCGATCACCACCGTGATTTTGAGCCCCAAATGGTTAAACAGACCAGGACTTCCGACGGCGGGTCTTGGACTCGAGGATGCTGACTACCCCTTCGGCCTCGGCCGGGCCCCCCCTCGTCCTCGGGTTAGGTGACCAGACAAACGGCGGCTCGGAGGTCTCAGCAATGACGTGATGCCGGAGGCCCCTGCAGTACGAGCACCCCTACTAGCGCACGTTCGACGATCTAGGCACTTGCCCCTCCAGGCGCGCACTAGCCACCATGATCAGTAAGAAGAACGAGCAGCCCACGGGGGACCCCATAAAGGACATCAGAACGCGCCTTAGGGTGATCCACTGTATCTGGCCGTGGTGGAGACGCCTATTTTCGAGTGGGGTTCTAGATTACGGATGCGAAGGTGTATTTCTCGATAGGGCACATGGGGGGCGCGGTGCAGGCGGGGAGGGGGATTGATGACCATTGCTAAGATCCAGGAGTGGAAGTTGCCCACGTGCACGTTCTCATGCACGATCAAGTCGCATGAAATGCGCAACGCCTTTGACACGGGACACACCAACCAGCTCATTGAGACGCAGGGCCGGCGCTGCGAGGCTCGACAATTCCGCGAGATGCTGGCCACGTACCGCCGCAATGCGATCATCATAATAGATGCTGCTGACCGCACCGCGTATCTTAGACCGCAGGCAGGAGGGAGGTTGGGGGGCTCCATGGGCACCTTCTACGGCTCGGCGCATCGATGGTCCTGTCAGATGCAGGCCATTATTGGCCCCCTGTTCCACGCCGCCTGCCCCGCCACGAGTAAGCGCCCGGGCTTGCCCGCGGTAGGGTTTGTGGATGATTTCGCGAAGACTTATATCATCCCCGACGGCAGCGCGGAGCGGGCCATCACCCTCGATTTGATCGATCAAAGTACTTTGATAGCAGAGCTTGGGCAGGACGGGCATTCCCAGAACGTCGGCAAACGAGACAGCAGCCGAAAGCTTTCTACCGCGCGGGGGGCCAAGCCAGGCGAGCAGATCATTTGCGGGGGCGCAGTAGTGCATCTCACTCACTCGGGAGGGCACGCGACGGTAGGAGGGCCCAGCGAGAGACAGAGAGAGAGAGAGAGAGAGAGAGAGAGAGAGAGAGAGAGAGAGAGAGAGAGAGAGAGAGAGAGAGAGAGAGAGAGAGAGAGAGAGAAAGAAAGAAAGAAGAAAGAAAGAAGAGAGAGAGAAGAGAGAGAGAGAGAGAGAGAGAGAGAGAGAGAGAGAGAGAGAGAGGAGAGAGAGAGAGAGAGAGAAGAGATAGAGAGAGAGAGAGAGAGAGAGAGGGAGGGAGATATAGAGATAGAGAGAGAGAGAGAGAGAGAGAGAGAGAGAGAGAGAGAGAGAGAGGGACCACGGAGCGCATCAGGCCATGCAATGTCGGGTGGTGCAAGCTTTAAGGCTTCCTCACCTCCCCTACCCCCGCCCGCGGCAAGCGCGTGACGTTTTTGACGAATGTCGCGGGCGGGGCATGGTCGGGCCTCGAGTCGCATTGCCTCCTCGACAGTGAGATAGCACGTGACGACCGCGGTCAGGCTAATAAGTTGCGAGCGATGGCCCTGGGGAGAACGCGCAGAGACGAATGATGGAGTGCATCGATTTTGGACGACGAAGCGAGTCTTCGCACATTGGTCTGTCGCCCCCGCCGCTTTCCAGCTACTGGTTCGCAGGCTTGAACGGTGGCAGTCGCCTGTGCGAGAGCCTAACAACCGCTCTCACTTCCTTGCGGCCATGTTCGGACAGGCCACTTTCGAGTCGACGATTGGAGCTGGTTGTGTCTCCCAGCCCATCCTCGATAATGGCTTGTTTAGCTATGAAGACGTGCACCCATGAGCAAAACAGTTCCGCGACGACACCGACTGTCATAGCAAGCGCCCTATTGGAGAGAGTTTCAAGGCACAATGGGCCCCTCCTGTCGCAGCGGATCTCTTTCATGACGAATGCGTTCGGGATGCCTTTCTCGCTTGTGATCCTCGGGCCCTCCGCGCAGGCTACCTCTCTCAGACATGGGCCCCCCAGGGGCGCGTTGCCAGGCAGGTCCCAGGGGGCGCTGAGATCGTGGACAACTCCGACGATGATGAGATGAGGTAAGTATATAATCTGGAAGGGTGCTCCATGCGTTTCGATTCCCCGCGCGAGCTTATTATCCATCAAGTTCACTCTCGGGCCCCAGGCCACGGGTGGCCCCCTATATTAAGCACTGTGGCCCTGGACAACCAGTGCCAAAATGTCGGGCCGTATTCCAGCACGTAGAGCATACTATTAGACAGCACCGGCGTTCCTGGCCCCGGGCGCGGCGCATCCCTGAGCTAACGAGGCGTCGGTGCGAGCGGGGGCCCACCGAGGTGAGGTTGCGCCCTTTCTCCCAGGTCTCGTCTCATCACCAGTGCCAGGCCCCCCTCGAGACGATGGCATTATTTCGAGCTCGCCCGGCGCCCCGCGCCCCTCCGCCACCATTTAGCTCATGGGTCGCGCCGCCAGTTGCTGCCGCCGCGCTTGGTCGCGCGGGGGCGGCTTCGATCGGGTGCACTTCTTCGACTCCGAGAGCTTCGGCGACCTCGCGGGCCCCCGCGGACGCCGCCGACGCGCGCCAGGGCCCGCGCGCGGCCAGCTGGCGGCTGCTCGCCCACCCGCCTCCGAGCGCTGCACACCTCTCGGCGCGGCTTCGCCCCAGGGGGGCCCCTGGGACAGAGGGGGGCTCTAGATAGAGCGACCCCATTCGGCATCCTCGGAGGCGGCGCCTGGCCGCGCTGTCTCGACGCGCGCGAGTTCGACGCCTGCCCATCCTGCTGAGCCTGACGCAGCTGCGAACCCAGACCCCTCGTCGCCGCAGGATGCCAGCGGAAGGGGGGGCAGCGCGGCGCCCCCCTTCAGCGTCGGCGGCGTCTGGGAACGGTGGCTCCGCAAGCAACGAAAGCGGCAGGCCGCCAGCGGCCAGGCAGAGGGCGGGGGGCGGCAGCGTTCGCCCCGCCCAGAGGGGCGAGGACGCGGCGATGGCGGGCGAGGGCCAGGGCGAGCCGCGCCGCCGCCGCCGAGGCGGCGGCGGTCGCCGCCGCCGCGGCAAGCACGCGGACAAGACTTGGGGCTCCAAGGACAAACCTCGCGAACATGCTGTTGACAATGGCAAAGCTGATACTCCAAACATCGCATCGGACACGCATGACGACGGCCGCGACCATAGTCGCGATCATCTAGCCGACGGCGCACAAGGTGATAGTGGGGATCGACGACGGGGTTGGGGCCTTTCGTAACCAGGTGGAGACGCTGCGCAGCTCCGGCGACGCGGCGGCGGCCCCCCATAATCTCGGCGCTCCGGCGGCAGGTCTCGCGGTCTATTTCCTGGAAGCGCTCGCGCAGACGGGCGTCGGAAGCCTGGCTAGAGGGAACATCGCGCAGTGCTTGGCGAGGGCCAACGGCGGCGAGGGCGCGGAGCAGACAGCGACGAAAAAGATGCTAGAGCAGTCCGCGGCGCTCATCCGCCTGGAGAAGCGATGCGAGGCCGACGAAACCAAGCTCATCATCGCTATGCGCGGATGGGAGCTCAGAGACATCGTTCTTCAAGCAGTTCGCGCGGAGGGAGCAGGAGTCCTCCACGCAGGAGTGGCGCCGCCAGGGTGGTTGGAGGAGGAGCTGTCGTGCTGGGTCGACGCGTTGTCGGAGTGAGCTCCCTTCGCCGCCCCGTCCACTCTGTGCGCTCGAGCTCCCCGCCTCTCTGTTCACCCCCCGTCCTGCCTGCCCGCGGGGCCCGCAGTTCGCCCCCCTCGCCGCGCCCCCCACCTCCGCAGGATGCGCCTGCCCCCAGCGCATCCCCCATAGTAGATGCGTATGACGCAGAAGAAGCAGAAGCAGCCTACTTTCTGGGTGCCGATTAGAATGATCTTGCCCTCCCGAGTATAGCAAGTATGAGTCTCCGCTCTGGCCGCCTGGAGCCGCTCGAGCGCTTGGAGCACGATGCGCACAGCGAGATTTTGGCCTCGCCCTAGCCGCAGGTTCCCGCACGAATGGCAAAGTCGATAGCAGCACATCATTACAGCTCTGAAGTGCCCACTGTTCCGACCCAGATTCGACGCCATGCCGCGCGCCACCACCGTGCACCCATAGCCTCAACGTGGACGTAGAAAAAAAAGTCGTCGTTGTCGTCGACGTCCTCCTCCGCCGTTCTCGCTGGTCCTTGGGGGGTGCGGGCCAGGGTCGCCAGCTATTTGTCTCCCACCGTCTTGTTGTCTTTGCCCCCTGCGCAGCCTCTAGGTGCCTGTTTGCTTGTCAACATGGACCCATTCGAATAGCTGCAAATCCCACGCGGGTAGCCCTGGTGCCCCCGTTATGCGCTTCCGGGGAGGACCACCCCAAGTTTTTGACAACGCTGGCGGGGTGGTAAACTGCGCCCCCAGACAGATCTCGGAACATGTTGGAACGCTGGGCGTATCCCCACCTGCCCAGCCAACAACGATGCCTTCGAGAGCTGAGGCGATCCGAGAAGTGGAGCTGAACGGCTCCAAGGGCGACGGGGGTTACCCACCAGCGTCCCCATAAACATCTTGGAAATCTGGGGGCGCTCGGTGACCATATGTTCACGCCTCGCGTATCTCTTCCAGCTCATCCATCAATGGCACTTGGAGAATTATTGACGACTGAAACGCAGACGAACGGCTCCCAGGGCGAAGAGGGTGCCAAGAAACGTCCTTTGAAACATCGGAGAAAGTTTGGGGACGCTAGATGACCAAATGCTCACGCCTCGCGCATCCCCACCAGCCCACCCAGGAACGATGCCTTCGAGAGTTGCGGTGATAAGAGAAACGAGCACGAACGGCTCCAAGGGCGATGGGGGTTCCAAGGAGCGTCCATTTGAAAAGTCCTGGACAATCTGGGGGCGCTAAGTGTCAGGCTCGCCCGTGTAGGCCCCGCACTTTAATGATCCGCCCTCCCGACCCGACCCGCCCGCCAGGGTCCGCCCGCACGACCCGAGCCGCCCGTCGGGGTCCGCCCGCCTGGCCCGACTCGCCCGTTAGGTTTCACGCGTGGTCGCTCGTGCACGCCCCGCACGTTAATGTCTCGCCCGCCCGACTCGACCCGCCCGCCAGGGTCCGTCGGCCCGACCCGACCCGCCCGTTAGGATCCGCCCGCCCGACCTTACCCGCCCGTTCGAGTTCACGCGCGCTCGCTCGTGTACGCCCCGCACTTTAATGTCCCGCCCACCCGACCCGACCCGCCCGCCAGGGTCCGTCCGCCCGGCCCGACCCGCCCGTTAGAGTTCCCGCGTGTTGGGGTCCGCCCGCCCGGCCCGACCCGCCCGCTAGGGTTCGCGCGCGGTCGCTCGCATGCCCCGCGCTCGACCCGCCCGCCCGCCCGACCCGACCCGCCCGCCAGGGTCCGCCCGCCCGACCCGACCCGCCCGTTGGGATCCGCCCGCCCGGCCCGACCCGCCCGCTAGGGTCAGCCTGCCCGACCCGACCCGCCCGTTAGGGTTCACGCGTGTTCGATCGTGTGTGCCCCGCACAATGTCCCGTCCGCCCGACCCGACCCGCCCGTCGGGGTCCGCCCGCCCGGCCCACTTCGCCCGTTAGGCTTCACGCGTGTTCGCTCGTGTCCGCCCCGCAGTTTAATGTCCCGCCCGCCCGACGGCCCGACCCGCCCGCGAGGGTCCGCCTGACCCGACCCGAGCCGCCCGTTAGGGTCCGCCCGGCCGACCCGACTCGCCAGTTTGGGTTCACGCGTGTTCGCTCGCGCACGCCCCACACCTCAATGTTTCGCCCGCCCGACCCGACCCGCCCGCTAAGGTCCGCCCGCCCAACCCGACCCGCCAGTTAGGGTCCGCCCGCCCGACCCGACTCGACCGTCAGTGTTCACGCGCGCTCGCTCGTGTATGCCCCACACTTTGATTGTACCGCCCGCCCGACCCGACCCGCTCGTCAGGGTCCGCCCGCTTGACCCGACCCGCCCTTTAGGGTTCTCCCTAGGCCGACTTTTGGTCACCCCCCAGGTCATTCCCCAAGGCCTACCCTAGGTGTACCCCTCGGCCCTTCTCCTAGGCCTACCCCAGGCCCTTCCCCTAGGCCTACCCCTAGGCCTACCCCTAGGCCTACCCTACGCCTACGCCCTACGCGTACGTCAAACTTGTCCGCACGATCTGGGGTAGGTCCTACCCAAGGCTACCCTCCCCTAGGGCCGTGGGTAGGCCCTACCCTAGGGTACCCTAGGGCCTTGGGTATGCCCTAGGGTAGCCTTCCACCCCCCGGGTTCTATACCAAGTGACCGCATGTTCACGCCTTGCGTATCCCCACCAGTCCATCCAGAAACGATGCCTTCGAGAGTTGGGGTGGTCAGAGAAACGCACACGAGAGGCTCCAATGGGCGGTTGTCCTCGACGCCGCCGTCGCCGTTCTCTTCGTTGCCGTCGACGCCGCCGTCGTCGCCGCTAGTCGCCGCCGCTGGCGTCAACGTCGCCGCCGTCTTCATCGTCGTCGTCGCCGTCGCCGTCGTCGTCGGTTCTTGTTCAGGCTCCAGGTTCGGAGTTCCAGGAGTTTCTTCTCCGTTCTCGGCTCTGGAGGCTGTCTTCGGGCAAAAGAGCGTTCGAACCGAATCCGAGATGCACAATCACCCTACAGAAAAGACCCCCGTCGTCGTCGACACCGTCGCCCGCGCCGGCCAGCCCCTGCAAGCGATGCAGCAGCTGCTGGCGGTGAGGTGCCGGACGGGTGCTCGCGAAGGCTATCAACATGGCGGCCTGGTGACCAGGCGGTCATTTCATCGCCATGTTGATAACCTTTCGGAAGCACGCCCCCCGTGCCACCAAGAGCTGCTTCAGAACGATTGCGTGGACGGAGTCCACGGGTCAGCCCTAGTCAGCTACAGCGCTGGGATCAGCGCGTGCGAGAAGGGCGAGCAGTGGCAGCGGGCACTGGCGCTGCTCAGCCAGGTGCGGGAGGCGAAGCTGGAGCCCAACGTCGTTAGCTACAACTCGGGGATCAGCGCGTGCGAGAAGGGCGAGGAGTGGCAGCGGGCACTGGCGCTGCTCGGCGAAATGCTGGAGGCGAAGCTGGAACCCACCGTCATCAGCTACAGCGCTGGGATCAGCGCGTGCGAGAAATGCGATAAGTGGCAGCGGGCCCTCTCGCTGCTCAGCGATATGTGGGAGGGAACGGTGGAACCCACCGTCATCAGCTACAACGCCGGCATCATCGCGTGCGACAAAAGTATGCAGTGGCAGATGGCCGTGTCGCTGCTCAGTCATATGTGGGAGGCGAAGTTGGTGCCCGGGGTCACCAGCTACAGCACGGTTGTCAGCGCGTGTGAGAAAGTCAGTTGTGCCAATTGTTTTGGCGTCGGCGGGTTCGGGCTCCTCCCTAGAGCAAGCTGGGGTCGCTCCTGAGGGTCGACCAGGCCTCCGCCTCCAGCGCAGCATGTGCGTTTCCTGCGGGCTCCACGGGCCAATCTACTCGTGACCTCGTACGTGTTCAGTTTGCACAAGCGGAGCGGGCAGAGCAATGACAGCGTGCCCTGGCGCGGCTCAGCGAGATTTGGCAAGCGAAGGTGGGTTCCATTATCATCGTCGGCTGCAGCGGCGGGACCAGCGCGCGCTGGAAGGTTGATCAGTGGCAGCAGCCCCCGTTGCTTACTGCTCAGCGAGATGCGGAAGCCGAAATCGGAGCCCAACGCGGGCGAGACTAGCAAGCAGTGGCAGCGGGTCATGCATGTTGCTCAGCGAGATGTGGGAGCAACAAAGAGCCCGAAGCCAGCCTCAAAATGTCCCACTGCGGTCACAAGACATGCCAGGAGGCCTCCCAAGACGGCCCAAGAGGACCCCGATGACTGCCCCACGACGCCCAAATTTTAGATTTTCAATAGTTTGTATGATGGATTTTCATGTCCTCTTCATTTCGCCTTGAGAACGGGTCCAGACGGCTCCCAGCGTCGTCTAGATCGCCCCATCACTGCCCATCAGGCTCCCAAGAGAGCCCTTACCTGAGACGGCCCATCACTGCTCATCAGGCCCCCATGTGCCCTCCACGACTGCCCTGAGAGAGTCCCCACTGAGCCCTTGAGAGCCCCAAGGACGCCCCAGGAAGGCTCCAAGGTGAATCCCAAACACATGGCACGCGTGCCATGGCTCTTGTACCCAAAGGAGTGGGGGGGCGGAGGAGGAGGAGGAGGAGGAGGAGGAGGAGGAGGAGGAGGAGGAGGGCGGAGGAGGAGGAGGAGGAGGAGGAGGAGGTGGAGGAGGAGGAGGAGGAGGTGCTCCCAGATGGCCTCCAAGATCGCTCAGAGAGCTCAAGCCGGTTGAAGTTGGCCCCAGAAAGTGCTTTCGGAGCACCTTTTGGACCCCTTCCCCCAGAATCCCAAATCCTTCGAAAGCCTAGGGAAATTGAACAAGTTGTTCCTCGACACTTTTTCGCTTCCGATGGGTTTTGGAAGCCTCCAGGCTGGGCTGGCTGTGGAGGAAGGCGGTGCTGGTGCCGTGCGCGCGTGCCGAAAAGAAAGTGGTCGGGGCTGAGGGGGCGCGCCGGCTGGGGGGCGAGGGGGAGTTGGGCTGGCTGGGGGGGAGGGGTGGCGCGGCGCCAGTGCCCTGCGCGCGTGCCGAAATCAAGTGGCGAAGGGGGCTGGTGGGAGGGGGAGGTGGGCTGGCCGGGTGGGATGCGGGCGGTGCCGGTGCCGTGAGTGCGTGCCGGAACAATTGGTCGTGGCGGAGTTGACGCGCGGGATGGGTGGGGGGCGAGGGAGAGCTGGGTTGGCTGGGGGGGAGGCGCGGCGCCAGTGCTGTGCGTGCGTGCCGACAGAAAGTGGTCGGGGCGGAGGGGACGTGCTGGCTGGTGGGCGAGGGTGAGCTGGGTTGGTTGGGTGAGAGGGGTGGCTCGGTGCCGGTGCCGTGCGTGCGTGCCGAAGGAAGGTGGTCGGGGCGGAGGGGGTGCGCTGGCTGGTGGGCAAGGGAGAGCTGGGCTGGCTGGGGGGAGGGGGTGACGCGGCGCAGGTGCTGTGCGAGAGTGCCAAACGAAAGTGGTCGGCTAGACACCCTGTGCAAGAGAATCAGCTTCCCTGGCTATCCTTCAGAAGGGGCTCTGGGGGACAGCCTGGGAACGGCCCCAGAGGCGCCCAAAATATACCGCAAGAGGCCTTCGAGAGGCCCCAGATAGGCTCCCAGGAGGACCCAGGATGCCACCGACACGGCCAAAGAGACGCCCCGAATGTCCCAAGAGTGGCCCCTGAGGCCCCAGGCAGGCCCCCAGGAGGCCCCGAGTGTGGAGGAGGCGATGCAGGGCCACGTGTGGAGCCGTGCGCCCCAGCAAGAACGTCCAGGCGGGGTAATTGCTCGTGCCCGGTCGTGGTGGAGAACCAGGGCGCCCCGCTCACAGCCCGACGTGACGCGGCTCAGGAACGGCCCCGCCAACCCCCAGCGGACCAGCGCTCTCCCGTGGCAGCCTCCTCGCACGCGCGCAGCCGGAGGCGGGCCTCCCGAGCGGGGAGGTCGTCACGGGAGCGCCCGCCACGCAGGGGGTCGGTTGGGCCGCGCCCGAGGCAAACGGAGCGCACCTCTGCGCCGCCCGGATCGCTCGCTCCCTTCTGCCACCTGTTCGTGCCGTTGCTCCCCTCCGCCGTCTGCCCCGTCTCGCGCCACCTGAGAGCGAGGTTCTCGGCTTTCTCCACCGAGCAGCCGGGAGGGGCGCGCAGACTCGCGTCACGTCGGCGGCGGCGGCCTCGGCACGGGCATCAAGAGCTGAACGCCGACACTGGTGCAGAATCGGCCGACGCTGAACGATCTCGCGATTCCGGAGGTGCCGATCGTGCAGGGTTGAGCGTTTCACGCGGTGTCAAGAGTCAAGAGCAACAGCGCAGCTAGTCACGACAGAAACCCACCGTGCCCCCTCCTCCACAGAGTCGCTGCGGCGGCACGCTCAGGCGCTTCGAGGTCCTCCGCCTGCACTTCTCTCCCCCTGGTCCCCTCAACGAGCTCCACGAGCTGTTCGAGTTCGACGCTCTCCTCCGTGGAATAAACATACGGCGTGCGAGTCCCAGGTTCAGCAAACCGTGGATTCCATTCACGGGTTTACATTCATGCAGGCATACGCGCGTACGAGAGGGGCGGGGGTCGGGGCGCGGGGTTCCGGCGCCCCGGCGGCCCTTGCGGGCTTCTGAGAGCCCCAGCAGGCCGCGGCGCGCTTCCAGCAGGCCCAAGAGCGCTCTGAGACGACCCAGGGGACCCCCAAGAGCGGTCCACGAGGGCTTCCGAGACGGTCCCAAAGCGCTGGCAGACACCCTTGATAGCCCCCAGACGGCCCAATAGACTCCCAAAACGCTCTAAGTGGGCTCCAAGAAGAGTCCCAAGAGAGCCCGCACAAGCCAAAATAGTTTCAAACCCTAGGGGAAACGTACATTTTCACAATTCCCGTACTTTTCATTCACGCACCCAAGATCGCCCCAGGACGCATCAGAAGCGCCCCAAGACGGCCCCAGGACGGCCCAAGACGGCCCCAGGACAGCTCCTGAGGCGCCCACGACGGCCCAAGAGTCGCCCAAGGCAGCGCCAAGAGCGGCCAAAGACGGCCCAAAACAGACCCAAGATGGCCCCAAGCCGGCCCCAGAGGCGTTCAATACGGCCTCAGTCGGTCCCAAGACGGCCCAAGGGGGCACCCAAGACGGCCCAAGAAGGCCCCCAGAGGCCCACACGAGGCCGCAAGATAGTCCAAGGGGGCCCCAAAAGGCCCCCAGAAGGCTGAAAAGAAACCCCGAGAGGCCCCCAAGCGGCCCCCAAGGAGAAGGAAGCGCCCGTCACCAGTGGCCGCATAGGGAGCCTCGCCCTCCTCCGTGGTTGCGGGCGCCAGCGAAAGAGCGCCGAATGATGAACAGCAACATGCGCGCTTCTTCCCTTTTGCCTCCCAGCTCCAGGGCCCCCTTCGCCGCTGCCGCCAAAGTGAGGCGAGATACACCAGAGACCTCCAGGGAGCGCAGTCCCCAACACAGTCTGATCCCAGAGGGGAGCGGAGACGGCGCCCAAAAGTACGCGGCTCCCTGCGCGTCCACAGTGAGCCCCCATGCACAGTCCACCGTGCGACATTCCAAGTGCCCTGGGGCAGCATCGATCTCTTCCGTGGGCACGAAGCAGACAGCAGCAGCGGTGGCACACAGCAGCAGCAAGCAGCTGCAGGCAGCGGGTAGAAGTACGCACCAAGGCGGAACTGGCCATCAGCAACAACCTGCAGCCACAAGCAGCAAGCACACGCAGCAGCGGCCTCAAGCACTACCAACAGTACGCAAATGCGGCAGCAAGCAGCAGCACGCAGTAGCATGCGCGGAATGTGAGGTCGGGCCCAACAGTCAGATGCCAGTTCGTGCAGATTTCGTGGACGGAGTCCACGGGTCAGTCCTACCGACGTCGCCAGCTTCTTTCCGGTGCCCACAACCCACGACGACGACCACCACCACCACCACCACCACCACCACCACGAGAACGACACCGCCGACTGCGACGGGTACGATTGCGGCCTCGCGGCGGGGACGACAACGACGCCGACGATGACGGCGACGACGGCGGCCCCGCGACGGCCAAGCTGCTGGAGCGCTGCCAGAGCTCGGACACGAAGGCGCGGTCTCGCTGCCGCCGCCCCGGCCGCCACCGTGTCTATAGATTTTCGGCAGAATCTCCGCCGTTCCTCCAAGAACCGTTCCAGAAAGATGTCGTGGACGGAGTCCATTGGTCAGCCCTAGTCAGCTAAAGCGCTGGGATCAGCGCGTGAAAGAAGGGCGAGCAGTGGCAGCGGGCGCCTGCGCTGCTGAACGAGATGCGGGAAGTAAAGCTGGAACCCAACGACATCTGTCCTATATGGCCGGCGCAAGCCCTCAAGTGTGCGAAATCGGCATATCGGCGGGCCCTTGGCATGCCCCGGCGCGCCTCTGGGCGGCCAGCGCGCGCGTCAGAATGCCTCCAGGGAGCGCCGATGTGGGCCGAAGACGTCCCCGAGACGGTTTCGGGACTTTCAGACGTGCTTCCAGACGGCCTAGAGGCCTCCGAGCCCCTCGAAGAGACGTCCAAGAGGGCTCCCAGAAGCAAAAATCGCCCCAATCCTTAGCGAAAGCGTGCAATTTCAACGCATTCGCTTTCCTCAAGTTCACGGAGCCCACGACGTCCGTACAGGTCCCCAAGATCGCCCCGAGACGCCCCAAGAGGGCCTCCAGTGGGGCCCCAGGAAGCCAGTCTCAACGCATTCGGGTGCTTCATAGAGATTCGGGTGCTTCATAGCGATCCTCCTCCTGCTCCTGCTTCTCCTCCTCCTCCTCCTCCTCTTTCTCCTCCTCCTCCTCCTCCTCCTTCTCCTCTTCCTCCTCCTCCATCTCCTCCTCCTCTTCCTCCTCCTCCTCCTACCAGGCGGGGTAGGGGGGGCGGAAGTGAGAGGAATGAGGAGGGGGAGGGACGAGGGAAGCGGGAGGAGGTAGGATCGCGGAGGGAGGAGGTAGGATCGCGGAGGGAGGAGGAGGAGGAGGAGGAGGAGGAGGAGGAGGACGAGGAGGAGGAGGAGGAGGAGGAGGAGGAGGAGGAGGGAAGTAGATAGACGGGGACGGCGAGGAGGGAGGGAATTGGGAGGATGGAGGAGGGCGGGAGGGACAGGAGGGAGGGAGGGAGGGAGGGATGGAGCGAGGGAGGGGGGGAGCGAGGGAGGAGGAGCAGGAGGAGGGAGTAGGAGGGGCAGGAGCAGGAGGAGGAGGCGGAGGAGGAGGCAAGGGAGAGGGAAACAGGGTTGGAGGAAGAGGAGGAGGATGAGGAGGAGGAGAGGAGGATGATGATGCGGAGGAGGAGTCCTGCTACTGCTGCTGCTGCTGCTGCTGCTTCTCCTCTTTCTCCTCCTCCTCCTGCTCTTTGCTCCTGCTCCTGCTGCGCTTCCTCTTCATCCTCCTGCCCCCCTGCTCCTCCCCCTCCTCCTCCGCCTCTTCCTCCTGCTCCTCATCCCTCCTCCTCGTCCTCGTCCTCCTCCCTCCTCCTCCTCGTATTCCTCCGGCTTCTCCTGCTCCTGATGCTGCTCATCCTGCTCCTTCTCCTGGTCCCGATCCTGCTCCTGTTGCTGCTGCTCGCATGCCCTGCTCACGTCTGTTGGAGGTTTCGTGCGTCGGGAGGTTTGGGGTATTGGGGAGCTGGTGCTTGGAAAACTCGTGCGTCGACCCCTCATGCTGGGGCTCTAGTCCCTCGTGCGTTGACCACTCGTACTAAGGCTTCGGCCCCTCTTACCTCATGCGTTGACCTCTCATGTCATGCTGGGAGTTTGACCCCTGATGCGTCGACCTATCATGCTGGGGCTTTGGCGCCTCATGCGTCGACCCCTCATGCTGGGGCTCTGGCCCCTCTTACCTCATGCGTTGGCCCCTCATGCTGGGGTTCGTACCCCTCATGCGTTGACCCCTCATGCTGGGACTTTGGCCCTTCATGCGTGGACCCCTCATGCTGAGGCTTCGGCCCCTACTACCCCGTGCCTTGACCCCTCGTGCTGGGGGTTATACCCCTCATGGGTTGACCCCTCATGCTGGGGCTTGTACACTTTGGTTCCGCTTACCTCATGGGTTGACCCCTCATGCTGGAGCTTGCACCCATCATGCGTCGACCCGTCATGCTGGGGCTTTGTCGCCTCCTGAGTCGACCCCTCGTGCTTGGGCTTTGGACCCTCTTGCCTCATGCGTTGACCCCTCATGCTGGGGTTTGTACCCCTCATGTGTCGAACCCTCATGCTGGGGCTTTGGCCCCTCATGCGTTGACCCCTCATGCTGGCGCCTGTGTCCCGCTTAGCTCATGCGCTGACCCTCATGATGGGGCTTGTCCCCCTCATGCGTCGACCCCTCATGCTGGGGCGTTTGCCCCTCATGGGTTGACCCCTCATGCTGGCGCCTTGTTCCCGCTTAGCTCATGCGTTGACCCTCATGCTGGGGCTTGTACCCCTCATGCGTTGACCCCTCATGCTGGGGCTTTGGCCCCTCATGCGTCGACCCCTCATGCTGGCGCCTTGGTCCCGCTCAGCTCATGGGTTGACCCCTCATGCTAGGTGCGTCCATGACGTGGCGACGCGGAGGGCGCCTCGAAGGCCAGAGAGCCTCGATCCTCGGCCCTCGATGCTCGATCCTCGAGGCTCGAGGCTCCTCAAACAGGGCCCCTGGACCCCTCCCGAGGTCCAAACGCACGAGTTGTTCGAGCTGCGTCCATGCCGTGGCGACGAGGAGGGCCCCGAAGGAGCAATAGGAAGCCCCCAAAACGGCCTCAAGAGAACCGTAACGGGTGACCCGCGCGCGTCGCCCGTTACAACGCGTTTCTTCCGAAGACGTCGTCGTCGTCGTCGTCGTCGTCGTCGTCGTCGTCGTCGTCGTCGTCGTCGTCGTCGTCGTCGTCGTCGTCGTCGTCGTCGTCGTCGTCGTCGTCGTCGGTCGTCGTCGTCGTCGTCGTCGTCGTCGTCGTCGTCGTCGTCGTCGTCGTCGGTCGTCGAGGGTCGATCCTCGAGGCTAGATCCTCGAACCTGGATCCTCGAGGCTTGATCCTCGAGGCTGGATCCTCGATCCTCGAGGCTCGATCCTCGAGGTTCGAACCAAGGCCAGATAGCCTCGAACCTGGATCCTCGAGGCTCGATCCTCGAGGCTAGAGGCTCCTCAAGACGGGCCCCAGGACCCCTCCCGGGATCCAAACGCACCAGTTGTTCGAGGTGCGTCCATGCCGTGGCGACGCGGAGGGCGCCTCGAAGGCCAGAGAGCCTCGAACCTCGATCCTCGAACCTCGGCCCTCGATGCTCGATCCTCGAGGCTCGAGGCTCCTCAAACAGGGCCCCTGGACCCCTCCCGAGGTCCAAACGCACGAGTTGTTCGAGCTGCGTCCATGCCGTGGCGACGAGGAGGGCCCCGAAGGAGCAATAGGAGGCCCCCAAAACGGCCTCAAGAGAACCGTAACGGGTGACCCGCGCGCGTCGCCCGTTACAACGCGTTTCTTCCGAAGACGCCTCGGTCGTCGTCGTCGTCGTCGTCGTCGTCGGTCGTCGTCGTCGTCGTCGTCGTCGTCGTCGTCGTCGTCGTCGTCGTCGTCGTCGTCGTCGTCGTCGTCGGTCGTCGAGGGTCGATCCTCGAGGCTAGATCCTCGAACCTGGATCCTCGAGGCTCGATCCTCGAGGCTGGGTCCTCGATCCTCGAGGCTCGATCCTCGAGCCAGAGAGCCTCGAACCAAGGCCAGAGGGCAAGTTGGGCCAAGATGCCCGAGCACGCCGGCAACCCAGGGTTGCAGGGGTGCTCGGGCCATCCTGGGCGACCCGACATCTCCGCGAGGGAGGCCCGAGCACCCCGGCAACCCAGGGTTGCAGGTGTGCGCGAGCATGTTGGGCCAAGATGCCCGCGCACACCTGCAACCCAGGGTTGCAGGGGTGCTCGGGCCATCCTGGGCGACCCGACATCTCCGCCCACCGCGTCTTCGGGATCGCGAGGGAGGCCCGAGCACCCCGGCAACCCAGGGTTGCAGGTGTGCGCGGGCATGTTGGGCCAAGATGCCCGCGCACACCTGCAACCCAGGGTTGCAGGGGTGCGCGGGCATGTTGGGCCGACATGCCTGGACATCCCGGCAAATCCGATGGCCAGGCAGGCCCAGCACCCCGGCAAACCGGGGTTGCAGGGAAGGCCTCCCTCGGCGAGGGCCCGGCCCCCCTTCCCGGCAAATCCCGGGGCGGGCCCTCCCGGGCTTCCCGGCAACCCGGGGTTGCAGGGAAGGCCTCCCTCAGGAGGGCCCGGCCCCCCTGAGCTCCCGGCAAATCCCGGGGCGGGCGATATCCCGAGCATGCCGGCAACCCGGGGTTGCAGGGAAGGCCTCCCTCGGGAGGCTTCCCGGCAAATCCCGGGGCGGGCCCCCCCTGAGCTTCCCGGCAACCCGGGGTTGCAGGGACTGCAGGGCCCGGCCCAGCTGGGCTTCCCGGCAAATCCCGGGGCGGGCCCCCCCGGGCTTCCCGGCAAATCCTAGCCTAGGCGGGCCCCCCCGGGCTTCCCGGCAAATCCTGGGGCGGGGCCCCCCGGGCTTCCCGGCAAATCCCGGGGCGGGCCCCCCCAGGCTCCCCAGCAAATCCTGGGGCGGGCCCCCCCGGGCTTCCCGGCAAATCCTGGGGCGGCCCCCGGGCTGGGCTTCCCGGCAAATCGGGGCGGGCCTCCCCTGAGATCCCGGCAAATCCCGGGGCGGGCCCCCCCGGGTTTCCCGGCAAATCCCGGGGCGGGCACCCCCTGAGCTTCCCGGCAAATCCCGAGGGAAATACGAGGAGGAGGAGGAGGAGGAGGAGGAGGAGGAGGAGGAGGAGGAGGAGGAGGAGGAGGAGAGGAGGAGGAGGAAGAGAAAAAAGGCGATGGGGAGCAGCAGCAGCAGCAGGAGGAGATGGAGAGGGAAGGGGCAGGATCAGAAGCAGGAGGAAGAGGAGCAGGAGCAGGAGGAGGAGGAGGAGGATCGGTGCCACGGCGGCGACGACGACGACGACGACGACGACGACGAGGGGGCGAAGCTCCAGCATGAGGGATCAACGCATGGGGGGTAAAACCCCAGCATGAGGGGTCGACGCATGAGGGGCCAAAGCCCCAGCATGAGGGGTCAACGCATGAGGGGGACAAGCCCCAGCAAGAGGGGTCAACGCACCAGGTAAGAGGGGCCGAAGCCCCAGCATGAGGGGTCGACGCATGAGGGGTCAAAGTCCCAGCATGAGTGGTCAACGCATGAGGGGTACAAGCCCCAGCGTGAGGGGTCAACCCATGAGCTGAGCGGGACCAAGGCGCCAGCATGAGGGGTCGACGCATGAGGGGCAAAAGCCCCAGCATGAGGGGTCGACGCGTGAGGGGCCAAAGCCCCAGCATGAGGGGTAAACGCATGAGGGGTACAAGCCCCAGCATGAGGGGTCGACGCATGAGCTAAGCGGGACCAAGGCGCCAGCATGAGGGGTCAATCCATGAGGGGCAAAAGCCCCAGCATGAGGGGTCGACGCATGAGGGGTACAAGCCCCATCATGAGGGTCAACGCATGAGCTAAGCGGGACAAAGGCGCCAGCATGAGGGGTCAACGCATGAGGGGCCAAAGCCCCAGCATGAGGGTTCGACGCATGCGGGGTACAAGCCCCAGCATGAGGGGTCAACGCATGAGGCAAGAGGGCCCAAAGCCCAAGCACGAGGGGTCGAGTCATGAGGCGACAAAGACCCAGCATGAGGGGTCGACGCATGATGGGTGCAAGCTCTAGCATGAGGGGTCAACCCATGAGGTAAGCGGAACCAAAGCCCCAGCATGAGGGGTCGACGCACGAGGTGTACAAGCCCCAGCATGAGGGGTCAACCCATGAGGGGCATAACCCCCAGCACGAGGGGTCAAGGCACGGGTAGTAGGGGTCGAAGCCTCAGCATGAGGGGTCCACGCATGAAGGGCCAAAGCTCCAGCATGAGGGGTCAACGCATGAGGGGTACGAGCCCCAGCATGAGGGGCCAACGCATGAGGTAAGATGGGTCAGAGCCCCTGCATGAGGGGTCAACGCATGAGGCGCCAAAGCCCCAGCATGATAGGTCGACGCATGAGGGGTCAAACTCCCAGCATGACATGAGAGGTCAACGCATGAGGTAAGATGGGTCGAAGCCCTAGTATGAGTGGTCAACGCATGAGGGGCAAAAGCCCCAGCACGAGGGGTCGACGCACGAGTTTTCAACGCACCAACTCCCCAATACCACAAACCTCCCAACACACGAAACCTCCAACAGACGTGAACAGGGCATGCGAAGCAGCAGCAGCAGCAACAGGAGCAGGATCGGGACCAGGAGAAGGAGCAGGAGCAGCAGCATCAGGAGCAGGAGAAGCGGGAGGAATACGAGGATGAGGAGGGAGGAGGACGAGTACGAGGAGGAGGAGGGAGGAGGAGCAGGAGGAAGAGGAGGAGGAGGGGGAGGAGCAGGGGGGCAGGAGTAGGAGGAGGCGCAGCAGGAGCAGGAGCAAAGAGCAGGAGGATGAGGAGGAGGAGGAGGAGAAAGAGGAGAAGCAGCAGCAGCAGCAGCAGTAGCAGGACTCCTCCTCCTCATCATCATCCTCCTCTCCTCCTCCTCATCCTCATCCTCCTCCAACCCTTTTTCCCTCTCCCTTGCCTCCTCCTCCGCCTCCTCCTCCTCCTCCTGCTCCTGCCCCTCCTACTCCCTCCTCCTGCTCCTCCTCCCTTGCTCCCCCCTCCCTCGCTCGCTCCACCCCTCTCCTCCTCCTCCTCCTCCTTCTCCTCCTCCTCCTCATCCTCCTCCTGCCTCCGCGATCCTACCTCCTCCCGCTTCCCTCGTCCCTTCCCCTCCTCCTTCTTCTCACTTCCGCCCCCCCCCCCTACCCCGCCTGGTAGGAGGAGGAGGAGGAGGAAGAGGAGGAGATGGAGGAGGAGGAAGAGGAGGAGGAGGAGGAGGAGGAGGAGGAGGAGGAAGAGAAAGAGGAAGCGGAGGAGGAGGAGGAGGATGGGGAGGAGGAGCAGGAGCAGGAGCAGGAGGAGGATCGCTATGAAGCACCCGAATCTCTATGAAGCACCCGAATGTGTTGAGACTGGCTTCAGGACGGTCCAAGGCGACCCCAGGACAGCCCAAGAGGCGCCCAGGACAGCCCAAGAGGGCTCGAAGAGCGGCCCAAGACGGGCCCGAGACAGCCCTAGAGGCGCCCAAGACCACCCTAAATTCTTTAAGACGGCCCAAGAGGTGCCCAAGACGGCCCCAAGAGGCCCCCAAGAGGGCCAAAGGAGGCCCCAAGATGCCTCCAAGCGGCCTCCAACAGGCCCCAAGAGGCTTCAAAACTGTTTCGAGGCGGACGAGAAGCGTGAGGCCCCTCGCAGGCCTCGAGGAGCACTTCTTAACGCTCTGGGGGCCCGAGAGGCTTCTCTTCGGGGGGGGGTTGTCGTAGGATCCACGGTTGACAACTGCCGATCGATGGGGCTGAAGGATCGAAGGCAAGAGGAGGAGAAAGAGTAGAAGGAGGAGGAGGATCCAGCTGCAGAAAACACCAGCGGCGAGGAGCAGCAGCAACACATCATCAGCAGCAGCAGCAGCACACGCCTTCACATCACTCCCGCGGCCCGGTCGAGGCGCCCAATGGTCCAAGACTGCCCATGGATGGCCCAAGACGATCGAAGACGGCCCCAAGATGGGCCAAGACGGCCCCGAGATGGCCCCAAGATGGTCCAAGACGGGGCAAGATGCTCCCAAGACGGCCCCCGCTGCGGGCTCCCCCCCTGGGATGAAGGTATTTGTTTTTGAGTAAACACTTCTACCTCCGTGGCGAGGAGGGGCCGGACTGGTCGAAGCAGAAGATAGTGAAATCGGTCCGAAGATGGCCCAAGACGATCCACGACAGCCCCAAGAAGGGCCAAGACGGCCCCAAGATGGTCCAAGACGGTGCTAGATGCTCCCAGGACGGCCCCACCCGCGGGCTTCCCGCCCACCCCCCCGGGGGGCACGGGCGCGGGCTGGAACGTAGCCAGAATGTCCAGACACACCGAGGCTTCTCCTAGCGAAGATCGACGGGACGAAGGATCCAGGAGAGGACGAGGAGGGCGCCCAAAATGGCCCAAACGCCGATAGGAGCCGCAGAGATGTCCCGAGCATGTCCCGAAGAAGGCCCTAAGAGTGTCCAGACACCCCGAGAAGGCTCCTGATGCGCAGCCCACGTAGATCAAATGGACAGTTACTCCAGCGTCCTATTGGTGATCCTCTCGTGCACCAGTCGCCTGAGCGGCCCCACTGCAGAGTCCACACCATGGCGGGCAGATCCCGCAGCCGGAAAGCCGCGGGTCAGCCATAGTCTCTCCTACATGGCCAGAGGAAGCGCGTGCGGGAAGGGAAACGGATCCCTTGGCGCGGCCTCGGCGGGCCCCTGGCGCCCCTGGCGTGGCCCGGCGTGCCTCCAGGCGGCTCGAGTACGTTTCGGGACGCCTTCAGGGAGCGCCGAGATCGGGCCAAGAGCCCCAACATGGCCCTGGCCCCAAAGGCCATCCAGACGGCTCGCGGCGGCCAAGAATCATTGAATGTTCAGCGGTTTTGCCAGATTAGGTCCTCGCGATTTCGAGCCAAGAGCGGGCCAAGACGGCTCTTGGGGCCACCCGAACGCTCCAAGGCCGCCCAAGAATTCCCGCAAGGCCCCCAAGACGGCTCAGGAGGGCTCCAAGACGGCTCCCAGAGGAGCCCAAGACGGCCCAACCAAGCCCCAAGACGGCGCGAGAGAGCCCCCAGGAGCCCCTAAACGGGCCCCAAGAGCAGCTCAAGAGGGCTCACAGTGAGATCCGAGACTGCCCAAGAGCCCCAACATGGCCCTAAGACGGCACAAGAGGCCGTCCAGACGGTTCGCGGCGTTCAACAAGTATTGATCATGTCTATGATTTTTGCCAGATTTTCAGGTTCTCGCGATTTCAAGCGAAGAGCGGGCCCATACGGCTCCTGGGCCCCCCGCGAACGTTCCAAGGCTCAAAAGTGGTTCTGGCAGGGGCCCCAAGGCGGCTCGGGAGGGCTCGAAGACGGCTCCGGGAGGAGCCCAAAACGGCCCGAGAAAGCCCCAAGACTGCGCGAGAGAGCCCCCAGGAGCCCCCAGACGGGCCCCAAGAGCCGCCCAACACCCAAGACGGCCCAACACCCTCAATATGGCCCCCACGCGGCGCCCAAGACTGCCCACGAGGCGCCCAAGACGGACGCAAGTCACCCTCAAGACCCGTTGCGAGGCTCGAGGATACCTCCGAGCGGCCCCCACGACCCCGACGACCCCCCCACCCACGACCCACGACCACCCCCGGACTGCCGAAGACGCCCCTGGCACCCCAGAGATGCCGGCACGGCCGGCGAGCCCTTAATTCGTCGAGATCTCGGGGCCGAGGGGCCTTTGAGCAGGTGGCTTGTGGGACGCGTGGTCTTGGAGGCCAGAGAGCTCTTATAGCGGACCCGCCCCCCTGCCTCCCAGAAGGAGAGGCAGTCTTCTGAGTCGACGGGTTTGACGGCGCGCTTTGTTAACAAAGTGTTTTGCGCTGGCCTGTCCTGAGTTTTGACAGCGTCATAGTAGGCTTGGGACGCTCCAGTAGGCCCTGCATGCTTCTGTCCGGGGGGTGTCGCTGTCATAGGACCCGCGATTCCCCAAAGAAGAGCGAGAAGATGATGGCACCCGTTCACCCCGCAAGCGGACGTAGTCCACGGGGTCTCTACTATAGTTCAGCGTTCCCGGCGGCCACTGGCGCGGCCCGGGGCCGTGGACCGGCCCCCTCGGCGGCCATCGGCGCGGCCCCGGGGCCTCGGCGCGCCCGAAGATGGCCGAAGACGGCCCACGAGGGCCTCCGAGGCGGGCCCCGAGCGCTCGAAGACGCCCACGATAGCGCCACGGTAGCGCCAGAATCAGCGCGTGCGCGAAGGGCGAGCAGTGGCAGCAGGCTCTGGCGCTGCTGAGCGAGATGTGGGATGCGAAGCTGGAGCCCAACGCAGCCAGCTACAGCCCTGCGATCGGCGCTCTGCTGCGGAGAAACGATACGACAGGCTAGAACTCTATGGAACAGCGCCTGAGTGCAGGTTTGGCGGCAGCGGTCTCTGGTGTTGTTAAGCGAATTGGGGGAGGCGGTGCTCGGATTCGGACGTTATCAGAACTATAGCGCTGGGATCAGCGGATGCCAGACAGGACGAGAAGTGGCAGCCCGCGCTTGTGCTGCTCAGCGAGATGTGGGAGGCGAAGCTGGAGCCCAATGCCACCAGCAATTGCAGCGCTGGGATCAGCCTGGCGAGAAGGGCAATCAATGGCAGCAGGCTTTGTTGCTGCTCAGTGAGACGTGGGAGGTTCGGAGCCCGACCTCATCAGTTACAACACTGGGTTTAGGGCGTACGTCAATGGCGATCAGTTGCAGCGAAGTTTGGCGCTGCTCGGCCAAATGCGCGAGGTAATGTTGGAGCCCAGCGTCATCTTTACTACCGCGACGGGATCAGCAGGTGCGAGAAGGGCAAGCAGTCGCAGCAGGCCTTGTCGCTGCTCTGCGCGACGTGGAAGGCAAAACTGAAGCCCGACGTCATTAGCTACAGCGCTGGGATCAGCCCAGGCGGGAAGGTCGACTCGCGGCAGTGCTCAGGGTTATTTCCAAGGCGAAACTGGAGCCCGCCGTCGTTAACTACAACGCTTGGATTAGGGTTCGGACGTTGCTCAGGGAGTTGTGGGAGGCGAAGTTGGAGACGAACGTCCTCAGCTACAGCGCTGGCATTGGCGCGTGCGGATGCAGGTGAATAGGGGCAGCGAGCTCAGACGCTGCCCAGCGAGATGTAGGAGGCGAGTCCAGGACCAAACACTATCAGCAACACTGCAGGAGTCAGCGCGTGCGAAAAATGCAGGTGGCATTGGGCGATGTTGCTGCTTTGAGCCCAACGTCACCAAATACAGCGCCGGGACCAGCGCGTGCGAGACGGGCGGGAAGTGGCGCGGGTGCTGTTGCTGCTCAGCGAGACGTGGGAGGCGAGGCTGGAGGCCCATGCCATCAGCGGCAAGGCTGGGACCAGACCGTGCAAGAGGGGCGCACACTGGCCGTCGGTTGTTGCTGCGCTGCCGAGCGATATAGGGGAGGCGAAGCTGGAGCCCGGCGTCATATCTCTGGCGTCATCTCTCTGGGACGGCGAGCGGCTACAGCGGGCTCTAGAGATGCTCGGCCGCGGGGGCGGAGGCGGAGCAGCGGAAGGAGTGTGCGCCCGAGCCGCTGGCAAAAGCTCTCCGGAGAGCAGAAGCTGCGGGAGGCGGCAAGGACCGACGCGTCGGACGCGAGTGTCCCGCTGCCCTTTGCATCCGCGCCCAAGTGGCGCGGGGCAGGGCGAGACGACGCGTCCTGGCGGCCCTCGAGACCCGTGCCCGGGAGGCATGCGGCGGGGCGATTGCCGGGCCTCCCCGCCTCCAGCTGTCTTTTTCCCTTGTCCTCCGCCGATGCCCGCTCCTGCCCCGCCCCCCCCTCCTCCCCCTGCCTCTTGATGGGTTCTCGATCGCCTCTCTGCTGCGATGCTGCTCGTCGTCGTCGCGTTTCTCCAGAACGAGCCGACGAGTCACGTGCCCAGTAAGTGGCCCCGCTGGACGGAGCGCCGGGATTGTCGGGGGTGGCCAGGACGGGGGGGTGATGATGACAGCCGAGCATCTGATTAAGAACCCGCCTCTCGAAAAGCTGGGCCAGCGTTCCCTAGCCAACTTGCCAGAGAGCCGACCCAGTCCCTTGAGCACGCTCGCCCCTCCAGCGTCAACGACAGACATTGACCCAAGTTTGTTCAAGCAGCTTCCGGGAAGCTGGCCCATTGGCTCCAGGGAGGACTCAGGGCGAACTCGCGCCGACAGGGCAGGCTGCGGTCGGCCTCTGGCAAGGGAGAGTCATAAGTTCGGATTGTTGCAGCCAGGTCGAGTGCCCGAATCCAGGAGGAACGCCCTCATGGAGGCATCCGATGTTTTGGGGTGCCCAGATCTGGGTGCACCAGGCATCCGATGTTTTGTTGCTGTTGTCGATTCTTTACGCTTCGCGTATCCCCTCCAGCTTGTTCGTCAACCCTGCCCATGAGAGCTGACGGGGAAAGGGACGAACAGACGCATACAGTGATCCAAAGCGGGCAACCAGGATGACCAGAGAAATCTCTGGGAGCAAGGGGTGGCCTTGGGGTCCTCTTCGGGCCATCCTTGGGGCCCGCGGGGGGCGAGGGAAGGAGGAGGAGGAGGAGGAGGAGGAGGAGGAGGAGGCGAACCGCCTCTGGGGGCCCTCGTGGGACGCTCGTGGACGCGCCGCCGTTTGCAGCACGTCGGCGTGCTACTCCCTCGCTGCTGCCCTGAAGCCTGGCGCTTGCTCGGCAGCAGCAGGCTGACATGTTCCAAGCGGAGGCACGTCCTCGATATTGTTGCTGCCCCCCCCATTGCCGGCTCCGTGCGACATCTCGGCGGCGCGCGGAGGGTGGAGGGCGGGGGGGGGGGCACAGGGCGCAGGCGTATGAGAAGAGGCCGCTCGAGAAGCTTGATGGGGAAGCCTCTCGGCCCCGTGCCTCGCGGGGAAGCCCCGTGGGGACGCCCCGTGGACAAGCCTCGCTGGGAAGCCTCGTGGGGAGGCCCAAGAGGCCTCGCGGGGACGCCTGCCGGGCCCCGCTCGGAAAGGCTCGCGCGCCTGCCTCGTTAGGAGGGCGTTTCCCATCGCCCCGCCTCCGGGCCCAGGTCCGCCGAAATTTAGCCCTCGGACCCAGACCCCTCCCTCCGTGTCCCTCCCGGCGGGTTTCGGGGGCGGCCGAGATGCGGGGGGGTGATGACTTACGTATGGTGGGGGGGAGTTCATAGCTGGGGGCAGGGCATCTCCCTGGAATTCATGGCCCCCCACTTTCAATGCGTCCCTTGGTCCCGCCCTTCCGCGCACATGCCTGGGGCTATGATTTGCGACCCCCCTTCTTGGACCCCCCCAGAAGTTTCCCGTAGCCATTTTGGCTCAAGCAATTTTGACCAAAGGCATTTACAGTATGGCTCAAGCCGCGGTGCCTTGTTTTCTCGGATGCTGGGCATCGGCCGAGGGTCTCGAGATGGCGCTATTACCCTCGAAGCGTTGATCAAGAATTGCGGTCGGACAAAACAATGGAGCGCAGCATTGCGGTTGCTCCGCGAAGGACTTCGATTAGGTGTGCAACTCGTACCTGGCGACTACATTGCGACTGCCAGCGCATGCAGAAAAGGCGGGCAATGGCAACACGCGCTGTCAGTGCTCAGTGAGATGTGGAAGGCGAAGCTGGAGCTCACCGTCATCAGCTACAGCGCTGGGATCAGCGCGTGCGAGAAGGGCGAGCAGTGGCAGCGGGCGCTGGCGCTGCTGAGCGAGATCTGGGAAGTGAAGCTGGAGCCCGACGTCATCTCGCCTACAATTCCGGGACGGGTGCGTGCGAGGAGGGTCTTTGTGCCAATGGATTCCTCCTGGCTCCGCAGCGGCCCTGGGGTTTCCCTGGATGCCCCGACACGGCCTCAGACGGCCTCAGGACGGTTTTGAGAGGCTCGAGGGAGCGCGAGGATGGCCTCGGAGCACCCCCAGGGAGCTCCAAAACAGCCCCTAAGGCCACGGTAGGCCAGGAGGCTCCGAAGACGGTCCTGGAGGACCCCTCAGAAGAGCTCCAAGGAGCAATAATCACGTCAATCCTTTCGGAAGACGTATTTTTTTTTGCATTCTCGTGCTTTTCGTCTCCGACGCGTCCACGACGGCCATGCAGGCCCCCAAGATCGCTCCACGATGTCCCCATGAGGGCCCCAAGACGGCCCAAGACGGCCCCAGGACGGCCCCGGAGGCGCCCAAGACAGCCCAAGAAGCACCCAAGACGGCCCCAAGAGCCGCCCCAAGACGTCCCCAGAGGCGCCCAAGCCGGCCCAAGACGGCCCCAGGGAGGCCCAAGAGGCACCCAAGACGCCCCACGAGGGCCCCAAGAGGCCCCCCACGAGCCCGAGAAACACCAGGCCGGCCCGTGCTGGCGCCCTGGCTCGGTCCAAGCTCCCCCCCGGGGGCTCCAAGATGCCCTGATCTCCCGTCGTCTTAAGATCGGTTTCGGCGTTCTCGCCGTTTCGGATTCTCGACGCTGCAAGACGGGCCAAGAGGCCCTCAAGATCGCACCGACACGGCCCAAGGGACTTCCAAGAGGGCCACCAGACGGCCCAAGAGGGACCCAAGAGGGGGAACCTTAACTGACATTTTGCGTTCTGCGCTCCAAGATGATACCAGAAACCGCCAGGCCCCAAGAGGCACCCCAGAAGCCCCAGAAGTCTCCTCAAGAGGCCCCCCCAAAGGCCCAAACCAGGCCCCCACGAGGCTCCCGAGAGGCCCCAAGGCATCCCCAAGCCAGCCTTCAAGAAGCTTCCGAAGGAAGATACCTCAGCCAGCTGTGGGCGTGCGCCGGCCACCCAGGAAAATATGGCACCCACGCATCTCTCATGTTTCCCCCTTGCTTGGATCAGCTCCAGTCTGAGTGGGCGACTCGTTGGGGAGCTCTCCCTGAGAGTGCTCGGGGCAGGCCAGCCATTGGGGGCATGCTCCGCGGTACCGTCGAACTTCTTCCGAGCCGACGCAGCCCGCACGCATCCTCCGACCTCCTCGGGCGGCCACAGCCACCATGGAACCGTTGGAATATAGGGCCCACATACCTATTCTTCTAATTTCCAGCCTCGGCTCCAATACGGCATCAAGGCGGCTCAAGATCATTCTGGGGCGGCCCAAGGCTCACCCATTCGCCCCCCCGCAGGCAGGCAGCAACAGTACGCCGCAGCAGTAACTAACAATTGCCAGCAGCACACAGCAGCGGCTGCAAGCAGCAGCACGCAGTAGCATGCGCGGAATGCGAAGTTTGATCCCCACGTCATTATAGCAGTCTTTCGGCAGCATGTTCACCACCACATGCCAGTTCGCGCGGTATTCGTGGACTGTCTCCACGGGTCAGCCCTAAGTCAGCTACAATGATCTTTTTATCTGCCACCGTGGATTTTCCATTGGTTCACGCTAGTCAGCTACAGCGCTGGGATCAGCGCGTGCAAGAAGGGCAAGCAGTGGCAGTGGGCGCTGGCGCTGCTGAGCGAGATGCGGGAGGCGAAGCTGGAGCCCAACGTCAATTTTATGATGATTCTGGTCATTGCACGCGCGAAAGGGGGGAGAAGGTCGCGAGATGCCCCCGAGCGCCCGGAGCGCCCCGCCGCTTTCGGACGGCTCCGAAGAGCCCCCAGGTGGTTCCGAGACAGCTTCAAGCAGCCCCACTACCGCTCCGAGACGCTCGGGATGGTGGGAGGACGTCCCAAGAGAACCTGAACAAAGCCCCATGACAGCCCAAGACGGCCCGACGACGGGCCAAACGCTTCCGAAGACGGCCAAACCGGATCCCTGGCGCCCGAGACGGCCCAAGACGCACCCAAGACAGCCCCAAGAGCAGTTCATAATGGCCCAAGACGGCTCCACCGCCCCGTCTCCAAGACGGCTGTAGAGGCCCCCGCCGCCCCGTCTCCAAGCCTTTCCGTTTGGACAGTCTCTGGGCCGTCCGGGACGGCTCCAGAGGCGCCCGAGACGGCTCAAGAAACACCAAAGACAGCCCCAGTAGCGCCCAGTATTGGCGCAAGATGGCCCCAAGATTGTCCCAAGATGGTCCGAGAGGCGCCCAAGACGGCCCCACATCGCCCCAAAACGGCCCAAGATGCACTCAAGATTGCCAAAGAGGGCTCCGAGAGACCCACCCCCCGGAGGACGAAAAGAGGCCCCCAAGCGGCCCCCGAGAGGCCTTGGATGCTTCTCCCTTGGGGAGCGTCGAACTTCCACCATCGTCTTGGAGGCTTCTTGGACCCTCTGGGAGCCATCTTTGCGCTACTTGGAGACGTCTTGGGGAGGTGCGCTCGAAAAGTCGATTCGTGTCCTCGCACTGGGGCCCTTCTTAGGGAGTTCCGTCTTGCCGCCCTCTTGCGGGCCTCATAGGCCGCGCCCATTGGCCCCATTGTCACCACACTGCCAGATGAAATCATCATTCGGCCTCGGCGAAGAGTAGATAAACTTCTCACGGCTACCTTCCCCGCAGAAGCTATGATGAACACAGATTGCGGCGTCAGAAACAGCTTCTGTCCACATCATGTCATGCCTACATCGGTGTGCTTCCACTGACACCGCCTCCACCACAGCGTGCCTGCCTTCAGGCCTGCTTGCCTGCATCCCTCGCCCACCTTCCCCTCCAGCGGCCACCTCCTCCATCCACGCCGTCCCCTCCAACCTCCCCTTACCCGCGAGGCCCCAGAGACGCTCCACTTCCACGTCCACGCCAGGGCGGGCAAATTCCGCGGCCGGAGGCCGCGGGTCAGCCCCAGTCTGCTACAACGCCGGGATCAGCGCGTGCGAGAAGGGCGAGCAGTGGCAGTGGGCCCTGGCGCTGCTGAGCGAGATGCGGGAGGCGAAGCTGGAGCCCGACGTCATCTCTTCTACAATATCGGGAACAGTGCGTGCGAGAGGGGTTTCTGCACCGGGTGCCTTCCGGCGGCTCCGAGCCGCTGAAGAGGGCGCCCCGACGGCCGCACGACGGCTCTGAGACGCCCGAGAGGCTGCCCCGACGGCCCGCAGACGGCTCCGAACCACTCCAGAGGGCGCCCCCGCGACCCCAAGACGACTCCGAGCCGCTCTATAGGCTACTCCGACAGCCCAGGGGCGCTCCGAGCCGCTCAAGAGGCCGCTCCGACGGCCCCGAGGGCCCCCCCAGGCAGCCCAGGAGCCTCCGACGGCCCTCTAGGGTTCCCCAGAACAGCCCCGAGCCCGAGAAGCAAAAATCGTCCCATTCCCGCCGGGAAACTCACATTTGGGGCATCCTCGTACTTTTCGTCTCCGACGCGTCCACTACGGCCACAAGACGGCCCACGATCGTCCTAAGATGCGCCAGTCGGGGCCCCAAGACTGGCCCAGGACGGCCCAAGAGGCGCCCAAGACAGCCCAACAGGCACCCAAGACAGCCCCAAACACGGCCCTGGACGGCCCACGACGGCCCGAATACAGCTTCACAGGCACCCGAGACGGCCCACTACGACCCCAAGAAGGCCCAGAAAGCACCCAAGACAGCCCCAAGAGCCGCCCAAGACAGTCCAAGACGGCCCCCAGACAGCCCAAGAGGCGCCCAAGACGGCCCCCCAGAGGCGCCCAAGACGGCCCAAGACGGTTCCGAGACAGCCCAAACGTCATCGACGAGAGCCCAAGCGGACTCCGAGAGGCCTTAGCCGAAAAGAACCCCAAGAGGCCCCCACACGACCCCCAAGAGGCCCTAAGTGGCTACAGAATTCCCTCCAGCAGAGGGGGGGCGGACGAGAGTTGAGAGGCAGAACGCAGGCCCCAATAGTCGGTCTCGATGCTCCGAGGTTGACGATCCAAGATCCAGGGCATGCAGGATCGAGGCACGAAGTCGGAGGCAGGCGGAGGAGGGGGAGGAGGAAAGAGGAGGAGGGGGAGGAGAGGAGGAGGAGGAGGAGGAGGAGGAGGAGGAGGAGGAGGGAGGAGGAGGAGGAGGAGGAGGAGGAGGAGGAGGGAGGAGGAGGAGGAGGAGGAGGAGGAGGAGGAGGAGGAGGAGGAGGAGGAGGAGGAGGAGGAGGAGGGAGGAGGAGGAGGGGGGAGCAGGAGGGAGGAGGAGGAGGAGGAGGAGGAGGAGGAGGAGGAGGAGGAGGAGGAGGAGGAGGAGGAGGAGGAGGAGGAGGAGGAGGAGGAGGAGGAGGAGGAGGGGGGGGAGAGGAGGAGGAGGAGGAGGAGGAGGAGGAGGAGGAGGAGGAGGAGGAGGAGGAAGAGGAGGTCCAGATGACGTACGAAGCTCTGAACGTGACCCCAAGACGGCCCAAGAGGAGCCCAGACAGCCCAAGAGGATTTTGAAACGTCGCGAAGAGGCCCACACGAGGACCTGAGATGCCCTCAACCCCCCAGGAGGCCCAAAGAAGCTTCGAAACTGCCGCTTCAAAACTGCCTCCACGGAGGGGGCCCGCCGCCCCTGACACGCCTGTGAGAGCGTCGCCTTCCACAGAACTTCAACACAGTGGACCCTCCAACGTAGCGGAGCACGTCCGACCCAACAGCGGCTTCTGTTCAGGTCTTACTAAAGGTCACACCCTCCCGTCCCGTCGTCGGAATAAGAGATCCGGGGGCCTGCGCTGCCACGCTGGCGAATGGCCGGGCGTGTTCAGCAATGTTTGCTTGTCTATTTTGTGTGAACTCTCACACCCTCTTGAAGCTCTTTTGGGCCCTCCCTGATTCCCCGGGCGCTCCTGAGACGCCTCAGATGGGCTTCGACTTTGACCCGCAACCCCGAGAGACTTCAAACTGCCCCCAACACGAGGGGGGCAAACGAGCCGCGCGCCAGGGCCAAGCTGCTGGAGCGCTGCAAGAGCTCGGACACGAAGGCGCGGTCTCGCTGCCGCCGCCCAGGCCGCCGCCGTGCTTATAGGTGTTCGGCAAAGTCGTCGCTGTTCCTCCGAGAACCATTTCGGAAAGATGTCGTGGACTAAGTCCATGGGTCAGCCATAGTTAGCTACAACGCTGGGATCAGCGCGTGCGAAAAGGGCGAGCAGTGGCAGCGGGCGCTGGCGCTGCTGAGCGAGATGTTGGAGGCGAGGCTGGAGTCCAACGTCCTCAGCTACAGTGCTGGGATCAGCGCGTGCGAGAAGGCCGAGCAGTGGCAGCGGGCGCTGGTGCTCCTGAGCGAGATGTGGGAGGTGAGGCTGGAGCCCAACGTCATCTTATCTCCTACATGGCCGGGGGAAGTGTGTGCGGGAAGGGGAACGGACCGAGTATCTAAAGTCGGCCTCGGCGGGCCCCTGGCGCGGCCTCGGCGGGCCCCTGGCGCCCCAGGCGCGGCCCAGCGTGCCTTCGGGCGGCTCGAGCACGCTTCGCTCCAGGGAGCGCCGAGATCGGCCAAGAGCCCCAGCATGGGCCCAGAACGGCCCCAGAGGCCGTCCAGACGGCTCGCGGCAGCCAGAAATCCTTGATTAGTGTTGTGGTTTTTGCCCGATGTTCAGGCTCTCGCGATTTCGACCCAAGAGCAGCCCAAGACGGCTCTTGGGCCCCCCCCGAGTTTTCCAGGGCCGCCCAAGAGCTCCGGCAGGGGCCCCAAGACGGCTCAGGAGTGCTCCAGGACGGCTTCCGGAGGAGCCTAAGACGGCCCAACCGAGCCCCAAGACGGCGCGAGAGAGAGCCCCCAGGAGCCCCCAGACGGGCCCCAAGAGCCGCGCAAGAGGGCTCACAGAGAGCTCCGACACGGCCCGACACCCCCAATATGGCCCCTACACGGCCTCGAGGCTGTCCAGACGGGCCGCGGCAAACGAAATCATTGATTTCCCGATGGTTGTTTTTTAACGATTTCCACCTTCTCGCCATTTCGAGCCAAGTCTGGCCCAGGACGGCTGCTGGGGCTCCCCCGAATGCGTCAAGACCGTCCAAGAGGATCCGGAAAAGCCCCCACAACCACCCAGGAGGGCTCCGAGATGGCCCAGGAGGCGCCCAAGACGGTCCAAGCGCCGCCCAAGACGGCCCGACGACACCCATACGAGGCCCGAGGATACCTCCGAGCGGTCCCCACGAGAGCCCAAGAGGCTTCCAAACCGATCCCAGAGAAGTGATGCGGACAATTGTTTTCAACGCTCTGGAGGCCTTGCATGCTTCTGTTCGGGGGGACGCTAGATGTGGACGAAGTCCACGGAATCGCCCTAGTCTCTTCTCTATGGCGGACATCAGCGCGTGCCAGAAAGGCAAAACAGCGCATGTGGATACATGCGCCCCCTGGAGGGCCATTTGTCGACACCCCTCACGAAGATCCTGGCCCCCGAGCGTCACAAATCGAGCCCTCCTCCCAAAGACGCGCCGACGTGGCCATAAGAGGCTCCAAGGAGCGCCCAAGAGGCCCCCTAAAAGCCCCCAACAAGGCCCAAGAGGCCTCCAAGAGCCTCCAACAGTCCTCCGAAGCATGCCCCCAGAGGCCAAAAACCTTCATGTTTCAATGGTTGTTGAAGGAGTTTTGTCTTCTCGCCTTCTCGGCTAGCCGACGCTCCAAGACGGCCGAAGAGACCCACAAGACCGCCCCAGGATGGCCCAACAGGCCTCCAAGCGCGTCCCCAGACGGCCCAGGGAGCCCCAGCGCATGTGGATACATGCGCCCCCTGGAGGGCCGTTTGTCGACACCCCTCACGAAGATCCTGGCCCCCGAGCGTCACAAATCGAGCCCTCCGCCCAAAGACGCGCCGACGTGGCCATAAGAGGCTCCAAGGAGCGCCCAAGAGGCCCCCTAGAGGCCCCCAACAAGGCCCAAGAGGCCTCCAAGAGCCTCCAACAGTCCTCCGAAGCATGTTACCAGAGGCCAAAAACCTTCATGTTTCAATGGTTGTTGAAGGAGTTTTGTCTTCTCGCCTTCTCGGCTAGCCGACGCTCCAAGACGGCCGAAGAGACCCACAAGACCGCCCCAGGACGGCTCAACAGGCCTCCAAGCGCGTCCCCAGACGGCCCAGGGAGCCCATGCGCATGTGGATACATGCGCCCCCTGGAGGGCCATTTGTAGACACCCCTGATTCTGGCCCCCGAGCGTCACAAATCGAGCCCTCCGCCCAAAGACGCGCCGACGTGGCCATAAGAGGCTCCAAGGAGCGCCCAAGAGGCCCCCTGGAGGCCCCCAACAAGGCCCAAGAAGCCTCCAAGAGCCTCCAACAGTCCTCCGAAGCATGTTACCAGAGGCCAAAAACCTTCATGTTTCAATGGTTGTTGAAGGAGTTTTGTCTTCTCGCCTTCTCGGCTAGCCGACGCTCCAAGACGGCCGAAGAGACCCACAAGACCGCCCCAGGACGGCCCAACAGGCCTCCAAGCGCGTCCCCAGACGGTCCAGGGAGCCCCAGCGCATGTGGATACATGCGCCCCCTGGAGGGCCGTTTGTCGACACCCCTCACGAAGATCCTGGCCCTAGTAGTGCACGGTATTGTTCATTTCAGATGTCCGCTTTTCTCGCTCTGTAGCCATCGCTTCTGCTCAGAGCTTCGCTTGTTATGGCAGGTCTCGCCCTCGGCATCGCCCCTGCAGTCCGCGATTGGGCTGCGACTGGCCTGTACGCGGCCAACCTCTGGACCTCGCTCAATAAGGGGTGCCACTGCACGTGCACCTTCACTGGGGAGCACGACAAAGAGCTGATCCAGATCTTGCAGCGCCAATTGGACAGGTGCGGACCCGAGCAGCTGCGGAGCGCCCCGCCTGAGTGCCCTTCGGTCTTCTGGGAGGTCGCCTCGGTCGTGACCCTCGCGGTGCTCGCCGCGTTCATCATCGGCTACCTCGCCGGCAGGCTTCATGGCCATGGTCCCGCGCGCGCTGCCGGACCTGCTGAGGACAGCCCGCCTCGGGGACAAGCTGTACTGCCTGTACAGCCTGGAGGAGAGGTTGTACCACGAGAGGCTTCTCTGCGCCCACGTGGGCGGCTCACGTTGGGTGGTGGCGACGCCTGAGTGAAACGTGTACGTCGAGGATTTTGCCGACGAGGATCATGTGGAGATCCACCGCGCCGGGCCGCGCGGTGGTGCGCCTCCGCAGCTGCGCAAGAAGATGCTGTACCGCTTCGACCTAGACGACCAGGGCTTAGTCTCCCTCATGGACGAGGGGGCTCGGCTGGCGGAGGCGGAGCGCCGCGAGGCCTTGCGCGAGTCGGCGCCACCTGCGCCGGCGCCCGTCCGCCGGCTCCGAGGGAAGCAGCATGCTCTCCCTGCGGCGCCGGACGGTGGCACGGATACGCCGCGGGGCTCCGACGTCGGCCTTGCCGCTGGCGCTGCGGAGCCGCCGCTGCCGCCGCCTGCTCACGCGCCCCCGCCTCCCGCGGGCGCCGGCGGAGGGCCCCTGCCGCCGGTGCGCCTGGACGACGGCTGGGTCGCCCTCGAGTCGCGGCTAGGCTTCAGGCGGGGCGCGCCGGTGGACGTGACGTATGCCACCGTCTACGCCCAGGACGATCGTGCCATGGCCTCGTTCCCGGAGGGGGTCATCGCGCTGGGACGAGTGGGGGCCCTCTCTGACGAGGTGCCGCTCTCGCCGCGGGATGCGCCGGATGAGGTCCTGGACGAGCGCATCCTGAGGTACCGGAGGAGCGGCACGGGCCAGCGTCGCCGCGCCTTCGCGGATGTGGTGGCCGAGCAGCGGGAGGTGCTCAGCACTCAGGAGTGGCGCGTGCAGGGGCCTGCTACCATCGGCTGGCTGCTTCAGGCACACCTGGAGCAGGGTAGCGGGCCCGTCCAGCGACACTACTGGTGGCGACAGATCTTGGGGTTGGCTGCGGCCGACCCCGGGGTCGACGAACATTTGTTCCTGTGCGAGCTGATCGAGACGGCCACCACGGCCGACCAGCTCAACCTCCCCGGGTGTGAGACGTTCGAGCTGGCGGCCAGGCGCTTCCAGCTGTGGGAGGAGGTGTACTCCGAGGCCCTGCGGCAAATCGGGGTCTCAGGCACCGCTGGGGCCACGGCAGACTCTGACGGCTGGCTGGACGAGCGCCGGATCTTCCTGGGCGGCACCCGCTCCAAGGGCCATGCTCTGGTGGCGCCGCCCTTGTAGAAGCACGTGGCAGAGAGGATGCAGGAGGAGAGCGCCATCCTGAAAGAGAGGCGCAAGGGCAGAGAGGAGCGCCGCATGGCACGCGGTGTGAGCAGCAGCGGCGCCGACGCCGCACCAGGAGGTGGCGATCAAGGTGGTGGCGGCGGCGGCGCAGGCGGCGGCGGCCCTGGCGGCCGAGGCCGTGGCGGCCGCGGCCGCGGGCGGGCCTAGCATGCCGCCTGACTTTCGGCCTGTGCGCGGCCGCTGCAGCCCCCCGGGCAGCGGGCGCTTTCTCAGGGGAGGGCCGCCACTGCGGTGGTGATGGCGGCCTCGGCGCAAGGAGTCTCGGACACTGGCATGGCGCGCGACGTCCTGCCCCTCCCGCTGGGCGCGACGCTCGACGAGCTGCTGCATGGGGCGGCGGCCCGCCTTCTGCCGCATGACGGCGGTCGGCGCGGGCGGCAGCGCCGGCATCAGGAGGTCTGGCTGCGCGAGGGCATCGCCGCGCTGAACGACCTCGGCGGCCGCGGTGGGGATGCTCCAGCGGGGGCCCCGGCTGCCTGCCAGGTCGCCGCCGTGCGGCGCCTTGCGCAGCTCTACGGCAGGGTGGAGCCACCGCCATCCGACTTGACTCCCCTGTGGGCGTGGCAGACGCTCCAGGCTTCGCGGAACGGCTATGCAGACGTCATGGCCGAAGGTGCTTCGACAACCTACAGGAAGGGGGCCATGGCGCTCCCGCGGGCTGCGGCCGGGCGTGTGCGGCTTGTTGACGTGCTGCCTCCGCACCTGCAGTCTCTCTTGTCTGATTCGTCGCAGATGTTACGAGAGCCTGAGGCTCGCAATTTTGCTTTGGGTGAGGCTCCCAGGGTCTGTGCCATGGACCCCGTGCTGCAGCGGCATGGCTACCAGTTTGGCGAGTGCCTCTCCGAGCTGCTCTCCGCGGGCATCATCGAGCGCGCGGTCGAGGGCAGCATCATCGAGCGCGCTGGCATCTTTTTCGTCCCAAAGAAGGACTCGTCGCTGCGGCTGATCTTCGACACCCGAAGGTCCAATGCCAATTTCCAGGACCCGCCCTACACGCTGCTCGCGAGCGGGGAGGCCCTGGCGAACTTGGAGGTAGACGCCGCTGGAGGGATTGCTGTTGCCTCTGGCGACGTCGAGTGGTGCTTCTACCAGTACGAGCTGCCGCCTTGGGCGCGTGCCTTTTTTCGGACTGCCAGCGGTTCAAGCACGCTTCTTGCTACCAGCAGCTCGTCAGCAGCTTGGTGTTTCAGACCCTTTGGAGATGATCCACTTCGTTGCCAGAGTGGTCCCCATGGGCTAGTCGTGGGCCGTGCACCTCATTCAGGAGGCCCGTGCCCACGTCCTGGGCGCCATCAGCCCGGAGGCGCCCTGGATCGCTGACAAGGTGCCCACGCCGGCGCTCGGGTCTCAGTGCGCCACCGCCAAGATGCTGTACATCGACAACGTCGCAGTTTTCACGTCAGGCAGCGGTGACCCCGCTCTGGAGGTGGAGCGCATGCTAGCAGCTCTGGGTGAGCGGGGGATTCAAGCTTCCTTCGATCGCGATGACGGGGATCTGCACACCCTGCTCGGCTTCGTGCTGCACAAGCCCTCTGCCACCTGGCGCCTTTCGCACAGCAAGTTTTGGCGGCTGAAGTTCAGCCTCGATTTTGCACTGGCGCCCGGACGCGTCGTCACGGGGCGCGAGCTCGAGAGGCTGATGGGCCACATCACCGCGGCCGTCATGCTGCAGCGGCACATGCTCTCGCTCTTCCACGCGATCTACGAGTTCTGCCGGCGCTCGCGGGACAAGCGGCAGCCTCTCTGGTCGTCGGTGAAGCGGGAGCTCACTTGGTTCAGAGCGTTACTTCCCTGCGTGACCGCTTCACTGAGTCGCCCCCGGTGCGACCGAGTCACCGCCACTGACGCATCGCCATGGGGGTTTGGCGTCGTGGAGCAGCCGTGGCCCGTCAATGAAGTTCGGCGAGTTGGCAGCCTCTCGGAGCGCAGTCGCTCCAGAGGGGTCCTGACAGCTGACTACGCCCCCAGGGACACGCTGGGTGAACAGCAGCTCCTGCACGCCTCGGCGGCCGACGTCACCGCGGAGGGCACCCTGACCCACTTTGAGGAGGTGCCGGCGGCGCGGCTCTTGGCTGACCCTTGGTCGGTCGCAGCCGCCCGTCGCTGGCGGCGCGCCGCGGCCATCCACGTCCTGGAGGCTGAGGGGGCGCGCTGGGCTGTTCGGCGCCTTGCTCGCAATTCGCAGCTGCATGGGCGCCGGCACCTCATCCTGGGTGACAACCTCGGGGTGGTTTGCGCGTGTGAAAAGGGCAGAGCTGCACACTTTGCCCTCAACGTCGTCTGTCGGGAGATCTGCGCTATCTCAATCGCCTCCGGGATGCAGCTCAGGTTCAGGTGGATCCCATCAGAGCTCAACCCGGGAAACGCTCCCTCTTGCAGGTTTATGCCAGGCGCTAGGAAGCACCGCGTCGTCGGACAGAGCAGCACGCCCCCGGGCCTGGAGGAGGAAGGCACGCATCAAGCTGGGCCTCCGTCCGGAGTCATCGGCTCGAGGGAGCACGGCCATGCCAGCGACGGCCTACTGGGTCAACCCCGCCTACGGCAAGCGCGCCCGCGATGCAGCGGAGCCCAGGCCGGCGCCGACCACCGCCGCGCGCCTCCGACTGGCGCGGCGGGCGCGGGCCGCCAGGCCCTTCGGGCTCCCGCCAGGGCTGGACATCCCAGGCGCCGCTGAGCGACAGGCCCGCAGAGATCTGCGCGCGGCGGGCGCGGCTGTGTCCGCGGCTCCCGCGACTGGCGGCTCGTCGGGTGCGCCATGCCACCGAGCTCTCGTACCTGCGGGCGCTGACCATGCTCTTGGGTTGGCTCCAGCTGCTGGCGCTGCCGAGTTGGACTGCCGCGCAATGGGGCGAGACGCCGGTGGACTACTCCGAGTGGGCCTTCGACCGCGGCATGGGCCAGGAGGCGTTCTCGCGCACCCTCTGTGCCTTGGCGTGGGGCGAGCCCGCGCTGGGGGGGCCCGTTCGGCGTCTCTTTCCCTCGGCGCACGCGTCGCTGTCAGGCTGGACGCGGCTCCAGCCGGGACACTCCCGCCCGCCGCTGCCGCGGGCGCTCGCGCTCGCAATGGCGGCCGTGCTGGCCTCGATGGGGATGCCGGACTCGGGCCTGTGCATCTTGGTGGCCTTCGAGTGCTACCTGCGCCCGTCGGAGGCCGCGACCCTGCTGGCCAAGCAGCTTCTGCCAGGCATGTGCAAAGAGGTCGGGGTGCTGCAGCACCCCCTCCTAATCCTGCATCCAGAGGAGCTGGCTACCAGCTCCAAGACGGGCGAGTTCGATTCCACAGTTGCGTTCGACCTTCCTCGACATCACTGGATTGGGCGCGCGGCCGCGCGGCTGCAGCGGCTTCGACACGAGGACGAGCTGCTGTTTCAGATCTCGTACCCGCAGCTCCCGGCCGACTTCCATGCTGCTCTGGGCGGCAGCCGCCCCGCGGCTCTTCGACAGCGCCTACGAGCTGCCCTCCGCGCCGGCCGCCTTGGCGAGCGGCGGGCGTTCCTCGACCTCTTCTCGGGCTCTGGCGGCCTCGCCTCGGAGCTGAAGAAGAGAGGGCATGCTGTTGTCTCGATTGACGTGCTCCTTGGCCCCGAGTGCGACCTGCTGCAAGATGATGTCTTCCGCACTCTTCGGGGCTGGCTCGAGTCCGGTATCATCTGGGGCATGTTTGCGGGCAGCCCTTGTGAAAAGTGGTCCCAGGCTCGCAGGGCTCCGCCTCGCAGCGTTATGCCTCGTCGCTTACGGACAAAGGGGCACCTGCGAGGCCTGCCAGGCTTGGAGGGCGCCGACTATCACGATGTCGTCACCTCAAACAAGCTGGCCGACAGAATCGCGCTCCTGCTGGGCATCGCCCTGAGACGTCAGCTGCCAGCCGGAGAGGAAAATCCTGCGTCTAGTCTCCTATGGCTTCTGCCTAGCCGCCAGCGTTTCAATTCTCACGCTAATGTCCAGACTGTTGTCTTTGATTATTGCGGCGCTGGCCGCCCTTTTCGTGCTCGTACTCGCATGGCTCTCGCCAATATATCTGTTCCGCCAGAGCTGTACATGTGGCGCTGTAAAGGCAGGGGAGTCTGCGCGTTTTCGGGAAAGCCGCACCTTGTTCTGTCAGGAAAGTCCAACGCCGGCTTTCTCACTCATCTTAAAGCGTCCTACCCCCCTCGCCTGTGCTTGGTGCTCGCTCGAGAACTTTCTCACAGCTACGTGTCATTGCGGGCTAGCCGCCTCCTGGAATTTGATGCGGTAATCCAGTACATTGCTTGAGGACGGGGTTTATTCATGAAGATGGGTTGTGTGGGACAAATTGCCCTCTGGAAAACAAGAATGAACATAGTAGTGCACGGTATTGTTCATTTCAGATGTCCGCTTTTCTAGCTATGTAGCCATCGCTTCTGCCCTCGCCAGCCCAAGGCCTATTTAATTGTTGCGTTCTCTTCGGGTTGTGTGGGACAAATTGCCCACGCGACATGTTGTCATCGCCTCAGCATTTCTCTGGAAAGCAAGAATGAACACCGAGCGTCACAAATCGAGCCCTCCGCCCAAAGACGCGCCGACGTGGCCATAAGAGGCTCCAAGGAGCGCCCAAGAGGCCCCCTAGAGGCCCCCAACAAGGCCCAAGAGGCCTCCAAGAGCCTCCAACAGTCCTCCGAAGCATGCCCCCAGAGGCCAAAAACCTTCATGTTTCAATGGTTGTTGAAGGAGTTTTGTCTTCTCGCCTTCTCGGCTAGCCGACGCTCCAAGGCGGCCGAAGAGACCCACAAGACCGCCCCGGGACGGCCCGACAGGCCTCCAAGCGCGTCCCCAGACGGCCCAGGGAGCCCCAAGATGGCCCAAGAGGCGCCCAAGACGGCCCCAGAGGACCCCAAGCCAGGCCCAAGAGGGGGCCAAAGAACAAGGAAAAACCCTGACATTCCGAACCCTGGGCCCCCATACGCCCACATAAGGCCCCACGACCCCTCGAAGGGAACGCCAAGAGGTCCCCAGAGGCCCCCAAGGAGCGCCCAAAGCAACAGACAAAAAAAACCCACGGCAGGCCCCACGAGGCTCCAAGACGGCCCCCAAGAGGCCCCAAAGCTGCCTCCAAGAGGGACCCCAGAGGCCTCTGAGCCATTACCCAGGCACAGGCACGGTGGCGGATTTCATATGCCGCGCCCGCTGGCCCCATTGTCACCAGACTACCAGATGAAATTATCATTCGGCCCCGGCGAAGAGCAGATAACTTCTCACGGCTACCCTCCCCGCAGAAACTAGGATGAACACCGACTGCGGCGTCAGAAACAGCTTTTGTCCACACCATGTCATGCCTACATGGGTGTGCTTCTACTGACACCGCCTCCACCACAGCGTTCCTGCCTTCAGGCCTGCTTGCCTGCATCCCTCGCTCGCCTCCACCTCCAGCGGCCACCTCCTCATTCCACGCCGTCCCCTCCACCCTCCCCTTGCCCGCGAGGCCCCAGAGACGCTCCACTTCCACGTCCACGACATGGCGGGCAGATTCCGCGGCCGGAAGGCCGCGGTGAGCCCTAGTCAGCTACAGCGCCGGGATCAGCGCGTGCGAGAAAGGCGAGCAGTGGCAGCGGGCACTGGCACTGCTGAGCGAGATGCGAAAGGCGAAGCTGGAGCCCAACGTCATCTTCTCTACAATGCAGGGACCCGTGCGTGCGGGAAGTGTCCCTGTCTTGATGGGCTTAATGCCCCACAACGGCTCCGGGGACGCCCCCGAGGCGCCCACGCGGCCCCAGAGGCGCCCAGGACGGCCCCAGACACCCCCAAAACGGCCCAGGAGCGCTCCAAGAGAGCTCAAGACCGCCGACAACGGCCCCGACAAGGCCCAGGAGGCCTCCACGACGGCCCCAGAGACGCCCAAGAGGCGTCCCAGGATGGCCCCCACAGGCCCAAATCATTGTTTTTCCAACGAAAGACGTCCAATTTTAGCACGCACTGCTTGTCGGGAGTATGGCGCAGAAGATGGGACAAGAGGCCCCCACGACCGCCCAAAGACGGCCCAAGAGGCCCCCCAGAGGCACGAAAACCTGCCCGCGAGAGCGTCAAGAGACCCAAGAGGCGCCCAACACGGCCCCCAGGCGGCCCCAAGAGGCTCCCAGGAGGCGCCCAGGACGGCCCCAAGACCGCCGAACACAAACCCAAGATGGCCCAGGAGGCCTCCACGACGGCCCCAGAGACGCCCAAGAGGCGTCCAAGGATGGCCCCCAGAGGCGAAAATCATTGTTTTCCCAAAGAAAACGCTCACTTTTAGCATGCGCTGCTTGTCGGGAACATGGTGCTGAAGCTGGTTCCAGGTCCCCACGGCCGCCCCAAGACGGCCCAAGAGGCCCCCAGGACGCACGAAAACCGGCCCGAGAGGGCGTCAAGAGAGCCCAAGAGGCGCCCAAAACGGCCCCAGGGCGACACCAAGAGGCTCCCAGGACGGCCCAAGGTATCTCATTGTTTCGGCACCCCTCACGGAGATCCTGGCCCCCGAGCGTCACAGATCGAGCTCTCCGCCCAAAGACGCGCCGAAGTGGCCATGAGAGGCTCCAAGCAGCGCCCAAGAGGCCCCCAACAAGGCCCAAGAGGCCTCCAAGAGCCTCCCACAGTCCTCCGAAGCATGCCCCCAGAGGCCAAAATCTTTAATTTTTCAATGGTGTTTGAAGGAGTTTTGCCTTCTCGCCTTCTCGGCTAGCCGACGCTCCACGACGGCCGCAGAGACCCACAAGACCGCCCCAGGACGGCCCAACAGGCCTCCAAGCGCGTCCCCAGACGGCCCAGTGAGCCCCAAGATGGCCCAAGAGGCCCAAGCCAGGCCCAAGAGGGGGCCAAAGAACAGGGAAAAACACTGGCATTCCGAGCCCTGGGCCCCCATGGCCCACACAAGGCCCCAAGAGCGCCCGAAGACGCACTGAGGAGGGCCCCCAAACGGGCCGAGTGCCCCGGGATCGCTCCAGAGGCGCCCGAGACTGCTTAAGAGACACCCAAGACAACCCGAAGAGCGCCCAAGATGGCCCCAAGACGGCCCCAAGATGGCCCCAGAGGCGCCCAAGACGGCCCGACAGGGCCCCAAGACGGCTCAAGAGGCACTCCAGATGGCCCAAGAGGGCCCCGAGAGACCCCCAGGAGGACGAAAAACGGCCCCCAAACGGCCCCCAAGAGGCCTTGAATGCTTCCTGTTGAGGAGCGTCGAACTTCCAGCGTCGTCTTGGGAACTTTTTGGACCCTCTGGGAGCCATCTCTAGGCTTCTTGGGGGCGTTTGGGGGCGGTGCGCTCGAACGGTCGCTTCGTGTCCTCGCATTGAGGCCCGTCTTAGGGAGTTCGTGGGGCCCTCTTGGGCCGTCTTGGAAGCCTCTTGCCCCGTCCCGGAGACTTTTTGGGCCGTCTCGGCGCCTTCTTCCGGGCCTCTTAGGCCGCGCCCACCAGTCCCATTCTCACCGCACTACCAGATAAAATTATTATTCGGCCCTGGCGAAGAGCAGATACAATTATCACGGCGACCCGCCCCGCAAAAACTATTACGAACACAGAGCGCGGCATGAGAAACAGCTACATCATGTCGTGCATGGGTGTGCGTCCATTGATACCGCCTCCACCATCGCGTTCCTGCCTTCAGGCCTGCCTGCCTGCATCCCTCGCCTACCTCGCCCTCCAGCGGCCACATCCTCCATCCATGCCGTCCCCTCCAACCTCCCCACCCCGCGAGGCCCCCGAGACGCTCCACTTCCACGTCCACGCCATGGCGGGCAGATTCCGCGGCCGGAAGGCCGCGGGTCAGCTCTAGTCAGCTACAACGGTGGGATCAGCGCGTGCGAAAAGGGTGAGCAGTGGCAGTGGGCGCTCGCGCTGCTGAGCGAGATGCGGGAGGTGAAGCTGGAGCCCGACGTCATCAGCTACAGCGCTGGGATCAGCTCGTGCAAGAAAGGCGAGCAGTGGCAATGGGCGCTCGTGCTGCTGAGCCATATGCGGCAAGCGAAGCTGGAGCCCAACGTCATCTATACTACGATACTTTGAGCAGTGCGTGCGGGAAGGGTTTCTGCACCGAGTACTCTACCTGTGGTTTTGAGCCGCTGAAGAGGGCGCCCCGACGGCCCCACGACGGCTCTGAGACGCTCAAGAGGCCGCCCCGACGACGCCAAGACGGCTCCGAACCGCTCAAGAGGCCGCCCCGACGGCCCTAAGAGCCCCCAGGGCAGGCCAGGAGCCTCCAAAGACGGCCCTCGAGGATTCCCCAGGACAGCCCCGAGGCACACACATTGTCACATTCCTTTAGGAAAACTGCTGTTTTGGGCCTTTTCATGCGTTTCGTCTCCGACGCGTCCACGACGGCCACAGAGCCTCCCAAGATCGGCCCCAGGTGCCCTCATCAGGAGGGCCCCTACACGGGCCCAAGACGGTCCAAGAGGCGCCCAAGAAGACCCAAGAGGCACCCGAGACAGCCCCAAAGACGGCCCCAGACGGCCCGAAGACGACCCAACAGGCGCCCTTGACGGTCCACGACGGCCCCAGGACGGCCCCGAAGGCATCCAAGGCAGACCCAACAGCCGCCCAAGACGGTCCGCGACGGCCCCCAGACGGTTCGAGGGGCGCTGAAGACGGCCCAGGGCGATTCCGAGACGGCTCCAATGGCACCGAAGAGGGCCCCAGAGAGGCCCCCAGAGAGGCCCCCTCGAAGCCGGAAAAAGAGGCCCCGAGAGGCCCCCGCTCGCCCCCCCCCCCCGGAGGCCCTGCTGCTGAAGGGGCTGGCCGCCATGTTGGTAGCCTGAAGTCGGGCATGTCCCTCTACAGGAGGAAAGTTCAAATAATTGATAACAAATAGTCTTGGGACGATTTTTCTGGTATTTCTGATAATTTTGGAATATTGCTTGACTATGTTTCATTTTTCGTCCAAAATCCGCCTGTAGGGGGCCATGCCCGACCCAAACATAGCCTTTCAACAGCATTCCCGCCGCCTCCCGAGCCAGATGTCGTGGCCAGAGGCCGCGGGTCAGCCATAGTCTCTCCTACAATGCCGGGATCAGCGCGTGCGAGAAGGGCGAGCAGTGGCAGCCAGCGCTCGTGCTGCTGAGAGAGATGCGGGAGGCGAAGCTGGAGCCCAACGTCATCAGCTTCAGCGCGGGGATCAGCGCGTGCGAGAAGGGTGAGGAGTGGCAATGGGCGCTTGCGCTGCTGAGCGAGATGTGGGAGGTGAAACTGGAGCCCCACGTCATCTGATCTACGTTGCAGGGACCCGCGCGTGCGAGAAGGGCTTGGGGCCCACATGTTGGCGCTCCAGAACAGCCCGGAGCCGCCAGCTAGCCGCAGGGCAATTTTCAAACAGAACTTCGTGCTAAAGATTGTCCGCGCTTCTCCTCGCTGGTCGGTGACGCCTTCAAGTTGGCCAGCGAGCGCTACAGGACCCCCCAGCTCGCGCGAAGATTGTTCCAGGAAGCAGCCCGACGCGGCCAAATTCAGTGTTTTCCCATGGGTTTTCCATGCTTTTACGGTCTCCCCATTTCGCGCCTCTTGAAGCGTCTTGGTTGCCTCGGTGGAGCCGCTTCGGGCCTCTTGGGAGTATCGAAGGGGTCTCTTGGAGGCCTCATGGGAGCATCCTGGAAATTTCTGAGGGCCTCCTGGCCGCCTCTTGAGCCCCCCTTGGGGCATTCTTGGGAGGTTCCTAGTCCATCTTGGGGCCATCAGGGAAGAGATCGATCACAGGAGGGGCCGTAGTAACTGAGCACCCTCCTCACGAGGCCAACGTGCTGCCAAAACCTTGGCAAAATCAATGATTCGGGCCTTCTCGCCGACGCCTCTCGGAGCGCTCGGAGCTTGTTCGGGCCTCCTGCGCACTTCTCCAGGCCGTCACTTACGGCATAAAGCTTGTCCGCGCTTTCTCCTCGCTGGTCGGGGACGCATTCGAAACAGCAGGCGAGCGCTCCAGGACGCCCCGGCTCGCGCGAATCTCGTCCCAGGAAGCAGCCCCCGGAAGCCCAAATCCGTATTTTCCTTTGGTTGTTTTCAAAGGTTCGCACGCCTTCTTTATATCGAACCTCGTCAAGCGTCTTGGGTACCTCGGTGGAGCCTCTTCTGGCCTCCAGTGGGCCTCTTCGGAGTCACTTGGAGGCATCTTGGGGGCATCTTCCGAGCTTCTGGGGTCCTCCTGGGACCCTCTGGGGGCACTCTTGCGCGCCTCGGACTCCATCTTGGAGCCAATCTGGGAGGAGATCGATCACAGGGGGGGGCCGTAGTACCTCAGCAACCTGATCACAAATTCAGCAAAATCTTCGTAAAGATCAATGATTCTGGCCCTTCTCGCCGACGCCTTTCAGAGCGCGTGGGGTGCCTCTGGGGGGCTTCTTGGGGCCTCTCGGGGTCTCGCGGGCGCCACCACTGGCGAGCATCTTCGCCTCTTGGAGGCTCCTGGGAGGCGCGCGTTCGTGCCCGCGCCGCCTCGCTGGCTTCGAGGACGCCCTCGAGACGGCCAGCGAGCGCTCCAGGACGCCCCAGCTCGCGCGAAGCTCGTCCCAGGGAGCAGCCCGAGGAGGTTAGAATCATCATGTACCCTTCTTCGGTTCCCCAAGGCTTACACGTTATCCTCACGCCGCGCCTCTTGAAGCGCCTTGGGAGCGTCGGTGGAGCCGCTTCGGGCCTCCCGGGGGCCTCTGGAGGTTTCTGAAGGGGCCTCTTGGCGAGCGTTTTCTCATTCGGCGTTTCGACACTGGGCGCAAGCTCCGGACCTCTGCTCAATGCCACCGTTTGCAGCAGTGCGCCCCATGGGGGAGGGACGCCACCTGCTCGAAACAGGCGCCCCAACGAGCCAGAATCTGCTCCACGGTGGGAGGGAGAGGAGGGAAGGGAAGGGGGGGTGCGAGGTCCGCGCCACGCTCGGCAGAACAATGAATAACAAAAATCGTTCGCTTGGCGGCGTCCCCTCTGCCGCCTATCCTAACCTCCTGCCTCCCTCCTTCAGACCTGCATTTCCCCCTCTCCTCCCCCGTCCCCCCTCGTAGCGGTTAGTTTGAGCGGAGAGCGCTTCATGTGTAGGTTTGGCTAGCTCGCGAACCCGCCTCTGAGTCGCAGAGTCGCAGGGGGGCCTCTTGGACGCTTCTGGGGGCCTCCGCGCCCCGTCCGCGGGCTGTGCTGGGTCTTGCCCGGCGGCCTGGGCGGCGGGCCCTGCGGCGCCGGCGCCCTCGCCACGGGCAGGGCTCGGGAGCCTTGAGGCGGGGGTCAATGCCAACGGGGGTCAGCCAGAGCGCCCGGTCTTGCAGGATCCTCAGAGGCCAGGGTCGCACCGACCCGGGCTTGGGTGCAGGGTCCTGCAGGGTCCAGCAGGACCCTTCGCGTCGACCCGGGCTTGGGTGCAGGATCCTGCAGGGTCCAGCAGGAGCCTGCAAGGCCCGACTGCCCCGGGTCTGGATTGACCCAGGTCAGCAGGTCCCCCAAGTGGCTCACACGCTGCAGCGGGTGGACAAAGTGTCGCGAGTGATCGGCCCAGGCATGGTCGCGTCGTTAAAATCAATCATGGCGGGAGGTTTTTCGCTATCGTCGGCCTCGGGGGGCCCTCGCCGGACCTCGGGGCCGCCAAAAAGCGACTCTGGATGAAAAACCGGTCCCAGGGAAAGGGTCGGGACTTCCAGGGACCCAGTATCGAATAAATCAGGACGTCGCATGATTGCGTGTTCGTGTTGAGAAACAGCACAAACGACCAGCGGCGGTTCTCGGCGGCAGAGAGCACAGACTGGCAGTTATCACGTGAGTCCGCCTGCATATCACATTCTTGAGGCCACGGCCTCCACGCCATGGCACGCGCGGGCTCCCAGGAGGAGCGCGCACGACTCTGGCGTTCGCCTCACTTCGCTTCGCTTCTGAGAAACAGCGTGTCAACTTGGATCAGATCCCATCGATCCCTGAGGAACGCCCCCTACACGCATTTCAATGTTGACTTGCACTGTTTTTGTCCGCCCGGAATCGGGGCGCCCGCTTGGCGCCAGCATTGGAACGCAGGGGGCCGGGGATTGTTCGTCGAGGTGGCCTCGCACTGCAGGTGCAGCCGCGCGCGGCCAGGAACAACGTGCAAAACTTCGCCTGCCCAACGCACCCCTCTTCTTCGGCCTCGCTCGCCGGGCAGCGGCGAGGCCCACTCCGGGAGCCGAGGCGCCCGTCCGCCTCCTCGACATCGAGCACGCGGGCGCCTCCCCTCCTCCCCGTCGCGCCGCCCGCCGACTGCGCGTCCCCCCCCCCGATCGCCCACGGTCAGCTGCTCTGCATGCTAGCTTGCCTGCCGCTTGCAGTTGACGCTTGGTGGTGTTGTCCCCTCGTGGCTTCGGGCCGCGTTTCCTCCTCGGTCGTGGTCCCTCCGCCGTGGTCGGTTCTGTTGGCCCTCGCTTCCGCCTTCGTTTTTGGGCCCCTCGGTCGGCCCAGCTCGTCGTCGCGCGCGTTTGGGAGCTAGCGCTGGACTCGGGCCCACGGCCGCAGAAAGGAGCATTTGTTCAGTGATTCAAGCTCCCGATCCTGGCTCCTCGCGCTTCGGCGCACCATGCTGCCCAGGCGCCAGCGCGCAAGGCCTCACGACACGAGCCCGCTGTACCCGACTTTCCTCGGCTGAAGGTCCAGGAGTCGGCTTCCACGGAGCCCGTTGAGGTCCCTCGCCAGAAGGCCGCCACTACTCGGAACGCCCCCGCCTGCACCGTCCCGAGTTGCTCCTCGCCTGCTGCCCCGCGAAGCGGAGCGACACCCCGTCAGCGGCGTCCAAGAGGCTCCCAAGACGGCCTCAGGCAGCCTCAAGAGAGCTCCAAGACGGTCCAAGGCCTCCCGGACGCCACGTGACGGCCCAAAAAGGCCTAAAACTTCCAAAACGCTCCCAGCGCAGCCCCAAGAGCTTCAGAATGGCCCGAAAAAGACCCCCACAAGGACCACCAAGCAGGCCCAGAGACGCCCATTGAAAGAGCGATCGGTGAAGTACAAAGCTCTCACCAAGGCTCCCAAGAGCGAGACGCAGCGTAGAGAGCTCTCCCAGGCACAGCTCCCAAGAGCGAGCGGTGACGTCGGGACACCCTTCCGACCTCTCACACAGGAGCACGCACGCACAGCACGCAAGCACAATCGATTTCCTGGGCTGTCCCCCGGAAGAGGCTCGGGGGGACAGCCCGGGAACGCCCCCAGAGGCGCCCAACAACAATTTCAAGAGAAAAGGCCTCCAGGAGGCCGCAAGACGGCCCAAGAGGGCCCCCAAAGGCCCTTAGGAGGCCACAAGACAGCCAACGAGGCCCCAACAGGCCCCCAGGAGCTCCAAAACAAACCCCGAGAGGCCCACTAACCATTCCCAAAGAGACGGCAGCGCCCGCCATCAGGCTTCGAAGAGGCAACCGGAAAAAAGTCACCAGAGCCCTCCGGGTGACTTTTTTCAAGGCCCCAGGTGCTTTCAAAATTGACCAGCGGCTTGACGTACACCAGAGACCCACCATAGCCATATGTGACGCTCCGAAGGCTGTCTAGGCGGAGGTAGAGCGGAAGGCGGACGAAGAGGAGGAAGCGGTCCAAGAGGGCCTCCGAGACGGCCCAAGACCGCAGGAAGACGCTCCAGACGAGCCGCGGCAAACGAAAACATTGATTCTTCTTTGCTTTCTGAAAGATTTCCATCTTCTCGCCATTTCGAGCGAAGGCAGGCCCAAGACGGCCTTGTCGAGCCAAGACTGATCCAAGATGACGTGGACGAAGTCCACGGGTTTGCCCTAGTCTTCTTCTCTACAATGCAGGGGCCCGTGCGTGCGGGAAGTGTCTTGATGGGCGTAAAATGCCCCACAACGGCTCCGGGGACGCCCCAGAGGCGCTCACGCGGCCCCAGAGGCGCCCAGGACGGCCCCAGACACCCCCAAAACGGCCCAAGAGCGCTCCAAGAGAGCTCAAGACCGCCGACAACGGCCCCGACAAGGCCCAGAGGCCTCCACGACGGCCCCAGAGACGCCCAAGAGGCGTCCCAGGATGTCCCCCACAGGCCCAAATCATTGTTTTTCCGAAGAAAAGCGCTCAATTTTAGCATACACTGCTTGTCGGGAATATGGCGCACAAGACGGGACAAGAGGCCCCCACGACCGCCCCAAGACGGCCCAAGAGGCCCCCCAGAGGCACGAAAACCGGCCCGAGAGAGCGTCAAGAGACCCAAGAGGCGCCCAACACGGCCCCCAGGCGGCCCCAAGAGGCTCCCAGGAGGCGCCCAGGACGGCCCCACACACCCCCAAGACGGCCCAAGAGCGCTCCAAGAGAGCCCAAGACCGCCGAAAACGAACCCAAGAAGGCCCAGGAGGCCTCCACGACGGCCCCAGAGACGCCCAAGAGGCGTCCAAGGATGGCCCCCAGAGGCGAAAATAATTGTTTTCCCGAAGAAAAACGCTCACTTTTAGCATGCGCTGCTTGTCGGGAATATGGCGCAGAAGCTGGTTCCAGGTCCCCACGACCGCCCCAAGGCGGCCCAAGAGGCCCCCAAGACGCACGAAAACCGGCCCGAGAGGGCGTCAAGAGAGCCCAAGAGGCGCCCAAAACAGCCCCAGGGCGACACCAAGAGGCTCCCAGGACGGCCCAAGGTATCCCCAAGACGCTCCAAGAGCGCTCCACGACAAGCCAAGACTGCCTCTTGCGGCGCCAAGACGGCCCCAGACGCCTCTACGACGGACCAAGAGACGCCGAAGAGGCTTCCCAGGAGGGCCCCAGGAGGCCACAATTATCGCTTTCCCGAGGGGCCCAAGAGGCCAAAATCGTCCCATTCCTGACGGGAAACGCACATTTTCACTGTATCTTGTTTCTTCGTCCTCGCAGCGTCCAAGACGGCTGTACAGGCCCCCCAGCTCCTCCCAAGACCAGCGGCCCCCAGGAGGGCCCCCAAACAGCCCCACACGGCCCCCGGACGGCTCCAGAGGCGCCCGAGACGGCCCAAGACGCACCCAAGACAGCCCCAAGAGCAGTCACTAATGGCCCACGGGACGGCTCCGAGAGGCTCCAGGGGGCGCCAAGACGGCCTCAGGGCACCCCTGGGAGCCCCAAGACAGCCCCAGAGGCCCCCAAGGCAGGCCAGGATATCCCCAAGATGGCTCAGGAGGGCCTCCAGGAGGAGCCCAAAGGCCGAAATCGTCCCATTCCCTATTGGAATCGCCCCAAGACGCGCTCAGAGGCCCTCAGGAGGGCCCCCAAACGGCCACTCACGGCCCCGGGACGGCTCCAGAGGCGCCCGACAGGGCCCAAGACGCACCCAAGACAGCACCAAGAGCAGTTCATAATGGCCCATGACGGTCCCACCGCCCCGTCTCCAAGACGGTTGTACAGGCCCCCACCGCCCCGTCCCCAAGCCTTTCCATCTGCACAGTCTCCAAGACGGCTGTACAGGCCCTCAGATCGCCCAAGACGCTCCCAGACGCCCCCAGGAGGATTTCAAAACGGCCCGAGACGGCCCCGGGACGGCTCCAGAGGCGCCCGAAACGGCAAGGCAGCCCCAATAGCGCCCAATATCGGCCCAAGATGAGCCCAAGACGGCCCCAAGATGGTCCGAGAGGCGCCCGAGACGGCCCCACATCGCCACAAGACGGCCCAAGAGGCACTGAAGACGGCCCAAAAGGGCCCCGAGAGACCCCCAGGAGGCAAGAAAATTGCCCCCAAACTGCCCCCAAGAGGCCTTGGATCCTTCTCCCAGCGTCGTCTTTGGGGCTTCTTGGACCCTCTGTGAGCCATTTCCGCGCCTTTGGGGGACGTCTTGGGGCGGTGCGCTCGAAATGTCGATTCGTGTCCTCGCACTGGGGCCCGTCTTAGGGAGTTCGTGGGGCCCTCTCGGGCCTTCTGGGAAGCCTCTTGGCCCGTCCTGGAGACCTTTTGGGCCGTCTCGCCGCCCTCTTGCGGGGCCTCTTAGGCCGCGCCCACCGGCCCCATTGTCACCACACTACCAGATAAAATTATTGTTCGGCCCCAGCGAAGAGCTGATACAATAATCACGGCTACCCTCCCCGCAGAAGCTATGATGAACACAGACTGGGGCGTGAGAAACAGCTTCTGTCCACACCATGTCATGCCTACATGGGTGCGCTTCCACTGACACCGCCTCCACCACCGCGTTCCTGCCTTCATGCCTACTTGCCTGCATCGCCCCATCTCCTCCTCCAGCGGCCACCTCCTCCATCCACGCCGTCCCCTCCACCCCCCCTTCACCTGCCAGGCCTCGGAGACGCTCCACTTCCACGTCCACGCCATGGCGGGCAGATTCCGCGGCCGGAAGGCCGCGGGTCAGCAGGGACCCGTGCGTGCAGAAAGGGCCCCTGTCTTGATGGGCGTAAAATGCCCCACAACGGCTCCGGGGACGCTCCAGAGGCGTTCACGCGGCCCCAGAGGCGCCCAGGACAGCCCCAGACACCCCCAGAACGGCCCAAGAGCGCTCCAAGAGAGCTCAAGACCGCCGACAACGGCCCCGACAAGGCCCAGGAGGCCTCCACGACGGCCCCAGAGACGCCCAAGAGGCGTCCAAGGATGGCCCCCAGAGGCGAAAATAATTGTTTTTCCAACGAAAAACGTATAATTTTAGCACACACTGCTTGTCGGGTATATGGCGCAGAAGATGGGACAAGAGGTCCCCACGACCACCCCAAGACGGCCCAAGAGGCCCTCGAGAGGCACTAAATCCGGCCCGAGAGAGCGTCAAGAGACCCAAGAGGCGCCCAACACGACCCCCAGGCGGCCCCAAGAGGCTCCCAGGAGGCGCCCAGGACGGCCCCAAACACCCCCAAGAGGGCCCAAGAGCGCTCCAAGAGAGCCCCAAACCGGCGAAAACGAACCCAAGAAGGCCCAGGAGGCTTCCACGACGGCCCCAGAGACGCCCAAGAGGCGTCCAAGGATGGCCCCCAGAGGCGAAAATCAATGCTTTCCCGAAGAAAAACGCTCACTTCCAGCATGCGCTGCTTCACGGGAATATGGCGCAGAAGCTGGTTCAAGGTCCCCACGACCGCCCCAAGACGGCCCAGGAGGCCCCCAAGACGCACGAAAACCGGCCCGAGAGGGCGTCAAAAGAGCCCAAGAGGCGCCCACAACGGCCCCTTGGCGACACCAAGAGGCTCCCAGGACGGCCCAAGGTATCCAATTTTTTCGGCACCCCTCACGGGGACCCTGGCCCCCGAGCGTCACAGATCGAGCCCTCCGCCCAAAGACGCGCCGAAGTGGCCATAAGAGGCTCCAAGGAGCGCCCAAGAGGCCCCCAACAAGGCCCAAGAGGCTTCCAAGAGCCTCCCACAGTCCTCCGAAGCATGCCCCCAAAGGCCAAAATCCTTAATTTTTCAATGGTGTTTGAAGGAGTTTTGCCTTCTCGCCTTCTCGGCTAGCCGACGCTCCAAGACGGCCGCAGAGACCCACAAGACCACCCCAGGACGGCCCAACAGGCCTCCAAGCGCGTCCCCAGACGGCCCAGTGAGCCCCAAGATGGCCCAAGAGGCCCAAGCCAGGCCCAAGAAGGGGCCAAAGAACAGGGAAAAACCGTGGCATTCCGAGCCCTGGGCCCCTATACGCCCACACAAGGCCCCAAGAGCGCCCCAAGACGCCCCGAGGAGGGCCCCCAAACGGCCCGAGTGCCCCGGGATGGCTCCAGAGGCGCCCGAGACGGCTTAAGAGACACCCAAGACAACCCGAAGAGCGCCCAATAACGGCCCGAGATGGCCCCAAGACGGCCCCAAGATGGCCCCAGAGGCGCCCAAGACGGCCCGACATGGCCCCAAGACGGCCCAAGAGGCACTCCAGATGGCCCAAGAGGGCCCCGAGAGACCCCCAGGAGGACGAAAAACGGCACCCAAACGGCCCTCAAGAGGCCTTGAATGCTTCCTGTTGAGGAGCGTCGAACTTCCAGCGTCGTCTTGGGGACTTTTTGGACCCTCTGGGAGCCATCTTTAGGCTTTTTGGGGACGTTTGGGGGCTGTGCGCTCGAACGGTCGCTTCGTGTCCTCGCATTGAGGCCCGTCTTAGGGAGTTCGTGGGGCCCTCTTGGGCCGTCTTGGAAGCCTCTTGGCCCGTCCCGGAGATTTCTTGGGCCGTCTCGGCGCCTTCTTGCGGGCCTCTTAGGCCGTGCCCACCAGTCCCATTCTCACCGCACTACCAGATAAAATTATCATTCGGCCCTGGCGAAGAGCAGATACAATTATCACGGCGACCCGCCCCGCAAAAATTATTACGAACACAGAGCGCGGCGTGAGAAACAGCTACATCATGTCGTGCATGGGTGTGCGTCCATTGATACCGCCTCCACCATCGCGTTCCTGCCTTCAGGCCTGCCTGCCTGCATCCCTCGCCTAGCTCGCCCTCCAGCGGCCACATCCTCCATCCATGCCGTCCCCTCCAACCTCCCCCTCCCGCGAGGCCCCCGAGACGCTCCACTTCCACGTCCACGTCATGGCGGGCAGATTCCGCGGCCGGAAGGCCGCGGGTCAGCCCTATAGGAGGCGCCCAGGACGGCCCCAGACACCCCCAAGACGGCCCAAGAGCGCTCCAAGAGAGCCCAAGACCGCCGAAAACACACCCAAGACGGCCCAGGAGGCCTCCACGACGGCCCCAGAGACGCCCAAGAGGCGTCCAAGGATGGCCCCCAGAGGCGAAAATCAATGTTTTCCCGAAGAAAAACGCTCACTTCCAGCATGCGCTGCTTCACGGGAATATGGCGCAGAAGCTGGTTCCAGGTCCCCACGACCGCCCCAAGACGGCCCAAGAGGCCCCCAAGACGCACGAAATCCGGCCCGAGAGGGCGTCAAGAGAGCACAAGAGGCGCCCACAACGGCCCCAGGGTGACACCAAGAGGCTCCCAGGACGGCCCCAGGTATCCCCAAGACGCTCCAAGAGCGCTCCACGACAAGCCAAGACTGCCTTTTGAAGCGCCAACACGGCCCAAGACGCCTCTACGACGGCCCAAGAGACGCCGAAGAGGCTTCCCAGGAGGGCCCCAGGAGGGCTCCGAGACGGCCCAAGACGCACCCAAGACAGCCCCAAGAGCAGTTAACAATGGCCCAAGACGGCCCCACCGCCCCGTCTCCAAGACGGCTGTAGATGCCCCCACCGCCCCGTCTCCAAGCTTTTCCGTTTGGACAGTCTCCAAGACGGACTCTGGGCCGTCAGGGACGGCTCCAGAGGCGCCCGAGACGGCTCAAGAAACACCAAAGACAACCCCAAGAGCGCCCAATATTTGCCCAAGATGCCGAGAGGCGCCCAAGACGGCCCCACATCACCCCAAGACGGCCCAAGGCGCACTCAAGATTGCCCAAGAGGGCTTCAAGAGTCCCCCAGGAGGACGAAAAGGGCCCCCAAGCGGCCCCCAAGAGGCGTTGGATGCTTCTCTCTTGGGGAGCGTCGAACTTCCAGTATCGTCTTGGGGGCTTGTTGGGCCCACTGCGAGCCATCTCTGCGCCATTTGGGGACGTCTTGGGGCGGTGCGCTCGAAAGGTCGATTCGTGTCCTCGCACTGGGGCCCGTCTTAGGGAGTTACGTCTCGCCGCCCTCTTGCGGGCCTCCTAGGCCGCGCCCACTTGCCCCATTGTCACCACACTACCACATCAAATTATCATTCGGCCCCAGCGAAGAGCAGATAACTTCTCACGGCTGCCCTCCCCGCAGAAGCTATGATGAACACAGACTGCGGCGTCAGAAACAGCTGTCATGCCTACATGGGTGCGCTTCCATTGACACCGCCTCCACCACCGCGTTCCTGCCTTTAGGCCTGCTTGCCTGCATCCCTCGCCCACCTCCCCCTCCAGCGGCCACCTCCTCCATCCACACCGTCCCCTCCAACCTCCCCTTACCCGCGAGGCCCCAGAGACGCTCCACTTCCACGTCCAAGCCATGGCGGGTAGATTCCGCGGCCGGAAGGCCGCGGGTCAGCCCTGGTCTGTACTACAATTCTGGGCGAAGCGCGCGCGAGAAGTACACGCAGTGGCAGCGCCCCGGGCCGCCCAGAGAGCTCGCGGGCCGCCCGGAAAGCCTCCGGGCCGCTGCCCGACGGGCCCGGGAGGCCCCCAGACCGCTCGCGGACTGATCCAGGATTCCCAGATCGCCCCAAGAAGACCTCAGGAGGTCCCGAAGACGGCCCAAGACGATCCAAGAGTGTATCCGAGACGCTTAAGATGGCTTCAAGACGCCTTCAAGACGGCCCGAGACGCCTCCACGAGGCCCCAGAGCGCTCGAAGTGTACCTCCAAGAGGGGCCGCAGAAGCCAAAATCGTTGATTTTCTTTGTTTTTTCAATGTTTCTGGCCTTCTCGCTTTTTCGGCCTTCCGACGCTCCAAGACCGCCCAAGAGGCCCCCAAGACCGTTCCAAGACGGCCCAATAGGCCTTCAAGACGGCCCCAAGACGGCCCAAGAGGGCCCCAAGACGGCCCAGGAGTCGCCCAAGACGGCCCAAGAGGGCCCCAAGAAGGCCCCAAGAGAGGCCCAAGACAGTGACCCGGAACCGAAAAATCGAGGCTTCCACCCCAAGAGGCCCCCAGGAAGCCCCAAGATGCCCCAAAGAAACGCCGGGACGCTCCTAAGACATCCCCGGGAGGCCCCAGGACGCCCCACAGAGGCTCCAAGAGGCCCCCCAGAGGCCGCCAAGCGCCCCAAAAGGCCCCAAAGAGGCTCCAAAAGAGGGCCCAAGAGGCCCCAAGACGCCCCCTAACTGCTACCAAGAAGCCCCCAAACTGTCTCCCAGAGGCTCCCGAGAGGCCAACCACGGGATCCTTACCAACACCCACGAGATCTCTTACCCATTACCCAGGCCCTCGGCGAGATTGCCCGCAGGCCACTACAGCCGGTTCGGGGACCCTACGTATACCAGTACCCGCACCCTTGGCTGTATCGGGGGCCTCACCGCTGCTCTCTCGATTCTGCTGGCTTCGACCTGCCAGAGCTCTGAGCCGCTCCCCGACGCCCCCAGGACGCCCCTGGAGCGCTCCCCGACGGCTCCTGGACCCCCACATCGCTCCAAGACGGCCCGAAGACGTCCAAGAGAGCCGAAGCCGATCCGGCCAGAGCCCCACGACGGCCTCGAAATGCCACAGAGACGTGCCTCGAGGGCCCCGTGGACCATGCCTTGAGTTTGGGGTGATCGCGCACAGTCCCAGTGCGATTAGCAAAAACCCATTCCTTTTCACGCTTCCAGGTCAGTGCCCCCGGGGCTCCCCGACTGCTTTCTGGGATCGCCCCTGGACGTGGCCCCTTACACGTCGGCCCCACGCGTGGCCTCCAAACGGGACCCCCAAAGGCGGCCCCCACACAAAGCCTCCGAAGGTCGCCCCTACCGCCCCAGTAAGCGTGGCCCCCGAACGTCAACCCCACGCGTAGCCCCCAGGCGCCCCCAAACGTGGCCCCAAACGTAGCCCCCAGGCGCCCCTCAAACGTGACCGTCACATCTGCCCCCGAACCCCGCACCCTCAAACGCGACCGTCACATGTGCCCCCGAACCCCGCACGCGGTTCCCAAACATGGCCCCCAGCAAGGCCGCGAACGTTGCCCCCAATCATGACCCCCTGACGAGACCCCCCAACGTGGCCCTCAAACGAGGCACCCCAACGTAACGCCCAACTCTGGCCCCCACGCGTCCACCCCCCACATCGAACTTCTCGCGCACAGGGACTCTGTAAGATCGTTCGGGCCCCCTTACTCTGATTGTGTCTGAAAACCTACGTGTTTCTGCTAATCGCGCCCAGGCCTCGCGCGATTAGAAAAAAACGCATTACTTTTGACCCTTCCAGCGCTTCCGACACGTGCGCGTTCGGGACCAACGCCTGGATCTGCGGGCCGTGGATTTTCCACGGGTTCACACTAGTCAGCTACAACACTGGGGTCAGCGCGTGCGAGAAGGGCGAGCAGTGGCAGCGGGCACTGGCGCTGCTGAGCGAGATGCGGGAGGCGAAGCTGGAGCCCAACGTCATCTATACTATAATGCCTGGCACTCCGCGTTCGAAAAGGGGTTGCAGTGCACGAGCTGCCCCCGAGCGCCCGAAGCGCCCCGGCTGTCTAAGGCGGCTCCAACAAGTCCTTCGGTGGCCCCAAGAAAGCCTCTGGTAGCCCCGAGACAGCTCTGAGACGCTCTGGAGTGCGCGAGGACGGTCCCAGAGGACTCGAACGGATCCCCATGACAGCCCAAGACGGTCCGACGACGGGCCAGGTGCTTCGGAGAGCGGCTGGTCCAGACCCGATGGCGGTCCCTCGAGGCCAAACTCAGATGTTTTCCGGGGGCTTTAGAACGGCCTCAGACGGTTCCAGAGCCATCCCAGATCGCCCCAAGACAGTCCAGGAGGCTCCGCCTGGTGCCCCAAGACGGCCCCAGAGAGCCCAAATATTGCCCAGGAGAAGCCCAAGGCAGCCTCACAGAGCCCTGGGTGGCCCCCCAGGCGGCCCCCAGGGGGCCCTAGGAGCTACCCAACAGGCACTGAAGCGAGTTCCAAGACGGCCCGAGACCCCCTCCATGGCCCGAGGACGGCCCAAGAGGCACTGAAGCGAGTTCCAAGACGGCCCGAGACCCCCTCCATGGCCCGAGGACGGCCCAAGAGGCCCCCGAGACGGCCCAAGAAAGCCCAGAAATGTGCCCAGAGGGCCCTGGGAGGCTTTAGATAGACCCCCACGAGGGCTCGAAGAGGGGCCGAAGGGAGCCCAGACGACGCCCTTGCCGCAGCCTGCAGCGGGTCAAGAACCCTCCAAGAACCACTCCCACCTGCCCCAAAGCCTCCCAAGAGACTCCGATGGTCCCCAGGGAGCTCTCAAGGAGAGTGCCTCGAGCCACGGCGCCCTTTCGCCGTCTCTTGAACCCTAAACGCCCCCAACACCCCCAAGTGCCTCGAACCCTAGACCCCCAAGGCAGGCCCCAGGCCATTCCGAGATGCCCCAGAGCCTCCCAATAGACTCCGACAGTCCCCACAGAGCTCCCGAGAGCGGTTCCAGGGCCACTCCGAGATGCCCCAGAGTCGCCCGCAAGACTCCGACGCTTGCCAAGCTACTCCGACAGCTCCGACGGAAATCCCAAGAGCGGTCCCAGGAAGAGACTCCCATAGTTCTCACGGAGATCCCAAGAGCGATCCCAGGACCACTCCGAGATGACCCAGAGTCGACCTCAAGACTTCCCCCCCTTGCGGCCGAGTAGGGGTGACAGGGAAGACCTTCTCCTCTGATATCTTCCCCTTTCCCTCATCGAGGCGCCGGACGCTCTGGGGCCTCGTTTCCGCCTGTTGGGGGGTGACAGGGGGGACATGCGGCCACTTCGGTCGCCCCCCCTCTACGGCCGATTCGGGGCGACAGGGGGGGTCGGAGACCTGCAGGCACTGCGGGGACCACCATTCCGCTTCCCCCCATACAGCCGAGTAGAACCTTCGGTGGCCAGCAAGACAGCCCCAAGACCACGAGATCCCTCCGTGGACCTCACCGAGATGGCGCAGACTCTCCCAGGATATTCGAAGCCAGCCTCCAGCCCTGGATCCCAGAGCCTGCAGCAAACCCTGCAGCTGACCTCAGGGGTGACAGGGGGGACCTTCTGACAGCAATCTCACAGCACGCACGCACAATAAGGTTCCCGGGCTGTCCCCCAGACAAGGCCTTCAAGACGCCCCAGACAGGCGCGCAGGAGGGCCCAACATGCCCCCGACACGGCCCCGGGGACGCCCGAGCTGTTCAACTTCGACGAGCTGTTCACCCACGGTAGACGAGTCCCAGGTTCAGCACGCCATGGATTTCATCCTTGGGTTCACGGTAGTCAGCTACAACGCTGGGATCAGCGCGTGCGAGAAGAGTGAGCATTGGCGGTGGGCGCTCGCGCTGTTCAGCGAGATGCGGGAGGCGAAGCTGGAGCCCGACGCCATCTATACTACAATACCGTGCATGGCGCGTGCGAGAAGGGCAAGCGATGGTCACCCGCGGCGGCGCCCCGGGGGCCCCGCCCGTGGTGGGGTGACGCCGTCTCGGCACCAGACCTCCCCGGTCCCGACGCGGAGGCCTCGAGAGTCTCCCGGAAGCTCCCCAGCGAGCCCGAGAGGGCCCCAGGACGGGCTCTGAGGGCCCCCGCGAGCTCCCCCGGAGCTCCCAGGGAACCTCCACGAGGGCCCCGAGGCCGCGAAACTATCGATATTCTCGAGGGTTTTTGACGCCTCCGGTGGTGCCCCTCCCGCCCGCCCCAAGACGCCCACCACGGCACCGCGGGCGTCCGAAATCAGGCCCATGCTGCCCGGGGGGCCTCCAAGAGAGCCCCCAAGACGGCCCCAGAGGCCCCCGATCGAGCTCCCGGGGCCCCCAAGACTACCCAAGAACCCCCCCAGACAGCCCCAAGGGACGCCCAAGCGGGTCCAGTTCGGAGCGCTCCCCCCCCCTCCGAGCCCCTCCACGGCCAGTTGCAAGGCTCCAAGACGCCCCCGAGAGGCCACCAGAAGGCCCCGGAGGCGCTCCCAAGAGGCCCCCGGGCGCTCTCCAGAGGCTCCCAGAAGGCTTCAGAGGCGCTCCCAAGAGCTCTCACAGCCAAGAGCGTGGCCGCCTCCACCCCGAGAGCGTGGCCCCTTCGCGGGTTCCTCAGGACACGCCCCTGATTGGACAAAAACCACACCCCACACCTATTGGGACACGCATCGCCTGGGAGGGGATGCAAAAAAGCCCTGCTTGGACCACCCGCAGACGTCCCAGGCCCCCTTTCCGTGGACCCATCCCGTACGGAGCGTGTCCCAAGAGGTGTATGGGGTACGGTTTTCTCCATGCCAAACGCGCGATCCCCCCTCGCCTTCCTCCTCCCCGCCCCTTGCTCGCGCCCCCCTGTTCCTGCGGCTGCTGTTGCTGCTGCTGCTGCTGCTGCTGCTGCTGCTGCTGCTGCTGCTCCTGCTGCTGTCGTTGCCGTTGCTCTCCCTCCGCCTCGTGCTGCTCCGCCTGTTGGACCCCGCCGCCCCTCCATCCCTGCTCCCCCCTGCCTCTCCATCCCCGTCCTGCCCTTCCCACTTATCTGGGCCTTCTCACCTCTGGCCGCCAACCTCACCGCCTGCCATCACTGCTTCTGCTGCTGCTTCTGCTGCTGCTGCTGCTGCTGCTGCTGCTGCTGCTGCTGCTGCTGCTGCTGCTGCTGCTGCTGCTAGAGCTGCTCCAGACGCCGTCAGGATCATCAAGCAAACAGCGCACCCTGAAGCAATAAGCAGCAACGATTGCACGCTCAATCCTCTGGCATTCGTGGATGGTAGTCCACGGGTCAGCCCTAGTCTCTCCTACATGGCGGGTGGAAGCGCGTGCGAGAAGGTCAGGCACTCAAGTGCACAAAATCGTCCCTTTACGGCCCCAGGCTGGCCCCGGGCCGCCCCGGGCCGCCTCGGGAGGCCCCAAGACACGCCAAAAGGGCCCAGAGAGGCCACCAAGACGGCCCCGGAGGGCCCTGGCACGCCCAAAGATGGGCTTAGACGCTCGAGATTGGCCCAAGACGGCTCCAGAGACCTCCACGACGGCCCCAGAAGCCTCCCAAGAGGCCTCCCAACAGGGCCCCGAGTGGCAAAAATCGTGGATTTCCATTGTGTTTTTCTATGTTTTCGGCCTTCTCGCCTTTTCGGCTTCCCGAGGCTCCAAGACGGCCCCAGAGGTCCCCAAGACCGCTCCAAGACAGCCGAAGAGGCCCCCAGGAGAGCGTCAAGACGGGCCAAGAGGGCCCCAAGACGGGCCCCAGCAGGCCCCGGCGCGCTCCGAGACGCTCCAAGACGAGCCAAGGAAGGCCCCAAGAGACCTTCAAGATGGCCCCAGAGGGCCCCGGCACGCCCAAAAATGAGCCCAAGACGCTCAAGATTGGCCCAAGACGGCTCCAGAGGTCTCCAAGACGCCCCAAGAGACTTCCCAAGAGACCTCCCAACAGGGCCCCGAGTGGCAAAAATCTATGATTTCCATTGTGTTTTTCTATGTTTTCGGCCTTCTCGCCTTTTCGCCTTCCCGACGCTCCAAGACGGTCCCAGAGGTCCCCCAGACCGCTCCAAGACGGCCGAAGAGGGCCCCAAGAGAGCCCCAAGACGGGCCAAGAGGGCCCCAAGACGGGCCCCAGAAGGCCCCGGCGCGCTCCGAGACGCTCCAAGACGCGCCAAGGAAGGCCCCAAGAGACCTTCAAGATGGCCCCAGAGGGCCCCGGCACGCCCAAAAATGAGCCCAAGACGCTCAAGATTGGCCCAAGACGGCTCCGGAGGTCTCCAAGATGCCCCAAGAGAGGGTCCCGAGTGGCAAAAATCTATGATTTCCATTGTGTTTTTCTATGTTTTCGGCCTCCTCGCCTTTTCGGCTTCCCGACGCTCCAAGACGGTCCCAGAGGTCCCCCAGACAGCTCCAAGACGGCCGAAGAGGGCCCCAAGAGAGCCCGAAGACGGGCCAAGAGGGCCCCAAGACGGCCCCACGACTCCCCAAGACGGCCCCAGCACGGCCCAGGAGGCGCCCAAGACGGCTCAAGAGGCACCCAACAGCCCCAAGAGCGGCCCGAGACGGCCCAGGACAGCCCAAGAGGCGCCCAAGCCGGCCTCAGCTGACCCCAAGACGGCCCAAGAGGCACCCAAGACGGCCCAAGAGGGCCCTAAGAGCCTCCCCGGGAGGCCCAGAAGACCCCAAGTGGCTCCGAAACGGCCCCCACGAGGCCCTAAGTGGTTTCAGAATTGCCTCCAGGAGGGTGGGAGCGGACGAGAGGCGACAGGCATTTCGCAGACACTAAAGAGCCGTGCAGCATCAGCAGCACGCGTTGACAACGCAAGCGTCATTCAGCATCATGCAGCATGCAGCAACATCCAGCACCAGGCAAAAAGCTAGCAGCAGCACCAAGCCGTAGCAAGCAGCAGCCCACACCAGTCAAACCGCAGGCGGCAGCAGAAGAACGACAAAGCAAACAGCAGCGAGTAGCAGCAGGCAGCACTCAGCACAACAAGCGGCGGCCATGAAGCCTCCGAGAGCGCCTTCCAGCAGTACTCCCTCCACCCCGCAAGTGGACGGAGTCCACGGGTCAGCCCTAGTCAGCTACAACGTTGGGATCAGCGCGTGCGAGAAGGGCGAGCAGTGGCAGTGGGCGCTGACGCTGCTGAGGGAGATGTGGGAGGTGAAATTAGAGCCCGACGTTATCAGCTACAGCGCTGGGATCAGCGCGTTCGAGAAGGGTGAGCAGTGGCAGCCAGCGCTGGCGCTGCTGAGCGAGATGCGGGAGGTGAACTTCGAGCCCGACGTCATCAGCTACAGCGCTGGAATCAGCGCGTGCGAGAAAGGCGAGCAGTGGCAGCCGGCGCTGGCGCTGCTGAGCGAGATGCGGGAGGCGAAGCTGGAGCCCGACGCCACCTCTCCTGCAATTCTGGGCGGTGGTCGCGCGAGATGCGCCAGCAGTGCGCCAGCTTTAAGTCGGGCCTGTCCCTCTACAGGGGGAACATTCAAAAATAGTTTGTTTTTTAATGTATGGGGACGATGTTTGGACTATGTTTGAGCATTTTGGAGGGTATTCTTTGAGTATTTTTAATTTTTCGCCCAAAATCCCCCTGTAGGGGGACAGGCCCGACCTAACGCTAGCTGCCCCGAGCGCCCGAAGCGCCCCGGCGCTCCCTGACGGCTCTGCGACGGCTTCAAAAAGTCTTCCTCGGTGGCCCCAAGACGGCCTGTGACAGCCCCACGACAGTTCTGAGACGCTCCAGAGCGCGCGAGGACGGCCCAAGAGGACCCGCACGGAGCCCCATGACAGCCCAAGAGAGTCCGACGACAAGCCAGGTGCCTAGGAGAACGGCTGAGCTGGACCCCGATGACGGTCCCCCGAGGCCACAATCATAGGTTTTCCCTGGGTTGAGGCAAGTGTTCCATGTTCTCGCCGCCTCGGGCCAAGAACGGCCTCAGGCGGCTCCAGGGCCATCGCCCCAAGACGGTGCAGGAGGCCCCGCCTCGTGCCCCATGCCGGCCTCAGAGGGCCCGAAGACTCAAAGACAGCCTCGCAGAGCCCCTGGGTGGCCCCCAAGACGGCCCCAGGATGGCCCCAGGAGCTGCCCAACAGGCACCCAAGCAAGCTCCAAGACGGCCCGAGACCCCCTACATGGCACCAGGACGGCCCAATAGGCCCCCGAGACGGCCCAAGAAAGCCCAGAAATGGGCCAAGCGGCCCCCTGGAGGCTCCAGATAGACCCCCACTAAAGCTCGAAGAGGGGCCGAAGGGAGCCCAGACGACGCCCTTGCCGCAGCCTCCAGCGGGTCAAGAACCCTCCAAGGACCACTCCCACCTGCCCCAAAGCCTCCCAAGAGACTCCGATGGTCCCCAGGGAGCTCTCAAGGAGAGTGCCTCGAGCCACGGCGCCCTTTCGCTGTCTCTTGAACCCTAAACGCCCCCAACACCCCCAAGTGCCTCGAACCCCAGACCCCCAAGGCAGGCCCCAGGCCATTCCGAGTTGCCCCAGAGCCTCCCAATAGACTCCGACAGTCCCCACAGAGCTCCCGAGAGCGGTTCCAGGGCCACTCCGAGATGCCCCAGAGTCGCCCACAAGACTCCGACGCTTGCCAAGCTACTCCGACAGCTCCGACGGAAATCCCAAGAGCGGTCCCAGGAAGAGACTCCCATAGTTCTCACAGAGATCCCAAGAGCGATCCCAGGACCACTCCGAGATAGCCCAGAGTTGCCCTCAAGACCTCCCCCCCTGCGGCCGAGTAGGGGTGACAGGTAAGACCTTCTCCTCTGACATCTTCCCCTTTCCCTCATCGAGGCGCCGGACGCTCTGGGGCCTCGTTTCCGCCTGTTGGGGGTGAAAGGGGGGACTTGCGGTCGCCACGTCGACACGGAGGAGTCTCGCAGGAGGGCCCAACAAGCCCCTGACACGGCCACAGGGAAACCAGAGCTATTCATTTTCGACGACCTGTTCACCCACGGTGTGCGAGTCCCAGGTTAAGCACGCCGTGGATTTAATCCGCGGGTTCGCACTAGTCTCTCCTACATGGCGGGAGGAAGCGCGTGCCAAACCTGCGGGGACTCATGTGAATAAACTCGCCCCTTTACGGCCCCACCACGTGGCTGAATCGCTCGCGAGGGCCCAAGAGGCGCCCCAGAGGGGTTGCACGACGGTCCAAGAGTGCTCCAAGACGGCTTCACAGTTGTTCCCGAGACAGCCCTCGAGGCCCCAAAGACTTCAGAAGGTGGCTCCAAGACGGTCCAAGAGGCCCCAAAGACGCTCCGAGAGGGTTTCGAGAGGACGCCAAAGAGGCACAAATGATCACATTCCGACCGTAAAACGAACGTTTCCAGCATATCCGCATTTTGCGTTGTCACACGGTCCAGGACAAATCAAGAGGCCCCCCCCAAAACCCCCCAAGACGACCCAAGCGGCCCCCAAGAGGGCCTCAAGACGGCCCAAGAGGGTCCAAGGGCGGCCCAAGGGGGCCCTCAAACGGCCTGAGAGGGCCCCCAAGACCTCAGAAGGTTGCTCCAAGACGGTCCAAGATGCCCTTAAGACACTCCGAGAGGGCCCCGAGAGGGCGCCAAAGAGGCCAACATGATCACATTCCAATGGGAAAGCGAACATGTTCAGCATATCCGCGTTTTGCGTTGTTTTCACGGTCCATGACAGGCCAAGAGGCCCCCCCAAACTTCCAAGACGACCCCAGCGGCCCCCAAGAGGGCCCCAAGACGGTCCAAGAGGGCCCAAAGACGGTTCAAGGCAAGGGGGCCTTCAAACGGCCTGAGAGAGCCTCAAGACGGCTCCCAGAGGGCTCCAAGAGGGCCCGACGATGCTCCCAAGAGGGCCCCAGGAAGCTCTCCAGAGAGCCCCAAGACGGTCCAAGGCCTCGAAGACGCCCCGTGACGGCCCAAACGGGTCCCGAGACGTCCTACAACGGCCACGGAACGGCCCAAAAGGGCCCCTGAAGGGCCCCAAAAAGTCACCCACAAATGCCACTGAGGAGGCGCACAGACGACAAATAAAAGAGCGATCGGTACAGCAAAAAGCTTTTTAATCCAAGGCTCCCAAGGGCGAACGGTGACACAGTAAGCTCTTCAACCCAAGGCTCTCGAGAGCGAGCCGCAACGTCGAAAACTCTGAAACTGGAGCCCGAAGCTATCATCATCCCCTCAATTCTGGGACAAGTGTGTGGGCCACTCGCTTTCTCGGCCTCCAGCGGCGTCGGCACTGCCTCCGTGTCCCTGTGGGCTCTGGGTTCCCATGACGTCGCAGAGACAGCCTTCGGCAATGTCCGAGATGGCCAGAATTGGCCCTGACAGCCGCCAGACAGGGCCCCCGAGAGATCTCAAGCGGTTCCAGGAGGCCTCCAAATGGCCCGTAGACGCCCCACGAGGCCTTGCAGGAATTGCTCAGAAGACTACGGCAACTTCAAAGCTTTCCAACACCCAAAGGGAGATGTATGTCTGTTGCTTCGCATGCTTTTCGACGCGAGACAGCTCCAAGACGGCTTCGGGGGAGACTCTTGGCCCCCTTGCGGGCCACCTTGAGCCCTCTGGGGGCCCCCATCGAGCCTCCTGGATTGTCTTCGGGGCCTCCTTGGGCTGTCTCGGTCCGTCTTCGGGCCGTCTTAGGGCGGGCCCTCTGGGCGGTCTTTGACTGCTTTAAAAGGAGCCCAAGGGCGGCCCCAGAGGGCTCCCAGAATATTACAGAAGGATTCGGAGAGCTTCCAGTCGGCCCGACACGCCCTCCAGAGAGCGCCACGCCGGCCCAACAGACCCCCAGAGAACCCCGAGACGGCCCAGGACGGCCCCAAGGCCCAAGAGGGCCCAACGAGGCCCCAAATAGTTTCGGCCATAGGGTCCCCCAGCACGGCCTCCATATCCGGCAGCACACAAGCCAGCAGCGGCAGCAATTAGTAGCTAGCAGCAGAAAACAAGCAGCCGCTGCATTGCCCGCGGCCGGCTGGCGGCCATCCCCGCTGCCGTGGCGTGCGGCAGAGGGTCAGTTGCGACCGCCAGGCCTGCCTGCATGCTTGCAGTGACGTCGGGAAGACAACTGTCTGGCTAGTAGCTACGCCCGCAAAATAGCAGGCAAGCAGGCAAGCGATCTCAGCTTCTGCACGCGGGCAGGATGTCGTGGACGTAAGTCCACGGGTCAGCTCTAGTCTCTCCTACATTGCCGGTGGAAGCGCGTGCGAGAAGCCCAGGGCCTCAAGTGGACAACATCGCCTCTTTACGGCGCCACCACGGGGCCGAATCGCTCAGGCCGGTCCCAGAGGCGCTCCAGAGGGGTTCCCAGAAAGTCCAACAGCGCTCCAAGATGGCCTCAGTGGGTCCCGAGACGGCCCACGAGGGCCCGAAGTCTTCCGGGGGGGGCCCCACGACGATCCAAGAAGCCGCAAAGACGCCCCAAGAGAGCCCCGAGCGCACGCCAAAGAGGCGCAAATCGTCAAATTCCTATAGGAAAAACGTATATTTTCAGCAGCATGCCCGCCTTGTGTGCTCCTCAGCGGCCCAGGACACGCCAAGAGGCCTCCCAAATCGCCCCAAGAAGACGCCAGCGGCCCCTAAGAGGGCTCCAAGACGGCCCACAAGAGCCCCAAGACGACGCCAGAGAGCCCTGAAACGGCTTCACAGAACCCCAAGAAGGCCCCAAGAGAGCTCCGAGGGGGCCCCAAGAGGCTCCCAAGACGGCCTCAGGCAGCCTCAAGGGAGCTCCAAGACGGCCCAAGGCCTCCAGGACGCCCCGTGACGGCCCAAAATGGCCCCAAGACGTCCCAAAACGCTCCCAGAGCAGCCAAAAAAGCTTCAGAATGGCCCGAAAAAAGACCCCCACAAGGACCACCAAGCAGGCCCAGAGACGCTCAAGATAGCTTCCACACGGCCCAAGAGGCTTCCAAAACGCTCCAAGTGTTCTCCCAGAAGACGCCCGACAGAGCCTGCACAAGCTAACATCATGCCAAACCCTAGGGAAAACGTACATGTTCGTACTTCCCGTGCTTTTTGTTTGTAAAGCGTCCCGGACGACAATACAGGCCCCAAAGCTCGCCCCAAGACGCCAAAGGAGGGCCCCAGCAGGCCTCCACGACGGCCCCAGACGGCTCCTGGACGGCTCCTGCGGCGCCCATGACAGCCCAAGAAGCACCCAAGACAGCCCCAAGAGCGGCCAGAGAGCGCCCAAGAGGGCCCAAGACGGCCCCGAAAGGCACCCAAGGCGGCCCAAGAGGACCCCAGGAGGCCGCAAGACGGCCCACGAGGGCCCCAAGAGGCCCCCAGGATGCCGACAAAAAATATCGAGATGCACCCAAACTTTTCCCAAGCAGAAGGCAGCGCCCGCTATCAGGCTTCGAGAAGGCAGCCGGAAAGAAGTCACCAAAGCCCTCCAGGTAATTTTATTCTCGGCCCCAGGTGGTTTCAAAATGGCTCAAGCCAGGGGGAGCAGACCAGCGGCGAGAGGGTGCATGCCATGCGCCTGTCGAGGGTGCCAGGCGCCGGGGCCGAGCTGCTGGAGCGCTTCGACGGCTCCGGCGCGCAAACGCGTCGTCACTGCCGCCGCCATCAGCGACGCGGCCGCCGCCACCGCCGTTCCCTGCCGCCACCGCGTCGTCGCCGTCACCGCCGCCACCCCCGCCGCCGCCGCCGTCGTCGTCATCGTCATCATCGTCAGTGTTGTCACGATTCAACTCCGAGGCTTCAGGAATTTATCTGTTCTGCTCGCCCTCTGCAGGTTCATCAGCCTCATCATCATCACCATCACCACCATCATCACCTTCGTCATCTTCGTCATCTTCACGCTCATCATCATCATCATCCCCGCAGTCACCCTTGTGTATCTCACCCAGGATGTTCCCGCGGGGACCCCTCTGGACACCTATGAAAACCCGAGCGTTCTCCCCGTGTGTCCTTGCAAATCGCCCCCAAACCTATGTAAAACTAAACATGTCAACCTCGGTGGGGTCCCGGACGCACCGCCGAAATGAGCCTCCCAGCAGGGGGCCTCCAGGAACAACCTAAAAGAACCATTGGGTTTCAAAACGTCTCCATGGACACACGGGGTAACTCTTCGGGTTTTCGACATTGCGCGGGGGCGCCAGCGCCCCGACGAACCCGCGCTCCCCTCCAGGCATCTTGCCGTTACTTCGGGGCCTTCGTCTTTCGAAGCCCCGCGGGTTGAAGCGGCCCACCTGCTCGCAATAGCCACGTGCATAGTTCTGGGCCTTTTGTACGAGCATTTCGCCACTACTTTGCACCGTTTCGGCAGCGCCCCCGCCGCTCCACCAAGAGGCCCCCCAAAAGGCCCGCAGCCACAGGCACCAACAAGCACGCGCGACATACATTGATTTCAGTAGACGGAGCGCACGGGTCAGCCATAGTCAGCTACAACGCTGGGATCAGCGCGTGCGAGAAGGGCAAGCAGTGGCAGCAGGCGCTGGCGCTGCTGAGCGAGATGCGGGAGGCGAGGCTGGAACCCAACGTCATCTTTTCCATAATGCAGCGACTTTTGCGCGCGAGAAGGTTTTTGTCCCGAAAGGCTCCCCGGGCAGTCCGGCGCGCCTTGCGAGTTCCCGAGGCGCTCCGAGACGGTTCCGGGGGGGCCCAAGATGCCCCAAGACGGCCCCAAGACGGCCCAGAGACGCTCACGAGGGCGCCCAGACGCCCATCAGGACCCCAAGCGAGCCCCAAAATGGCCCCAGAGGCCTCCAAAGCAGGCCAGGAGGCTCCCGAGACGGCTCTGGAAGACCCCCAGGAGAGCCCCAAGAGGCAAAAATCGCCTCATTCCGCTCAGCTACGTATGACTCTCCCACTCTGCAGTGTCCCGGCCTATTGCGCCGCCCCCCCTCGGCCCGCGGTCCGCGAAGGGATCTTGTAACCGTGAGTTATAGATTTGGAAAATGAGTTAACTTCAACAGCGTAGTGTCGACAGCGTAGTGTCATCTGACATTACGCTGTTGACAACATCTTTGTGTCAATATCGTAATGTGTCAACAGCGTGGTGTGTCAACAGCGTAGTTTCAACAGCGTAGTGTGTCAGCAGCGTAGCGTCAACAGCGTAGCGTTAGCAACGCAATGTGTCAACAGCGCAATGTGTCAGCAACGCTGCAACAGCGTAGAGTGTCAAAAGCGTAGTGTGTCAACAGCGTGGTGTGTCAACAGCGTAGCGTGTCAATAATAGCGTAGTGTGTCAACAGCGTGGTGTGCCAACAGCGCAGTGTCAACAGCGTAGCGTGTCAACAGTGCAATGTCAACAGCGCAGTGTGTCGACAGCGTTTAACATTACGTTGCTGGCACTGCACTACGCTGCTCGCTCTGCGTGGTGTTTCCTGAGTCGCGTTTCCTGCGCAGTGTTTCTGGCATAGCTTTTCCTGCGTAGTGTGTCCCAGCGTAGTGGTTTGTGTTGTTGTCTTGTTCTGGAGCAGTAGAAGATAAATTCCTACCACGGAGACACGCTGTATGCCTTGTCTCACGTCTTTCTAGGCATTTTCAATATCTGGTCGTGGTTTTCTCGTCAGCGGCGCAGTGTCAACAACGCTGTGTCGACAACGCACGGTCACAGGAGAACACCGCGATGACAAACAACGCAGCGTGAGTTCGGCGATGTTCACCAAACTCGTTCTGGGCATTTCTGGGCGCGACGGGCAGCAGCGCAGTGTCAGCAGCGCAGTGTCAGCAGCGGAGTGTCAACAACGCAGTGTTAGTGACCCACGGTCACAGGAGAACACTGCGATGACCAACGACGCAACGTGAGTTCGGCGATTATCACCCAAATCGTTCTGGGCATTTCTGGGCGCGACGGGCAGCAGCGCAGTGTCAACGGGGCAGTGTCAGCAGCGCAGTGGCAACAACGTAGTGTCAACAGCGCTGTGTGTCTTTTGGGTCGTGTTTTCGCCCAGTGTGTATTCAACCTTCGAGAGTTGTTCGCTTCACCATCCTGCTTTTGAGGCTTTCAATCTGATTTTTTGTGGAGAATCCCACCTGCCCTCTGGGGGAAGCTGGTCTAGGGCGGCTCTTCTTCCAACCACCTTTTCCCCCTTCCCCCCTCTCCCCTGGACCTGGACGGAAGGCTTCGCGAGGGGCCAGAGCGTCCAACATGGCCCAAGACGGCTCCAAGAGGGCCTCACAGAGCACAAAAACACCAAGAGATGGCTCAAGATAGCCAGAGATGCCTCAAGATGGCTCCCCGAGTGCTCCAGTCGAAGAAGAAAAAAAACATAAACATCTCCGCGCGGATCTCTTGGATCCACGCTGGGCCCCCCCAGCGGCGCCTCCGACGCCGCCCCGGGGGTCTGGTGCGGATCCAAGAAATCTGCGCGGAACGCCAAAAGTTTATGTGTTTGTTTCTTATTCTTATTATTTGTCTTCTTCTTCTTCTTCTTCTTTTTCTTATTATTATTATTCTTCTTCTTTTTCTTCTTCTTCTTCTTCTTCTTCTTATTATTATTATTCCTCTTGTTCTTTTTGGTTCCTCTTCTTCTTTTTCTACTACTTCTTCTTCTTCTATCCAGGAGACCCCGAGAACGCTCCCAAGACGACTCCAAGAGGCTTCCGAGACCTCCCACCAGGGGGCCCCCGAGGAAACGACCCCCCCAGACCTCCGACGCCTCGACTGTTTCGAGCCTCTGGCCCTCGCCTTCCAATCTGGTCACGCGATAATGTTCCACGCGCGCGAGAACCCTCTATCCCGTGCATCCGCCAGGAACGCCGCCGATGACTCCGCCGCCCTCGGAGGCCTCGACGAGGACGGCCCGGTCGCCATCGGTCAGGGGCGAGGCGCCTGCCCCTGCTCGAGCTGGGAGGCAGCCGCCGGGCCCGCGGTCCTCGCGCGGCCCCGTCGACTGGCCTGCGCGCCTCCGGCGAGGACGCCACGGCGCCGCAGGGCGGAATGCGCGCTGCCGGCAGCGGGCCCGGCGGAGGAGCTCGCTCGGCCAGTGGCCAGGCCGGGCCCCGTGCGCCCCCAGCATTGCGCGGCAGTGAGGGCATCCAGCCGTCCAGCCCCGCGCCGTCGCGCGCCGGGGCCGGCCCTGCCGCCTCCGTTCCCCGGCGGAGGGCGCCGCCGCCAGAGCGCGACGGTTGGCTCGTCGCCGTCGCCCTCCCTCCTGGAGCCGTCAACGCCCCCTCGGCTGGCGGCTCGAGGTGGCGGGCGAGCCACGCGCCGACGACTGGCAGGATCTGTTCTAGACCGCCGTTTCGTGGCTGCGCACCTTTACGGAGGGAGGCATCGATGAGCCGCAGGAGCTGGACGACCTCGAGTGCGTGTCGGCAGCCCAGCGGGGGGGCACGAGCGGCTCTTCGGGGACGAGGGGCCGAGTCCGAGCATGAAGCAGGTCGCATCATGCCCACCGGCGCCGTGACGCCCTCAGATGGACGAGCAGGCGGAAGTTGCAATTCGCGGGATCGGCCTGGGCAACACCACCCAGCAGCGGCGCCGCGCAGCCAGCCTGGCGCGCGTCTTCGACCCCTTTCGCGCTATCCGATGGTGATGTTCTCCCGCCGAGGCCGCCGGAGAAGGCCGCCCTTCCCGCGGACCTGCTCGCAGTGTATCGGATGGTCTGCCGCGTGCCGCATTGTGCCGGCCTGGCCCCTATGGCACGAGGAGGGAGGCCTCCGAGGTGGGAGCTGCTCTCCTCGACGCGATCGCCTCTTCAAGGGATGACCTGTGGGGCGCGAACCTCCTGCCGTCGGAGATCGAGACGATCGCCCGCTCCATTGTCGAGGCAACCGACGGCTCCTCTGCGGAGGTGCGCGCTCGCGCGGCCGCGCACCCAGGAGCGGAGGGCAAGGGCGACAAGGAGAGGCTGTCTCCGTTTCTTCGTTGCCCGCAACCGACGGGCTGCCCTCCCCTCCGGCCACCTGGCCGCGCGGGGCAGCCGGGGCCCTGCGCCCGCCCTGCTGCTCTGGCGCGCGCACGGGCTGCGCGCGCGCGCGCCGCCGCCGGAGGCCCGCTTGCCTCCCCAGAGGATCCGGGGATCATGATCCCCTGATCCCGGATGATTTCTGATCCCAGATCTGATCCCGGATCTGGGAGATCATGTTTACAACGATCTGATCCCGGATCTGATCTGGATCTGATCCCGGATCTGATCCCCGTTGGACTTGATCCCGGATCAGGGGATCAAGCGGGGATCAGGGGGATCAGGCAGATCTCTGTGATAATGTGGGATTTATAATGACCGCGATCGAAAAACATAACGTTGTGAATAATGAGTAAAAAAAAAAAAGAGGCAAAGCTATTGGCTAGGAGGAGGAGGAGGAGGAGGAGGAGGAGGAGGAGGAGGAGGAGGAGGAGGAGGAGGAGGAGGACACGAACAAGGGTAGTGCTAAGGAGAAAAATCGCACGTTCGCGCCCAGATTGCAGGGATGTCTCAGGTGGTTTACATGTTTGGCTGCTTGGATCGCAGAGCAGGTTGCGAGGATGTCTCAGGCGAAGCGCTAGCTAAGAGACCACCAATGTCATTTTGAGGATGCGTTGGGCGAGGCCACGGTTTCAGTGCCGCCGATTGGGCAATTGCCATGGGCACGATCCACTATCCTACTCCTCGCCCCCCTCCTCCATCTAGCAATTTTGGCTCGAGCTCGGATTCGAGCTCTCGCGGCCCAGCCAGTTGGAGCGCGATGTCTCGCAGGTCATCGAGACGTTCATCCCGAGCCCCGTGACCGACCTCAACAATCGGATCGCGCTCAGCGGCAAGCTGGACTCGGGGCAGGCGAGTAGGCACGCCGACTTCACCATGAAGTTACGCGAGGTGGCTGGCGAGACCGTGGACTACCAGCTGCTGGAGAAGCTGCTGGTCATGCACGCCAGGACCCACGAGAAGCAGTGGCACCTGTGCAAGGAGGCGACGTCGTGGGCCTGCAGAGACTAGCTCGATGATTCGAGCCATGATGCGCGACGTCAGCCAGTCCTCGCTGAAGCTCAAGAAGCGCGAGGCGCTGGGCCGCCAGAAGAATGTTCCTCCAGGACTGGTGCTGAAACACGCTCACACGCACACCCCTCGTCCTCATCCCCCCTCTCCTCATCTTTCCATTCGTCCTCCATCGCCTCCACCACCTCGTCCTAGCTCCCAGCCCCCCCCCCCCCCCGCTCGCCCCGAGGATGGCTGCCGCCCTTCGTCGACGGCAAGGTCGCCGACGCCCGCGGCTCGCAGGACCGACGGGAGGGCCCCTCACTTGCCTATCCTCACCCTCCTCCGCCTCCTCCTCCTCCTCCTGATCCTCCTCCTCCTCCTCCTAATCCTCCCCCCCCTTCTCCTCCTCCTCCTCCTCCTCCTCCTCCTCCTCCTCCTCCTCCTCCTCCTCCTCCTCCTCCTCCCCCTCATCATCATCATCGCCATCATCGTCGTTATCATCTCATGTTCTTTCTCGCCCCCATCCTTCCCCTCCGCGTTCACCTCCTCTTCCTCCTACTCATCCTCCTCATCATTACCACCGTCATCATCAGCATCATCGGCATCCTCATCAGCTTCAGCGTCATATTCAACAGCGTCATCATCATCATCAGCAACCTCATCATCATCATCAGCAGCATCAGCATCATCACCATCATCATCATCATCAGCATCATACTATACACCTCTACATCCTCATCGCATCCAGATGGGATCCCGATGGAATTACGATGGAATTCCGATGGAATTTCGATGGGTGTCCGATGGAATTCCGATGGAATTTCGATGGAATTCCGATGGGATTCCAATGGAATGTCGATGGAATTCCTATGGAATTCCGATGGGATTTCGATGGAACCCGATGGAAGCCCGATGGGGTTCCGACGGCCGCCCCGGAGGGCCCCATCGTCGCGCCCACGAAGAAGATGACGCCCAAACAAGGTCGAGCTGCTAAGGACTGCAGCCGCCGGGCATGATGAGGATAGAGGATAGGGGGGGCGCAGCGGACGAGGGCGATGATGAGGGCGGGGGGAATGGCAAGGACGCGGAGACAGAGCGACGAGGAGAAGACAGAGGAGCGAGACGGGGAGGGGCGAGCAGGAGGAGGAGGAGGAAGACGAGGAGGAGGAGGAGGAGGAGGAGGAGGAGCGAGGAGCGAGGAGCGAGGGTAAGGGGGAGCGATGAGGAGGATGGCGAGGCAGATGAGCGGGGGTAGGAACGGGGCGATGATGATGAGGAGGCAGAACAGGCATAGTAGGAGGAAGGGAGATGAGGAAGAGACGTAGGACGAGGAGGAGGACGGTGAGGAGCAGCATGGGCGGGCTCGACGACGACGCTCGCATCGCATCGCCCCCCCCCCCCCCCCCCCCCCATCTTCTCATCGTCCTCATCCCTACCTTTTCGCAATCCCATATTCCACCGCTCCCCATCGTCTCATAATCCTCATCCTCATATGTTTCATATTCCTCATCGTTGTCGTCGTCCTCGTCCTCCTCGTCGCCCCCATCCTCACATGTCTTTTCCTCCTCGCCCCCCCCCCCCCCCCCCCCTCGTCTCATCGTCGCCCTCTTCGCGAAGAATGTTCCGAGAACATCTTGCGTGGCGTGCGACATGTTCTCCGAACATGCCTGGCTAATGATCGTCACTCCTCCTCGTCCTCCTCCTCCTCCCCCCATCCTCATCATTGTCCTCCGCAGCTGCGCGTGGCTCGGCACGCGCAGCGATTCGCGCTGGCGCCTAAGGATTGGCAGGCCACGCCACTCTGGCGTGTAGCGGGGCGGGCGACGTCAGCCACGTCGATCGACGGCGACGCGACGCGCGCCGCGACCCAGCGCGAGGTCGCAGAGTTCGCGAAGACGAGCGCGATGGAGGCATCCGCCCCCTCCTCACGTTCACCCTCATGTTCCTCCTCCCCCACCGTTCCTCATCATCCTCATTCACGTCTTCCTCCTCCTCCTCCTCATCTTCATCGTTCTCCTCCTTCCCCTCCTCCTCCTCCTCCTCCTCCTCCTCCTCCTCCTCTGCAGCGCTAGCGTGGAGGCATGGGGGGGGGGGGGGGGTGATGAAGCTGGCGATAGCGAGGATGAGGGCGAGGTGGAGGAGGAGAACGATAACGGATGGCGGATGAGTAGGTGTGGGAATGCGGATGATGATGGGGGGGGGGTCGATCTTCGTCAGCTCCTCGTCGGTCGCAGCGGACTCGTCCGCGCGCGTATGCCCACGAGGGACTGACTGGCGAAAATCGATCCTCGCCCGCTCATCCCCCGCATGCGCAACCATCCTACCCACCCGCCCTTAATCAGATTCCTCCCCCCCCTCCGCGGCAGGCGGCCGCGCCCCCGTCGTTCAACCGCAAGTTGAGCATGGCGCTCGAGGGCGCCGTCCGCTGCCAGCAGGTCGACAGCATCAGCGACGACGACATGCCACTGGCAGAGGCCGCGCAGGCCACGCAGAAGCACCCGCGGCGCGCCGAGGAGGAGATCGACGGCCCTGACGCCATGCTGCCAGATCGGCAGCCCACAGCGATGGACGGCTGCTCGCCGTTCGCCCCAGACAACGCACCGCTGGCCCGCCGGAAGGAGCAGACGGACAAGTCCAGCCGGAAGGAGCAGCAGGCATTGGCGGCGCCACCAGCTGCCAAGAAGCAGCGCCGCTGGAACAAACGCAACGACGACGCAGCGAGCAGCGGCGCCGCGGCCGGCATCATCGCCGAGACCAACGCCATCGACAACGGCGACGTCCACGACGAGAAGGTCGACGCCGGCAGCGGCGCCGCCGCCCCAGCGCCGAGCCATCACACGCCAGTGACGGACACGAACACCCAGCTCGATGACGAGGGCGGCGTGTCCAAGGCGGCCGACCGCATGGCCACGCAAGACGCGGCCGTGCGGAGGGCCGAGGTCAAGCTCCGCAACGCAGTCCTGCAGCTGAACACGGAGTGGAAGGAGGACAACGAGGGCGGGACCCGCGCGCGCAACTTCTTGGACAACACGGCGGCGCAGGTCTTGGAGGCGGCGAACTTCGACATCGACGCGGCGGCCAAAGCAGCGAGCAGAGTCCACGAGAGCGAGCTGAGGCATAGGACTGGCAATGAGCTGGACGATGCCATGTCCGATGAGGCCGTCGCGTGCATGGAGAGACTGAAGAGCAACGCGTTCGAGTTCGGACTCGACGGCCGCGCTGGAAACCCCATCGCGCCCAAGTGGCAGCGCGCCTCGGAGTCAGTCCCAGGCCTCAAGGCCGACTACGCCAAGTGCAAGGGCAACGCCGCCAAGGCAGCGGCGAGGAGGAGGAGGATGAGGAGTGGGAGGGGGAGGAGGCGTAGAAGAGTGGGAGGAGGAGGAGGCAGAGGGGGGGAGGAGGAGGAGGAGGAGGAGGAGGAGGAGGAGGAGGGGGAGGAGGAGGAGGAGGGGGACCTCATGAGACGTCGAAGCAACTCACGATGGGCATGAGAGGGGGAGGGCGAGAAGCATGATACTGATGCTACTGATGATGATTCTGGTGATGATGATGGTGATGATGATGAGGATGAGAAGGATGAGGAATATAATGTATATGACGAAGGTGGGATGTGGTGGATGCGGATGAGGAGGAATAGGATGACAATGCCGATGAGGACGATGAGTTGTCCAGCGCGCCCGCAAGCGGCCTTCCGCGCGGAGCGGGGCAAGGGCGAGAACGAGAAGTTCCAGAAGGCCCGCGAGCAGATGGCCAAGCTGACGAAGACGGACACGTCGGTGGGCGCATATCTCTCCCTCCAGCGGACTGCGCACTTGGGTGGGTGGGTGGGTGGGGGGGGGGGGGGGGGGGGGGGGGGGGGGGGGGGGGGCGGGCGTGCAGGCGGCGCTGAACTGCGCGATGATGGCCCTGCAGGTCGGCGGCGGCTTCGTCAAATGGCGCGCGTGAACGAAGCGGGCGAAGTTCCTCTACGCGGTGACGGGGTCGAACGAGCAGTTCGAGCGCGCGTGGATGAAGCGCGAGCAGTGGATGCCCGAGGAGGCGAAGAAGCCCGATGGCGGAGGCTGCTCGCCCTGATCGACCTCCGCATCCCCGATTTCCGCCTCCTCCTCCTCTGAACCCCCGCCCTCCCCATCCCCCTCCGCATCTCGTCTTTCTCGGCGCGCTCATCCTCCGCCGATCCCCCCCCCCCCCCCCCGCCCCCCGTCCACGTCGTCGTCCCGTTCCTCATTGTATCCCCCTGACATTCGTCGTCGCCCCCCCCCGCCCACCTCGCCCTCGCCCTCCTCCTCCCCCCCCCCCCCCCCCCGCTCCTCCTCCTCTTCCTCCTATTCCTTTCTCCGTCTGCGTCTCCGTCTCCAGCCCTCCCCCCCCCCCCCCCCCCCTCCCCCCCCCCCCCCCCCCCCCCCTCGTCCTCGCCCTCCGCCCCGAGCCGCCGCCGAGCGCGCAGGCGAGACGTGGGCGGCCGCGGGCTCGCGGGCCCCCTTGGCCCCGAATGGGGGGCGAAGGCGAAGCCCGAGGCCAGGGCGAAGTCGAAGGCGGCCGCGGCGCAGGGCGCCGCGATCCACGACCCCACGAAGCTGGCCGTGGAGCTCAAGAAGCAGAAGAGCCTCTGTTCCGAGGTGAACTCCGGCGTGGCCATGCTGATCAGCAACATCGACACGAAGGTGGACTGGGCGTGGGCCACAGCAGGTGACTTCAGGGGCTCGCTCGACAAGGCCGTCAACGTGCCCGGGCAGGCGTGGGAGACGCCGTTCGGCACGAAGTTCTTCATGAGCGGGGGCGCCCGCAGCTTGCGCGACGAGATGGGCGACGACGGGCTCGTAAATGCGGGCGACGATTTCATCGAGCTGATCTCTGGGGCTGCACGGACGGCGCACGCAGAGTGCAACTATATCAAGCAGACGCACCTATCGCGCCCGCGGCGCGAGCCGTAGCTAGACGCGCTCGCCCAGACCTCCACTCCTCGACGCATATACGACGATGTCATAATACTACGACGATGGCGTCGCGACGCCGACCTCGACCCCCCTACTCGCTGCTGGGCAAGTGCGCACGCCGCAATCCTTGCATAGGCACAGCAGCGAGCGCGCGCGATCCGTTCGCGTAGGGTGCACTCGCTGGCTTTTCAGATCACCAGCAGATTCGCGCTGATCGATGGAGCACGGTTCATGTGCTCGAACGTTTCCGACGTACGTGCGGGACAGCTGGGCCCAGCAACGCCCTCATTTTCTTCCGCATCCTCATCATCTTAATCGTTGCCCCACTGATCGTCCTTCTCGCCCCCGTCGTCATCCGCATCATCATCATCATCCCCCAACTCGTCATCCCCCTCGCCCCCCTTCCGCGAAACCTCCTCGGTCGGTCGCCCTGTCGGTCGGCAGATTCGACGAGGAACGGGCGATGGGCGGCGCCGACGAGGAGGGGGGCGATGTAGGCGGTGGGAGTGATGGGATGAGAAACGCGAGGATGATCACGATTGCGAGGGCGACGACGGCTGTAGGAACAGGAGCCGAGGATGCACGAGCCCGCCCGCGCCGCCCCCCACCCCTCTGCGCGCCAGGACTACGCCTTCAAGTGGGGCCCCGAGAGCCTGGCCGGGGATCCGCGGCGGGGCCGTTGCCCTGGAGAGGATGGGGAAGAGGAGGACACGGATGATAGAGATGGTGGTGATAGTGGTGATGGTGTAAAACGATGATGGTGAGTGTGATTATGATGTTGCTGCTGATGATGCTGAAGCTGATGATGGTGATGATTATTATGATGATGGTGAGGCCGGTGCTGATGAAGATGCTGCGATGTGAGATCATCGCGGCGGGAGGAGGAAAGAGGTGACGAGGGTGAGCGGGGGCGGGCGACGGGCGATGATGAGAGGGGAGGATGGGGAGGGATGCTGATGATGATTGGTGATGGCTGGTGATGATAGTGACTTGTAAATGCTCGTCGGCACCAGGTCGCCATTCGCATGGGCACGAACGGCAAGTCCGCGCAGGACCCGTGCGTTCGAGTTGTTGAGGACGAGGCGGCCGGCCGCATCGCGGCAGCGTGGTCAGATGGATGTAAGTGGGCAGTTCCTGGCGTCACTGTTGCGAGCTACAGACAGGCGAAAGGTAATTACAAACAAACAGGATCGCTTGATGTGCATTGGTCCAGAAAAAATGGGGGCGTCGTCGTGAAAGACAACATGCGGGTCGGCAAGCGCGGCTTCATCATTTGGCAGATCGACGACGGCAGCAAGTCTCAGAAGCTCGAGCTGAAAACGCATGGCTTGTCCAGTGAATCGGTTGATGATACAAAACAGTTCGTCGCGAGGCAAGCGCAGAAGCTCGCAGCGGGGGCGACCGACCCAGGCGGCATGAAACGAGCTGAAGCTGAGTACATGAACAAACATGCGCACGGCGGTGATTCTACATCTGCGATGAAAAAAAGCCATCCTGTGCCCAGAAGAAACCATCGACACAGCCGATGGATGATGACGATGATGGCGATCGCGAAGGAGAAGAGGAATATGATAGAGTGGATGATCCCATCGAGTCCAGCGACCCCGAGAAGAATGATGACGAGGAGAACGAGGAGTCCGAGGGCGAGATCACGGATGCACGCGAGGCAGCTGGGCGGCGGATCAAACCGCATCCCAAGCCCAAGGTCGCGGTCTGCAGGATGAAACGCCCAGCGGCCTTCGAGGCCACGCAGCGGATGAAGCGCCCATCGGCCTCCAAAGCCACGGCGATGGCCCAGCCCGACGTGGGCGACGCCCAGCCAGAGAAGGGCACCGCAAAACCCGCGCCCGACAAGAACAAGAACGCGGGCGCGCCTGCCACGAGCCCGCCAGCTACCCGAGCTGCCGAGGCGGCCGCCAGCAGCGGCAGTCTTCCACAGCCCGAGCCGATCGGCCAGCTGATGGGAGACCTTTTCTAGCAGCGGCAGTGAGTTTTCAGGCTGCTCAATGACTTTTACTGCCAACGTTGGCAGCTGTGCACTGTGACTGGCGATTTTTCAGTCGCGAGGGCTCCTGCGTGCGATGAATTGTCGCGACCGACTGCGATGGACAACCGATGGAAACCGATGGAATCCGATGGAATTCCACCGATGGAATTCCGATGAAATTCGATGGAGTCCATTTCTACAGAATGTATCGGGCGAAAACCGGAGGAATCCGAGGGGGGTCGGTGGAAGTGGCGCGAACAGGTGCGATGGAATTCCTATGGAATTTCGATGGAATTCGATGGAATCTGGTGGAGCCCATGCGACGCTGATTTTGCAAGAAATCTGCTTGCGCATGGCCCTTCCAAGCATAGTCTCATGATTCGTGATAGGTTTTGCACGTGCACACCATGAAAACACAATGCTCACAGTCAGCCAACTGCCAGCTCTGGTCTCAGCCGCCAGACCAGCTGAGCGTTTGCCGATCGTTTCGCTGGCCATGCGCTGCAATTTGATGCCTGTGTAACTATGTGGCCTGCTTGTTTCGAGGGCACGCGTTGTGTATCACGTGCTGGCCCTGCGTGCCTGTGATAGAATGTCCACCTATCCCATATGCAGTAGATCTGTCTAACCTGATCCGCGTATCGCTCGTTATTGCAGCTTGACCCGTCGTTGTTATCATGCATGTCAGGCTCATGCCATTGCGTCAGCCTCTGCAGTCACACATGCGATGGGGGGGGCATGTCGCCGAAGCGGCGTCGCACGACTTTGAGGGCGACGCGTGTGCAGATCGAGAGGGGACATCAGGACGCACGAGCAGCGGGGGCGACTCTTCTGAACCATTTGCTCTGTATGTATGCGCTGCAAAAGCTGTCAGCGGCAGACTTTGCTATTCTATGCTCCTTTGCGCGCGACGCGGGCACCCCTGGTGGAGATTTCGGTATGTACGCTGTCCGTCCTGGCCGCCCGTCTGGTCAGTGCCAGAAACATCTGGACTTGGTGCTGCCGAAGTCGCACCACCTAGAGAGCGTCAGGATACCATGTGTGAATCGCAAGGAGGCGGTGCGCAGCGAGCGCATGATTTTCGCGTCGCCAGTGCAGGAAGCCATCGCACGCGAGGTGCGCAAGAGTTCAATCGTGTGACTGAGCACCACATGTACGCTCTACTGATTTGCGTGCCAGCATTTGGTTTTGGGCATATATCACTTTTACCGCGTATGCAGTGTAGCAAGCCCTGTGGATGTCTAATGTGGTTGTTGTCTGGGGTGTAGTTCTTCCTGGTGTTCAACGCCCCCCCCCCCCCCCCATGGTCGTGCAATCATGTAGAGCGTGCGTGACAGGTGCGTGAGGATCCATCTCTTCTAGAACGGGTTGCTGGGTCCAGCTGGCCTCCTGCCTACCACACCACCCAGCAGTAGTGGAATCGAAGGTGCACTGGACACGTAAACACATACTCCTCCCACCCGCCTACATGTGCGTACGCATGTAATTGTTGCAATGCACGCGCTGTATTACTGTATGCATGTGCGTATGTACATTTGTCTGTATGCACGTATGTATGTATGTATGTATGTACGTATGTATGCATGTACGTATGCATGTATGTAGGTACAAATGTAGTAAGCATGTATGTTTGAGGTGGTCACTAATACGTCATATCTCCACCCAGGCATCGGGCGAGCCGCCGCCAATCCCGCTGGCGTTGTTTTTGGACGGCGCGAGTTTCTCGTCGAATCTCGCAGGCCGGTCAGATTCAGTTTTGGCGATTTGGATCCGAACTGCAGTCGCTAAGAAACGGCATCTTCTCGTTGCTGTCAGAAGCCAGGACCTCTGCAGATGTGGTTGTAGGTGGTGGTGCAGTCTCGCCCCTCCTTGGCAACGCGTGGCGCACGGATTTCTCAGTCTCGTACGGGGGGTTCGTTTGAACTACCGCTATGATGGGTCCCCCCGAGCTCCAGATGATCCTTATGGCAGCGCGGTCTTGGGACGAAACTTGGGGTTCAAAGCTGTTCTTATGTGGATCACAGGACCCTGGGTTCGCCATATTAATTGGGCGCTGTGCCCCTTCGTCTGTCGTGACGGGGAGAGGGCGGGAAGGGCGGCACGGGGGGGGCGGCCATGACGATGGGGCGCAGCTTGACAGGGTCAAGCACGCACGCACTGTTACGCCCACGCACAGGAGACATGCATGAATGGAAATCATTGGGGTTACCATCGGTGTCAAGCTATTGGGCGCCATGCCTATTCTGTGACGCAACAAAAAGCACTATGTATACGCGGTTACGTGAATGCTCGACCATAGGACTACCGTGGGCTGACTTGGGCGAATGGCACTATCGTGCAGATTGCGATCGGTTGCAGACGGTCATTACACTGGAAGCTGAAACCGATCGGCACCGTTTATTGCAAGTTGGCGTTCCGACTTACATTATGGGCAATAAAGGGCGGGGGCGAGCATTGTCGCGCGCCGTGCCGAGGTTTGGCTTGCGCGCCAAGGATAGGATTGAGCCATGGGCCCCGCTCGATGCACCTGCACACCATTTGTTGGACGTTGCTAAACTGGAATCCGACCCCCTTCCGCTCCACGTGTCGCTCATGCGGAGCAACTTCGGCAACAAAGGCAGGCTGTTGGACCGCGTCGTCCACGTCAGCCCGATATTCGATCGTACATTGGGCACGTCACCGCAACGAATACTTGCACTGGATACGCTGCGCGGGCTGTATTTCGGCCCGATGTCGAGGTACGTAAGCGCGGCCTTGTGGAGGATCATACTCGAGAACCCATGGGGCGTCACTGGGCCCAAGGACACTCTATACGACACGTGCTGTAAACGCTTGCGTGGCGAGATGATTAAATGGCAGGACGATGAACACAAGCGCTGACCGACGGCTGCAAGATCTGGCGCTGAAAATGCTCGGGCCCATTGGCGACGCGGGCCCGACGCCCGACCGCCAGCACCCAGGCGCAATGATGAAAACAAAAGCTGCAGAGACTGGCTTGTTAATGCGCTCCGCCCACGCGCAGCTGTTGAAACACAACCTCACGCATCGCGCTCAAGATTTGCTGTTGGTTGGCAAGAACCTCATGTTGTTCAGGGATACATTGCACTAGATCCATGACCCTTTCGACATCCCTGCTTCGACCATACAGAAGCTCATGAACTGTACGGTCGACGCGGCGTGTGCCATGCAACGATCACGTATTGGAGACGTGCCTAAACTGCATTACTACATGCACATGTCACACAGGACCCGTTTTTGTTTTTGTTGGAGGGGTGGGTGGGTGGGCAGCGGTCATGTGACGTCGCGCCAAGGGCAGTCGGACGATATGGGGCGGGCTTAGGTTGCAGGGGCATGTCGGTGCGCGATCTGGTGGAACCCCCAATGGCCTACAACCACTCGTCGCGACGAGGAGAGGGGGCGCGGACGACTGGAGGCAGATCGGGTGTAGCGGTGGACGGATCGAGGTGGTAATTCAGGAAGGCAACAACACATCAGGGGGGCATGGCGGGTACAGGACGCGCGTGTCCATCATAGTATATAAACACCCCAGGATTCAGTTTCACGGATCGCCTTTGGAATACAACGTGTTCAAAGACGAGACCCTTAACACAGTTTTGCGCAGGGTCGCTCAATGGACACGCAGGCTGAGGGTGGACGAACGGGTATTTGCAGCGTTTAACCTTATCGGTGGTTTAGGGCTCGGCAGCTTCATTTTCGGAGTTATCCGAGGCTCAGCTGAGTAATGCGACACCATGGCGAGTCACGCTGTCATGGTGATGGTTATGGCAGTTGCGCTCTGCAGTGCGAGTGTGCTGCAGCCCGTCGTGGACCGCGTCGAGGCGGTCAGGACTGTGCCAGCATCCGACCTCACAGATCCCGTGTACAGCGCCGCTGCCATCCAGGAGGGCATCGCCATCATCAAGGCGATTGCAGCGGACGAAGATTTCGAACGCACGTTTCACGTTGGCGAGATATTTTCAGGGAGGGGCAGGCTCACCCACCGATGCATGTACTATAGACTGCGTGGTGCGAGCTTCGATAAGGTGAATTGCCTATCTGAGAACATTCTCACGTTGACAGGCTTCGTGTACGCTGGGGTGCTGATCGCACGTGTGATGAGCGGAGGCGTTGCATGGTTCGCCCCCCAGTGCAGTACGTGGTGCATATTGTTGGCTGCACGCCACATGCAGCGCACTCGCGAGAATTCTTACGAGGGCAGCGTGTCGCGCCAAGGCGTGCGCGATGCAAATGTTGTCGCCAACCTAGTACAGGCACTCATGGGATATGCACATGAGCGCAAGGTTTTTTGATCGAGAACCCGCATGGCAGCAGACTATTCCAGTACCCTGTGCTTGTGAGTCGCGCCAGTGCGTGTGATGCTGTTCGGTTTGTTACGTATGGCGGCGCATTTGGGTGGACGTCGCTCAAAGTGCTTGCCTTGCTGACCACCATCAAGCCATCCCATATGCTAGATTTTCTCGTTAAGTCTGCGAGCGAAGCTCGGAGCCAGATGGGCGTCGCCGCTCCCCCCCTGACCAAGCAGGCAGGGAAGAAACAGAAGTGCTATAATGGCGTCCACGCTCGTCTGTCCTCGTCCGCAGCTTACGCTGAACAGTCCAGATGCAGTTGCAAGGATGATTGAGCACATTCTATCGGACTAGCTAGTCTCAATCATTCGATGAAGCGAGCTCGACTCTGTCGCAAATCCTGACAGTAGTTGCGCCACAACGGTGAATTAAGTGAGCGCACGTGATGGTTATGCACATATAGATGTACACGTTGACATACGATCACTATACGCACATCGATTCGCATGCTGCTATATCTACATATGTGCAGGCGTAATCGTATCTGTCTGTGTATATAGATATATGGATATACACATGTGTGTGCATATACATGTACCTATGTATATGCGTATGCAGATATACGCATACATGTGCGCGCGCGTCATACGGGCGCCATGCAGCATCGCGCCCGCGCGCTAATGACGCGCGGGCTCTGCCAGCCGATGTGTGTCGGCGAAGCTTGCCGATCGGTTACAGCCAACCGTGACTGAATTTGCTGAATACATCTTACATGGGAAACACCACCCCTACAATATACCACACGTGCCGCGGACTAGAAAATGTGGATGGTGATGAGGAAAAGGTCGATCGCGATGATGATGTTGCTGCTGGTGATGATGATGACGATGATGAGGGTGAGGAGGAAGGGACGGGTGGATGTAAGGAGGAGGAAAAGGAGGAGGGACGTGGTAATAACAACTGAGGACTTGTACTTATGTGAGCAGCCCTGGACGCTGCCCTGCTGCGTTGGCACCGTTCGTGCGCAATCTGACATGGGCTGACCAGGCCACGATGGTGGAGTGGGCGATTGGGATGCGGAAGGGGATGACGGACACGACGGCCAACGACAGGTTCGGGCCGAACGATAAGCCACGAATGCGCGTGGCCCGCTCCGCTGCGCAGGCATGCGTGGACGGTCGATGGGCCGAGGCATCCACGATCGCATCGATATCATCAATTACATCATCAGTTTCCCCATCACCATATACATAATACAACATAGGATGGCCTCAAATGTTAACACATGGCTGTGCAATGTGGCTGCGGCCACGGGGGCCCTGTGGGACCTTGCTGGTCGACCTGTATGGGGTCTATATTTCAATGGTTATCGCTCTCTCTATCTTTGTCTCTCTCTCTCTCTCTCTCTCTCTCTCTCTCCCTCTCTCCCTCTCTCTCTATATATATATGCATATCTCTCTCCCGTTCGCTCCGTATCTCGCTTTCCCCTCTCCCTCGTATTCCGGATTATCCTTCTCCTCCTCCCCATCCTCGCCCTCCTGATCCTCGCCGTGTTCTCCGTGGGGTGGCACCCCGAGCGTGGATTCGACGCTCGACTCGTCCTGCGGTCACGCCTCGACTACCAGCGGTGGTGACATCGTGTCACGCGGCGTCGAAGGGCCGCTCGAGCCCCGACTCGGATGCACGAGCCCGTAGCATTTTGGATCAAACTCGACAGCGACTTCTGGCTTCGATCGGTCCACCAGCGAGTTGGCAATCTGATGCCGACAACTCCGACGACGGGGCTGCCTATCTACAGGGGCGATGCCGAGGATCAAGAAGTCGGTTCCGTCAAGTACGCGTTGGCCACGGCCAGTGACGCCATGCGCACGAATACACATATCCTCTCGGGCGTGATCCAAACGCTCGCCGATCAACTCGAGCGGGTGGATGACCAGAGGCGCAAGATCATGATGGGCATCGTGCGGTTGAATGCTGCATCTACTCGCCCACCATGCCCGACCGACCCCGACGCCCCCGACTGCTCTCTTGGCAGCATGGCGCAGGGAGAGAGCATCACGATGCTCAAAGACTCGCTGAAGATGTTCGACACCGTTGCTGAGGACATGTCCAAGATCAAGGGTTCTTGCAAAACAAGTACAGGACGAGCCCGACGGTGGATCCGATGACGAAGGACTACCTCGAGCGCCATGTCGACGAGCCGAGGGTCAAGCCGCCTGCGTTGGAGATCCCAGAGTGGAATGCGGACGATCCTACCACGTGGATCTACTACGGCTGGGTCGCGAAAGATGAGACTAAGTGGATCGAGCAGGGCTTCGAGATCTTGGCCGAGCACCAGCAGAGGAAGAGCAGGGAGAACACGCCAGTCGACACCCGTTTCGTCAAGTGGGAGAAACCTGCGTGGAAGGCCGACGATCCCGAGACGTGGATCTACTACGGCTGGGTGCCGCATGATGACACTAAGTGGATCAACTTCGGCCCGAAGCTCGCAGCTGACCATCTCGCCAAGGGTGGCGAGCTGCCTACCAAGTTCGAGGACTGCTTCCCGCCGTCGGTGACGCGCGAGTCCTCGAAAGCGCAGTCGAAGTGAATAGGCGTCAGTGCGCCAGGCCGTCACTAGGCCAGTACCAGCCAAGCATTCGTGCTTGAGAGTTTTTGCGCTCGAGCCAGGGCATCATCATCCTCCCCCATCGGCCTCCTCCGTCCATTCATCATCATCAGCATCCCGATAATTCTCGCACCCCACATCCGCCTTCCCATATGTAAAACATTACTACTAGAGGAACAATGCCACACTGAAACAACGCATGCGCCGCATCACACTCGCTCATATGTCATGATCGCCCACCCGCGAGAGAGGTGGCCCGACCGAATCCCGATGGAGTTCCAATGGCATCCGGTAGACGCCCGATGGAATGTCGATGGGATTCCGATGGAATGTCGATGGAATTCCGATGGAATGTCGATGGAATCCCGATGGAATCCCGATGGAATTCCGATTGAATTTCGATGGAATTTCGATGGGACCCGATGGAATGTCGATGGATTTTCGATGGACGTTCGATGGAATGTCGATGGAATGTCGGTGGAATTTCGATGGGACTGCGAAGGAATGCCGATGCCATTCTGATGGGTATCCGATGGAATTCCTATGAAATCCCGACGTAATCTGACGGACATCAACTGCGGTATACTCGAGTGGTGGTCGATCGACTTCACCCGAGCAACCAGAAAACAAAAACAACAACATCTCAACCGTGTAGCGTCAACATCAGCCTTCATACAAGCCTAGGTGATGCACGTCTACCTTCCGTCTAGGGGCCAGAGAGGTGGTGACGAGGCCTCAGCGCGTGCTCCTCCTCCTCCTCCTCCTCCTCCTCCTCCTCCTCCTTCTCCTCCTCCTCCTCGAGCCTCCATCCATCCTCCCTGGCGCGCGATGCGTCCCAATTATGTGCTGCACAACATAAACACTGCACGTGTACGTGTCCTCGATCTCGGTGTCAGTGGTCTCGTGGCTTCGCGGGGCCTCCCAGGGTCTCCACCAAGTGTATTCTGCAGCATTATGGTTGTCTTGGGCGCGCGCGCGCATCCTGGGAACCTCATATGTGTGTCTGAGCAAATTGAGAGGATGTCTCACGCGATGTGCCGATGCGTTTTCACGGTGAGGAGTTAGGAGGAAATGAGGGGGACGAACGAGCCAAACCAACGTTCAAATTACATCCAATATGATAATGTATAAAAGCAGCTTGATCCCAGATCAGGCGGGGATCAACATCATCCTACATACGCTGATCCCGGATCTGATCCCGGATCTGTGGGATCCAGCTCAACATGATTTGATCCCGGATCTGATCCGGATCTGATCCCGGATCTGATCCCGGTGGGATCGGGGGATCTTGATCCCGGGATCCTCTGGGTCGGCGGCCAGCGCTGCGCCCGCCAATCGGGGGCTCAGCTCTGCGCGGCCCCGCGCCCCCTTCGCTCGGGGCCCCCATCTGACTCCCGAATACCTCGATCGCCGATCGCGATCGGTCGACGCCTTCGGACTGTGAGTCGTCGAACGAGAGCGGCGCCGCCCGCCCTCTATCGTAGCGGCCTGCTGCTCGCTTCCCCCGCTACATCCTAGTGCGCCCCCTCCTCGGGGCCCAGTCGGCGCGCCCGCCAGGCAGCTTTCCTGACGGAAGCCTGGGATGTAGCCACGCAGTGGCGGGTATTCTCCGAGCCCCCAAAGCTCCGACCCCCGTTGCCTCGCGCCCTCCTGCGCGCTATGGTCAGTCTCTGCCTGGCTTGGGACTGGCCTGTTATGGCAGCGCTGATGGGCTCCACCACGTTCCTTCGACCTGATGAGCTCACGAAGGCTCGGGGGCGCGGCCTCTCCTTGCCTTCGGATCGCTTCGAGCCCCCTGGCGACGCATTCCTGAGCATCCTTGCGCCTAAGATGCGCAGATCTTATCCGACCCAGCACGCCAGGTGCTCGGATCGGGTATCCGCGCAACTGCTGGAATGCGTTTTCGCACACCTAGCTCCCGCCGATCCGCTTACACCTTTCGGGGCTGGCGGCTGCCGTACTCGGTGGAATCATTTGATTTCGGCTTTAGGCATGCCGCTCGCCAGAGCCGCCGCTGGCCTCAATCTTACTCCCGCTTGCCTGCGAGGCTCTGCTACATCGCCACGGAAGACGTCCTGCGCGTTTTTTGGCGAGGCAGATTAAGCTTCAAGCGCAGAGCGCTATCTCCAAGCAGCGGCCGCATCCACGATACTCGCGTCTTTCTCCGAGGCGGCCAGGACCCAGGTCCTTTTCTTTGCTGCTACCAGCAGCCGCCGGATGTGTTGCCTTTCGCGCCGGATCTCCTGTCTGGTCTGTCCTGCGAGCCGCCGCCCGCCAAAACCTTGCCACTTCGCAAGGGCTTTGAGTCGGGGGTGGAGAGACCTCCTACCCTGACACGTCGATTCAGGAATTGGCCGTTTTCGGTTCGCGAGAGGGCGTCGCGGCCGTCATTTTCGCGGGTCCAGGCCCGTCGGTTTCTGTCCTAGGCCGCTTCCACGAAGGGCAGGTTTTCTAAGGGGAGGTTTGTCCATCGCCGACTGAGCCTGGGCATGGCTGCTCCGCCTTCGGCGGTCAGGAGGTCTTACCCGGAGCGTGGCGCCGCGGCTCCCCCGCGCCAGGCGGCGGGTCTGCCCCGCCGTCAGGCGCGGGCCGCCGCGCTCGGAAACCTCGCACGGGCGCGAGCGCGAGAAGATGCTTCCCATGCCCGTTCGTTTCGTTTGCGCATCCAAAATCGCCCCCAGAGGCTCCCTGTGCGCACCCAGGGGTGACCCAAAACGGCCCGAGACGGCCCCAGGACGGCTCCAGAGGCGCCAGAGACGGCCCAAGACGCACCCAAGACAGCCCCAAGAGCGACCAATCACGGCCCCAGGACGGCTCAGAGACGCTCACACCCCAAGAGGAACCAAAGCGAGCCCCAGGATGGCCCCAGAGGCCTCCAAGGCAGGCCAGGAGGCCCCCAAGACGGCCCAGGAGGACCACCAGGAGAGCCCCAAGAGGCAGACATCGTCCCATTCCCTCCGGGAAACTTATAGTTTCCTATGTCCAGTTTTTTCGTCAGCACACGCCCGAGACGTGACGGCCCAAGGAGCACCCAAGAGAGCCCCAAGAACGCCCAATAACTGCCCAAGATGGCCCCAAGACGGCCTGAGAGGCGCCCAAGACGGCCCCACATCGCCCCAATACGGCCCAAGAGGCATTCAAAACGGCCCAAGCGGGCCCCGACAGACCCCCAGGAGGACGAAAAGAGACCGGCCCAAGACGCTCCAGAGGGCGCCCGGGCGCCCCGAGGGGACCCCAAGCGAGCCCCAGCATGGCCCCAGAGGCTTCCAAGGCAGGCCAGGAGGCTCCCGAGACGGCCCTGAGGACCCCCAAGAGAGCCCCAAGAGACACAAATCATCCCATTCCTTTCGGAATATGTATATGTTGCCTATGTCCGCAAGATCGCCCCGAGAGGCCCCTAGATGCACCCAGGAGGGTCCCAACCAGCCCGAGACGGCCCGGGGACGGCCCCAGAGGCGCCCGAGACGGCCCAAGAGGCACCCAAGACACACCTAAGAGCGCCCAATAACGAACCAAAGACGGCTCAGAGCCGCTCAAGAGGGCGCCCGGACGCCCAAGAGGAACCAAAGCGACCTCCAGGATGGCCTAGAGGTGTCCCAGGTAGGCCAAGAGGCTCCCGAGACGGCCCAGAGGACATTCAGGAGAGCCCCATAAGAGGCAAACACCGTCAAACTCCCGTCGGAAACCGTATTTTTTACCGTGTTCGTTTTTCCTTTTGCACGCTATCCGGGACGGTTGTACAAGCCCCGAATATTGCCCCAAGACGCTCCCAGGAGGATGCCAAAACGGCCCGAGACGGCCCCGGGACGGCTGCAGAGCCCGAGACTGCCCAAGAACCACCCGCCCCAAGAGCGCCCAATATCGGCCCAAGATGGCCCCAAGATGGCTTGAGAGGCGCCCAAGACGGCCCCACATCGCCCTAAGACGGCCCAAGAGGCACACAAGACGGCCCAAGAGGGCCCCGACAGACCCCCAGGAGGACAAAAGGAGGCCCCCAAACGGACCCCCAAGAGGCCTTGGATGGTTCTCTCTTGGGGAGCGTCGAACTTACAGCGTCGTCTTGGGGGCTTCCTGGACCCTCTGGGAGCCATCTCTGTGCCTTCTGGGGACGTCCTGGGGCGGCGCGCTCGAATGGTCGATTCGTGCCCTCGCACTGGGTCCCGTCGTAGGGGGGTCGTGGGGCCCTCTTGGGCCGTCTGGCAAGCCTCTTGGCCCGTCCTGGAGACCTCTTGGGCCGTCTCGGCGCCCTCTTGCAGGCCTCTTAGGCCGCGCCCACCGGCCTCACCACGCTACCAGATGTATGTTGTCCCAAATCGTGCTTAAGGACCACATCCCAGACATGATTTCGAGCACCCAGAAGAGTATCAAAAGAGCGCGGAGCCAGTATCGCCTCCCAGGGCCCGACACGTGAAAACCCTGCAGCTTCGGGATTTTCTTGGTGCTCGAAATTTGTGCTGGCAACCGAGGCTAAAGTAGGTTGGAACGTCAGAATACCAGATCAAATTATCAGTCGGCCCCAGCGAAGGGCAGATCAAATTGTCACGGCGACCCGCCCCGCAGAAGCTACAATGAACACAGAGCGCGGCGTGAGAAACTGCTCCTGTCCACACCGTGTCGTGCCTGCATGGATGTGCTTCCATTGACACCGCCTCCACCACTGCGTTCCTGCCTTCAGGCCTGCTTGCCTTCATCCCTCGCCCACCTCCCCCTCTAGCGGCCACCTCCTCCATCCACGCCGTCCCCTCCAACCTCCCTTCCCCCCGCGAGGTCCCGCGGACGCTCCACTTCCACGTCCATGCCATGGCGGGCAGATTCCGCGGCCGGAAGGCCGCGGGTCAGCCCTAGTCAGCTACTCTGCCGGGGTCAATGCGTGCAGGAGGGGCGGGCAGTGGCAGCGTGCGCTGGCGCTCCTGAGCGAGATGCGGGAGGCGAAGCTGGAGCCGAACGTCACCTTCTCTCCTACATGGCTGGCGGAAGCGCGTGTGGGAAGGGAAGCGGATCAAGTATCTAAAATCGGCCTTGGCGGGCCCCTGGCGCAGCCTCGGCGGGCCCTTGGCGCCCCTGGCGCGGCCCGGCGTGCCTCCGGGCGGCTCGAGCACAATTTCGGGACGCCTTCAGGGAGCGCCGAGATCGGGCCAAGAGCCCCAACATGGCCACAGGACCTCCCCAGAGGCCGTCCAGACGGCTCGCGGCGGCCAGAAATAATTGATTCGTTTATTTTTTTGCCTGATTTTCCGGTTCTCGCAATTTCGGGCTAAAAGCGGCAAGACGGTTCTTGGGCCACCCCGAACGTTCCAAGGCCGCTCAAGAGTTCCGGCAAAGGCCCCAAGACGGCTCAAGAGGGCTCCAAGATAGTTCCCAGAGGAGCCCAAGGCGGCCCAAGCGAGCCTCAAGACGGCCCGAGAAAGCCCCCAGGAACCCTTAAACGGGCCCCAAGAGCCGCCCATAAGGGCTCACGGAGAGTTTCGAGACAGCCCAAGAGTCCCAAGATGGCCCAAAAACGACCCAAGAGGGCGGACATGTCTGGGCGGTGTTCAGGCTCTCGCGATTTCGAGTTAAGAGCGGCCCAAGACGGTTCTTGGACACCCCACGGATGCTCCAAGGCTCAAAGGGCCCCGGCAAGGGCCCCACGACAGCTCAGGAGTGCTCCAAGACGGCTCCCAGAGGACACCGGAACGGCCCAAGAGAGACCCAAGACGGCGCGAGAGAGAGCCCCCAGGAGCCCCCAGACAGGCCCCAAGAGTCGCGCAAGAGGGCTCACAGAGAGCTCCGAGACGGCCCAACACTCCCAATGTGGCCTCTGCACGGCCCTAGAGGCCGTCCAGACTGGCCGTCAAACGAAGTCATTGATTTTTCATGGTATTTGAAAGATTTCCACCTTATCGCCAATTCGAGCCAAGACTAGCCTAGGACGGCGGCTGGGGCTCCCCCGAACGCTCCGAAAGGCCCCACAATCACCCAGGAGGGCTCCAAGATGGCCCAGGAGGCGCCCAAGATAGCCCAAGAGGCGCCAAGACGGTCCGAGAGCCAATCGGCCTCGTTGGCGCCCTATAGACGGCTCGGGACGGCTCCAGAGGCGCCCGGGACGGCCCCACTCGGCCCCGGGGCGGCTCCAGGAGGCGCCCGAGACGGCCCAAGACGCACCCAAGACAGCCCCAAGAGCAGCCAATAATGGCCCAAGACGGCCCCAAGACGGCCCAGGCGCCCAAGACGCCCCCAAATGGCCCCAAGACAGCCCAGAAGGCACCCAAGATGGCCCAAGAGGGCCCCAAGAGACCGCCAGGAGCCCGAAAAGAGACCCCCAGAGCGCGGCGTGAGAAACAACTTCTGCCTTCTGTCTCGTGCAGACATGGGCGTGTTTCCATTGACACCGCCTCTACCACCGCGTTCCTGCCTTCAGGCCTGCTTGGCTGCATCCCTCGCCCACCTCCCCCTCCAGCGGCCACCTCCTCCATCCACGCCGTCCCCTCCAACCCCCCCCCCCGCGAGCCCCCAGAGACATTCCATTTCCACGTCCACACCATGGCGGGCTGATTCTGCGGCCAGAAGGCCGCGGGTCAGCCCTGGTCTATACTACATTTCAGGCACCCGCGCGTGCGAGAATTGCGGGGGTTGGACACGCTCCTCCGGCGCTCCCTGCGGGCCTGGCGGGCCCCCGCGAGCCCCAGCTGGCCTCGGCGTGCTTCCAGGAAGGCCCAAGAGCGCTCCGAGACCCTATCGGAACTCCCCGAGAGGACCCCAAGACGCCGCAAGACGGTCCAAGAGGGCCTCCCAAGAGCGCTCGAAGACGCCCAAGATAGCCTTCAGACGGCCCAAGAGGCGCCCCAAATGCTCCAAGTGGGCTCCAAGAAGAGCCCGAGAGAGTCCGAACGAGGACAGATCCTCCAAATCCTTGAAGAAAAAGTTCATTTTGGCAATTCCCATGCTTTTCGTCTTCAAAGCGCCCAAGACGACATACTGTCTCCCAAGATCGTCACACGAGGGCCCAGAAGGCCCTTCGGAAGGGCCCCAAGACGGCCCAAGGCGGTGCCAGGACGGCTCCTGAGGCGCCCATGACGGCCCAAGAGGCTCCCATGACATGGCCCATGACAGCCCCAAGAGGGGCCAAAGACGACCCAAGAGAGCCCCAAGGCGGTCCGAGGACAGCCCCAGAGCCGCCCAAGACGGCCCCAGACGGCCCCAAGACGGCCCAAGGGGCACCCAAGAAGGCCCAAGAGGGCCCTGCAAGAGGCTTCCAGGAGGCCGCCAGACGGCCCAACAGGGCCACCAGAGGTTCAGGCGGAACAGAAGCCCCGGGGCGCGGCCACACCCACGGAAAATAAACCCCGACTTCGAGGTTTATTTTCCGACGCCCTGGGGCAGAGCAATCAACCATCGCCCAGGACGTTCATCGACTCGCCACGTCCACAGAATGCCAGCACCTCTACTTCGAAGTCTTCCCCCGAGGCTCCAGATGGGGCGCAGACGTCTCGCCCGGATCGTTCGTGGACCAATGACGCCCACGAAAAATGTTCCGTAACCTCGGAGGCCATTCTCCATGGTCCCGCGGTCGGCCAAGAAAAAGCCCCCCGAGACCACTCCTCGGCCCGCCACGTCGACGGAAACTAAACACCACGCTCGAGGTTTATTCTCCGAGGTCCCAGGTGAGCAAAAGGGTTCTGGAGAGACGTCTTTCGTCAACCTGAGCTTTGGCGCTTACTCTGGAGTTCTGGGTTTCGTTTCTACGGTGTTCCGTCTCTACCCTCCCAATGCATGACCCGGGGCGCGGCCACACCCACGGAAAATAAACCCAGACTTCGAGGTTTATTTTCCGACGCCCCAGGGCGGAGCAATTAACCTTCGCCCAGGACGTTCGTCGGCTCGCCACGTCCACGGAATGCCAGTACCAACTCTGAAGGTTGCCCCCCAGGTTCCGGATGGGGCACAGACGTCTCGCACGGATCGTTCGTGGATCAACGACGCCCAAGAAAAAGACTCCGTAACCTCGGAGGCCATTCTCCAGGGTCCCATTGTCACCACACTACCAGATAGAATTACAATTCGGCCTCGGCGAAGAGCAGATAAACTTCTCACGGCTACCCTCCCCGCAGAAGCTATTATGAACACAGGCTGCGGCGTCAGAAACAGCTCCTGTCCACACCATGTCATGCCTGCATGGATGTGCTTCCACTGACACCGCCTCCACCACTGCGTTCCTGCCTTCAGGCCTGCATCCCTCGCCCCTCTCCACCTCCAGCGGCCACCTCCTCCATCCACGCCGTCCCCTCCAACCTCCCCTTACCCGCGAGGCCCCAGAGACGCTCCACTTCACCTCCACGCCATGGCGGGCAGATTCTGCGGCCGGGAGGCCGCGGGTCAGCCCTGGTCTATACTCTAACGCCGGGGGCGCCGCGTGCCAGAAGGACGCAGGACCCAGTGGCTCAAAACCGCTCCGGGCTGGCCCCGGAGCGCTCCCGGCCGCCCAGGGAAGCCTGAAGACGGGCCAAGAGGGCCCCAAGACGCCCCCAAGACGGCCCAAGAGTGCCCCGAGACGCCCAATGATCGGGCCGAGACGCCCAAGATTGGCCCAAGGACGACCCAAGAGGTCTCAAGACGCTCCAAGAGGCCTCTCCAGAGGGCCCTGAGAGACAAACATCGCTGAATGTCATAAGTGTTTCGATGTTTTGTTGCAGTCTCTCTTTGTCGGCTTCCCGACGCTCGAAGACCGCCCGAGAGGCCCCCAAGACCGCTCCAAGACGGCCGAAGAGGCCTCCCAGACAGCTTTTCTTCTTTCTTTCTAGCTCATGAGGACCAGATCCGAAGGAGAGCACTGGCAACGCGAAATCGAAGCGAAAAAGAAGCGTAGCACTCTTAACTGCCCACGGGGTTGTTCCCTGAGGAGGCTTAACCTACGAAGCCGACGTAAACTGCTAAAAAGATACGATCCACTCTCGGCCAGATGCCGCACGGACCCCGCCAGCACAAGCCCGATGCACGCAGCACCCCGAAGGCTCGGCTAGCCTCAGGTACGCGGACCCTTGCCTTTGCTGGGACCTTTACCTCTCGAGCGACCATGCTTTCCTTTCCCCCCTCCACGCGGCCTCCTAGGGATATTTACTGTCGGAGGGCCGTCCAAAAAATTCGGGGGATCAAAAACTGCCTGCTGTGTATTCGAGCTTTGAGTGAGAGGAGGAGCCGAAGACGAGGACGGAAGGGAGGAGGAAGCAGGGGGGAGAACAAAGCCTCTTGACCTCAGCTCAGCCAGGCGCGAACTCGTCTGTAGGTCTCTCGGGAGTTCCTCTACCTCTTCGTGTGCTCGTCCACGTACTTGCTGAGGATCCGCTCGAGCGGGCCGCGCGGCGGGGCGCCGACCAACCTCTTGCCACCCTCGAACTCCACGAGCTTGATGAGCCACTTCTGCACCTCCGTGTAGTGGCTGTGGCGTGGGTCCGCGTACCACATCAGTGTGCACATCGGTGTCGAGCCCTCTTCCTTCTTGTGTACTTTCACCCTGAAGTGTGTGATCAGCTGACCGACAGCGTTCGGACCGTCGAACTTGCTCAGCACCTCGTTGAAGAACTGCAGCATCTCCTCGCTCAGCTTGGCTTCTTCCGTTTGCGTTGATCCTGCCGACGCCGTCCTCGTAGCTCCGTATCCGAATGCTGCCATGAATATCTGAACGTGCGCCGCGCCCCTCGACTTGTGATCCTGCTTCTCGCCTGCCTTTTCCTTTGCCTTTAGGGCCGCCGAGTCGTCGTTGTACTTCTTGCCTGCTTGCTGGCTGACCGCCACCACTCCCACCGCCACTGGTAGCTCGTATTTCGTGTACAGCAGGGCGCCGAGGTCGGCGATGTCCTTCGTGTTGGTCAGCACCAGCTTCACCACGGGCAGCATGATGCCGTCCTTGCCGCCTTTGTGCTTCTTCTTGTCCCTGGCCGCGCCCTCGCCCTTTTCCTCCTGGTCGTCTGGTTTGCGCCCGCCTCCAGCGGTGATGGACTGGCTGCACCACGACGGCATGACGAGCTTCGGTTCCTGGTCCATCCCCTCTGGCATATCTGCTGGCTGGTTGGCTCTCTGGGGTCGGTCCAATACTGCCTGGCAAGTGGTTCGACACGAGATGTCTGCAAAGATCATCGAGGGTGCCGCCTTCGAAATCACAGCATAAACATTGTAGTGATCTGGGCATTTTGAGAGGAAGGAGGGTGCGTGCTGCTTCTCTTTGGCAGTGCCCACGTTTAAGTGCGCGCGATAAGTGCTGTGCTGCTGTTCTCTGCGAAGCGAATGTTTGACGACAACTGATACAAGTGTTCGTCGGAGTGATAACGAAGTAGAGGTTACGAACATGATGTGCCGACTTTATGTGTGATAAATACGCTGGCCTCGTAAGAAAACTGGCTCCGCATTCGACCCCATTTTTACTGTGCCTGCATATGAAGGCTTCCGATGGGTCCCGCTCATGTGGCGGAACGACAACTGGTGACGAAGCCAGCTCTTGGAATCCAGGTGGCGGGATCCGCCTGCCGAACTCTCGGCTCCTCAGCTCCGCGAAATCAATCATACAGAAATCCTCCATCGCTTCCTTGTCAGCGAAGAGGGCTAGATTCAAAGCAATCGGCTCGATCATGCAATCTGGCAATAACTCTGCTGCTTGGTCCAAGTCCGCGGCCATTTGCTGCAGCCACGGCGAGGCGTATTGGGATGGACGTCCTGCGCATAGCTGCGGCCTAGTGTCGAACTGAAACTCCCCGAAAAGAGCAACTAGCACCTGGGTGTGGTGCTCAGGACGTCGACCCCACGTCTGATAAAGCTTTAGGCGCCTAATCCTCATCTCCTGGTTACAGGGAAGTATTTTCCAGAACCATAGGATTTCTTTATTAGTGAGGCTCGTGATATGCTCCCCCTCATAGTTAGCCGCTTTCCCACCCAGTGCTGCTCTCCCCAATCGGCTTAAACACTAGTCCAGGATGTCATAGTCGAATTTAGACAGCGGGAAACCCTCCAAACCAGATAGCAAAGCGTTTTGAACAAACCCGATGAATAAGCATCTCCTCCACCTCCTCGCTAGTCCCGTTAGCTTCCACATTCCACTAAGAGAGTGAAAACCAGTACGTGCAGCAGCGCATCTACGAACAACTTCGTTCCTAGCCGAGTCCCGCATGGTAATGAATGGCCCCAGGTAACGAGCTTCCTCCCGTACAGCTCCCTTCAACACAAGATCACCCGCTCGGATTCTGGCACGTCCGAGATGACCCCGTTGGGCAAAGTGTACAAGAAACTCCTGCTTGCTGGCATTCTGCGCATACCCATGCATGGAAAGGGCCTCGTCTAGGTCCCTGTCCACTTGCACTAGCTTGTCCAAAAAGGAAGATGACGAATCTCCTGGATCAGCAATAACGAGCTTGTTCAAATCATCTGCGTATTTCTGAAGTGAAGTATCTACCTTCCATCCCTTCCATTCCCCCACCAATAGCTTCGATCTGGTATCCCATGTCCTCAATTCCCTCCCCCACGTAAGAATCGGAAAGTTAAAGGCGCCCACGAAGGCAGAGACGATAAACGGGTCGCCCATACAGCCACCTTGTCGGGGCCTGACTAGAAGTGGGCCATCTGCTGCTTCAAATCGAATCAGACTCTGCCGAAAGCGCTGCTTACAGATATGATAATCCTCTGGCTTCGCATGAAGCTCAACAGCTTGGTCCAATGTGTTGTGGCGTGTACTGCCGAATGCATTACTTAGATCTTTCAAACAAACTGCGTGCGTGAAACCTCCCTCCCGAAGTCGACGACTCATAAGCTGCGAACATAAAACCGCCTCCTCCCGACGACGCCCTTTGACGAACCCGTAGTCCATGACCGATGGCCCCCCACGTAATCGACGACCGAAGTACCCTTTTCTAACCGTTGGAAGGATGTGAACTACTCGGCGTCCTCGGGGCCCCTTGAGGCCAGACTTGCGCAATCCACAGGCAGAGCTAGTGTGCCAATACAATGGAGTCTGCTGGTGCATCCTGATCTTTGCCAGGCCAACGTTCACCATGAACTGAAAAATTAGAGTACTCCGGGGCTCATCAGAGGCTCCAACCCCTGCAACTTGCGGGGCATCCTTTCTCGGCTTGGGCAAGAAGCACATGTGCCACAATTCTAACGGAGCGGCCCCAGGGGGAACCACTTTGCGCTTCTGTGCCCGAATCGTGTGCCAGAGAATCGCTGAATAATCTGCCTTTGCCAATTCAAAGAGCTCAGCATCAGGAAGCCATTGAAAGTGCCCCTCTTGATCCTCACGAAGAGCCTCCCACTCGACTTGCTGCACGGCCATACCACCTTCATGGCCTGGCAATGTCCAAACCTCGAGCCACTGGTGAGCAGGAAGAGGACCTGGCCGAATGAGTGCTCCGTCTCGTTTTTTGGGCCAATCCTCGTTCGAGCTGCCAGGCGTGTAATCCCCATGGCCTCCGCTGCGCGCCTCTGCTTCCACATCTCATTAGCTTCGTCCAAGAGCTGCCGTTGACGTCGACGTTGAAACTGCCTGCGGGCCATCTTCAGCTGCTTGGTCAGGCTGGCCAGCTCTGCGTCGATCTGCTTCACCTCGTCCTCGCTGCCCTCGAACTTCCCTGCTCTGATCTCGGTTCGCTGTTGTAACAAACATCGGCGATCAGCACAGTGTTGCGAATAATCTTCACATAGAGGCGGCCGCATAGCCGTGGTAAAAAACTTCTCACCCGCCGAAATCAAATGCCCTTCCAGCGTCTCGAAGATATCGTCTGGCGATGCACTCTCTTTGATGTATCGCGGGTCCACCGTCTGTAGTGAATCACGCACGTGTTCAAGAAACTCTCGCTTGTGGGTGCCTTCCTTGAGGGCCATCATAAGAGCGTCTCGGTCCCATCGCAAAGTAGGTTCAGTTTTGACTTCAGGAGAATACTTAGCATAATTCATGACGCACACCAGTGGTAAGTGATCTCTAGGAGCCGCACCACGTTGTAGTTGTAACTTTGCACCCAACTTCGGGATAGTGCCACAAGTGATAGTCATAGCGTCCATGTCCGCTGGATAACTGAGATAATCTATTCGCGAGCTATATGTGTCGCCGAAGAAAGTCGGTGAGCTTTTCCCACCCACCGTGTTGCCTGCTAGAAGCCGATGTTCCTCAAGAACTGCTCGGAACAGTGCACCTGCTCCGTCCTCTGTGCGCTCCAACGTCGGGATACCGATAGCACCAGAACGCAAATCCACACTGCCCGAGCCTCGCTTCTGTAAACCCATCCCGTCATTCAAATCACAGAAAATAAAAGGTGTTGAACGTGTCGGTGTTTGAGCCAATATATCTTGGAGCCAGTCTCGCAAGATCCGTACCGTTCTGAAATAAGCTCGTTTTTTTTGGAGTCGCATATCCCGAGGCGGAAAGTAAAGAGAAACCAAAGTTAGATCTTGTCGTCCACGTTTGACTCGAACTGCAATCGCTCTCCCACGAGCTTCCTGCGGAGAACACCAACTGGCCACTATGTGGTCCTCCTTCAGGCCCCCGCCGAGCACGATAGCACATCCACAACTAGAGTTCGCGTGCGGGCTGGGACCAAAAGGCGCCTCGAGAAGCAGTCGTCCTGCTACACGTCGTCGAAGTATCTGACTGCCTGTATGGTTCTGGCGGTAATCAACGGACTGCGTTCCTGCTAGAAGCACCGCGTCGAAATTCCGTAACTCTGTGACAATCTCCTCCTGCCTCGCGCCCGTGCAGCTCTGCGGGTTCCAGCCCAGGATTCTCAATCTATGCATCCACGCTGAACCGCATCTTGCGTGTCTGGTCGGAGAAACGCTCTGGCAGGAGGCAAATCTATGTGGGCAGCTGACCCACTTGCAATCATAAGCTCGAGCCGACAGGGCTCTCCCAGACAGCCCGAGAGGGCCCCAAGATGGCCCAAGAGCCCCCTCAAGACGACCCAAGACGGCCCGAAGAGGGCCCCACCAGGGGGGGGGCCGTACTGACCTTTCGCGCCCTCCGCTCTAGGATGATCCCAGACACCGCCAGCTGGCCCCCAAGAGGCCCCCCAGACGCCCCCCGAAGGCGCCACAGTGCCAGACGACAGCCCAGGAGGGCCCCAAGAGGCCCTCAAGACGGGCCCCGGGAGGCGAAAATCATGGATTTCCCGCGTGTTTTTGAAGGGTTTCAGCGTTTCAGCCTTTTCGGAGCCTTCACGCTCCAAGCTGGCCCCAGGGCCCCGAAGATCGCGCCACGATGGCCCAAGAGGCCCCCAAGAGAGCTCCCAAACAGCCCAAGAGGGCCCCAAGACGGCCCAAGACGGCCCCAGGAGTGCCTCACGAGGTGAAACTCCAACTGGCATTTCGCGCCATCCGCTCCAGGATGATCCCAGAAACCGCCAGCTGCCCTCCAAGAATCCCCCCCGACGCCCCAGAAGGCCCCACAGTGCAGGAAGACGGCCCAAGAGGGCTCCAAGAGGCCCCCAAGAAGGGCTCCGAGACGCTAAAATGATTGATTTTTCTTGAATGTTTGATGGATTCAGCGTTTTCGCTTTTTCGGAGTCTCCACGCTCACAGCCGGCCCCAGGGCCCCCAAGAGAGCTCCCAGACGGCCCAAGAGGGCCCCAAGACGGCCCAAGAGTCACCCAAGACGGCCCAAGATGGTCCCAAGAGGACCACAAAAGGAGGAACTCGAACTGACATTTCGCGCCCTCCGCTCCATGATGATCCCAGACACCGCCAGCTTTCCCCAAGGGGGCCCCCCAGACGCCCCAGAAGGGCCCCGAAGAGGCCCAAATCAGGCCACCAGAGACCCTCGAGAGGCCAGAAAGACACCCCCGAAGCCGCCTCCAAGAGGCTTCCGAGGGAAGATCCCTCAGAGAGCTCTGGAACCGCGCCGGCCACCCAGGAGAATAAGGCGCCGATGCGCCTCTGATTTTCTTCCCTCCTTTGCAAAGGCTCCAGGCTGAGGCCGGGATCAAGCAGCGAGAAGCGACGGAATTCAGCGGCAAACGCCGAAGAAAGACAAATCGAAAAGCCGCGACTGGCAACACGCAGCACTCAGCAACAGCAAGCGTCTGTAAAAGGCAATGGGCAGAAGCAAGCACGCTTGCCCAGACACCGCTCGCCACCTCGAGCAGATGTCGAGGACGCAGTCCACGGGTCAGCCCTCGTCTATACTACAATACCGGGCATTTGCGCGTGCGACAAGGGCGAGCGATGGTCACCCGCGGCGGCGCCCTGGGGGCCCCGCCCGTGGGGTGACGCCGCCCGCGTGGCGCTCCTCCCGCCCGCCCCAAGACGCCCACCACGGCACCGCGGGCGTCCGAAATCGGGCCCATGCTGCCCGGGGGGCCTCCAAGAGAGTCCCCAAGACGGCCCCAGAGGCTCCCGATCGCGCTCCTTGGGCCCCCAAGACGGCCCAAGAACCCTCCCAGACGGCCCCAAGGGACGCCCAAGAGGGTCCAGTTCGGAGCGATTCTCCCCCCTCCGGGTCCCTCCACGGCCAGCAAGGCTCCAAGACGCCCCCGCGAGGCCCCCAGAAGGCCCCGGAGGCGCTCCCAAGAGGCCCCCGGGCGCTCTCCAGAGGCTCCCAGAAGGCTTCAGAGGCGCCCTCAAGAGCGCTCAAGAGGCTCCCAGAGGCTCTCCAGAGGCTCCCACAGAGCCTCACGAGGACCCCCTCCCGGGTATCGAAGGGCCCCCCCCCCCGCTGCTTCCCCGATGCCTCTGCTGGGAACAGCCTGCTACAGCACGCGGCACTGCTGGCACGACAAGCAGCAGGCTGTACAGGAGGAAGGGGATAAGACGGAGGAGGAGGAGGGCGAGAGGAGGGGAGGAGGAGCACGAGGACGAGGAGGACGGCAACGACGACGACGACGACGACGACGACGACGACGACGACGACGAGGACGACGACGACGACGACGAAGACGACGACGACGACGACCACGACCACGACAACAGCGACGACGACGACAACGACCACGACGACGACGACGACCACGACAACAGCGACGACGACGCCGACGACGACGACGACGACGACGGCGACGACGACGACGACGACCACAACAACGACGACGACGACGACGACGACGAGGACGAGGACGAGGACGAGGAGGACGAGGACGAGAAGGCCCCCGGGAGGCCCCCGGAGGTCCGCGTTGCTTCTGTTGTTGCTGGAGCTGCTGCTGCAGCTGTTGCTGCTGCTACTGCCGATGGTGCTGGATCTGCTGCTGCTGCTGCTGCTGCTGCTACTGCTGCTGCTGCTGCTGCTGCTGCTGCTGCTGCTGCTGCTGCTAGCGCTGCTCCAGACGCCGTCAGGATCATCAAGCAAATAGCGCACCCTGAAGGAATAAGCAGCAACGAGCGCACGCTCAATCCTCTGGCATTCGTGGACGGTAGTCCATGGGTCAGCCCTAGTCAGCTACAGTGCTGGGATCAGCGCATGCGAGAAGAGCGAGCAGTGGCAGCGGGCGCTGGCGCTGCTTAGCGAGATGTTGGAGGCGAGGCTGGAGCCCAACGTCATCAGCTACAGTGCTGGGATCAGTGCGTGCGAGGAGGGCGAGCAGTGGCAGCGGGCGCTCGCGCTCCTGAGCGAGATGCGGGAGGCGAAGCTGGAGCCCAACGTCATCTCTCCTCGCAGCGCTTGCCGCTCGCCAAAGCCTCGAGCAGTGGCAGCGGACCGGCCCCCTCCGGCGGCCACTGGCGCAGCCCCAGGGCCCCGGCGCGCTTACAAGATGGTTTAAGAGCGCTCCGAGCCGCCACTGGAGGCCCCCAAGAGGGCTCGAAGACAGCCGAAGACGGTACAAGAGGGCCTCCGAGACGGGCCCCGAGCGCCCGAAGACGCCCAAGACAGCCGCCCGACGGCCCAAGACGCCCCCCGAATGCTCCAAGTGGGCTCCGGAGAGAGAGCCCCAGGAGAGCTCGAACAAGGACAACTCGTCCCAATCCCTAGGGAAAACGTGCATTTCGGGAGTTCTGGTGCTTTTCGTCTTCGAAGCGTCCAAGACGGCCACACGGGCTCTCAAGATCGTCCCAAGACGCCTCAGGAGGCTGCCAGGAGGGCCCCAAGACGGCTCAAGACTGCGCCAAGTCGGCTCCTCAGGCGCCCATGGCGGCCCCAAGAGTGGGCCAGGACAGGGCGGGAGCGCTCCCGAGGGGCCCCAAGAGGGGGCCAGCAGGGCCCCAAGAGGGCCCCAACAAGGCCCCTATGACGCATGTAGTTGGGTGCCCATCTCGCCCAAGAAGCATACTATTTACATGCGGTTTGGGGCCCTCTTGGGGCCCCCTGGGGGCGCTCTTGCGGCCCTCTTGAGGCCTTCGGGCCCCTTCAAGACAGGCTACGCTACGCTACTCCCGATCGGCCCGAAGGCCGTGCCAATCTAGAACTCGGGGGAAGACTTGGCCCGTGCCTCCGGCACCCGGGCAAACGTGCGATCGTCTTACGTGGATTGCTTCTCGGGCAGTCAGGGGCGGGGAGCGAAAGAGGGCGGGAGAAAGGGGGCAGAAGGGAAGAAAACCGTCAGATCTCCTTCGCGGGGGGATTTCGCGAAGAACTCCGCGCTGACAGGCGCAGATTCAATCGGTCCACCTCTGAAGCGGTCGGCCTCGATGGCGCGCTCGACTAGGTCGCCAAGCATACGAAAGAGAACACCACCGCAACAGACGTCCGTGTTCGATGTGTTGGACTAGCAAGTCTCTCCGGCGGTTGCGCCTGTTGCTTCATTATGTGGCTGGATGTTGCGCTAGAGCCGACTCCAGCCGGTGCTTCATGCGATGGCCAGTAAGTTGCCATGCTCCTTCGTCCAAACGTACCCACCCAACTATACGCCTCAATATTTTCTTTTGTAGCGCGTCCAGCTTGTCGAGGTCTGTCCGGGTGAGTGGCGTCGTGGTCAGACTGTAGACCAAGCGCACTTCATGCGGTGCTCCAAGTTGCACTTACCGCGCAACCTCAAATCGCCGCTCAGCTGCCGGCCAAGGTATTTATGCGTGCCCGCGTGCTCGACAACTTCCACCATCCCGCCGTCGCCCTCCAGGAAGAGCGAGACCTCGTCTGCTGCAGCGTTGACATCTGCTGTCGGAATATTTTCGTCTTCCGGGCGTTGGCTGACAAACCGGCTCCGCTCGGCTCCTCGACAAGGCAATCGAGTATAAACACTGCATCATCCAGCGACCGAGCAAATAAGAGCGAATCGTCTGCATTGATGGGCCTGTTTTCCACCACCGCCACCATAAGTTGGATTGGGGGAAGGAGGAGGAGGAGGAGGAGGAGGAGGAGGAGGAGGAGGAGGAGGAGGAGGAGGAGGAGGACAAGGAGGAGGAGGACGAGGAGGAGGAGAGAAGAGGAGGAGGAGGAGGAGGCGGAGGAGGAGGAGGAGGAGAACCCCCTCCCCCTCCAACTGATGGTGTTGGTGGTGGAAAACAGGCCCATCATGCATACCGAATTGTTCGTCAAGCGGCTGCTCTGCGGGTCGAGCAAGAGACCGCAATTTCCAAACCGAGCCTGCGACCGGCTCACTACCGCTTCCAGCGCAGCGTTGAAGAGCATCGGATTAATCACATTACCCTGTCGAACACCGCGTTCAATGTCGAACTGGCAGCTATCCACAATTCCGCGCTGAGCGGTGTGCAAGCACTGAAGCAGCGCGCGGTGCTCGACAGGAACTCCTTGCTCTGACGTGGCAGCGAAAAGCGCACGATGTTCAATCTGGTCGAAGGCCTTGGTCAAATCGATGCTCGCGATCCATACCGGCGAATCAAATTCAATTGATTTTTGAATAACGTTCTCGAGTATCAAGAGCGCGTGCTCTGTCCCAGTGGGCGATCGAAATCCCAGCTGCTCTGGCGGGTGGCAGGGCTCTAGAAAGGCTTTGAGGCGGTCGTGCAGTATTTTGGCGAGGATATTGTATAAGATGTCCAAGATAGCCAATGGCCTCCAGTTGTTGGGGTCCAGAGCGTTGCCAGCCTTGGGAATCATCACGTATAACAGCTATCTCCAGTCGCCGGGGAAGACTCCCGTGTGCACGACGCAGTTTGGACACGCAATTCGGTCTGATTGGGCAAGCGGGCCTGCATGGCGAAACATTTCCAACGTTATCTTCACATCGTTTGCAAGCCATCGCCGTGAGAGCTGTCTGAAATTATTCCAGCGTTATATTTGGGATACGTTGGAGCTGCGATGTGTTCTGGGGAAGTGGCGCGTAAGCCTCCGACGAGTAGACGTCCTGCAACATGGTCGCGACGGCCTGCGGGTCAGGTCGCAGCCGTGCTTTGCATTTCACGGGCTCCACAGATAGTGCCGGGGATCTTCTTCAGATCTGAAAAACGCTCAAGTTGCACGCGAATTTTATTTGTCTGCCACTCTCGCAGAGCTTTTCTCGTGCCGTTGGCTATTTGATTGGACAACCGGAGTCTCTCGGCAAAGTCCGAGCAATGCCGGCGTTGGCGCCGTAGTTCTTGAAGATCGTGGTTGTGCCAAGGCCTCCAGCATCTCTGAGAGGACTCCAGCGCCCCAACCAGGTATGCCTTGGAGGTCGCTTGGGGGGCAGCGTTGTTTCCAGGGCCAAATCCCAATACGCTCAGCCGGCGCGCTTGATCCGTCAATAAGAATCCTTGCGACGCCCATTCGCGACAATGTCGGGCCTTCGGTTTGCTCTTACCGACAATTGGGCTGCTTAGGTTTGCTCTTACCCTGCGAGCATTGCCTCTCCTCAGTCGCCCCAGAAACACAGATGGCGTTCGCTGCCCCTCAGCGAGCTGGAAGGCATGCCGCATCAACCACAAGCTTCTGTAGATCTTAAGCTGACCGGCCAAGACAAACCTCCAGCATGATTTTTTGTTTATAATCTCCTGATATTGTGACGACCCTCGCCATCTCGCACGTCTCGGTCTGGTGTGTCTCTCCGCAAGCGGCCCCAACATATCAATGCGTGACACAACGCCCTTGTGATCTGACCCAAGGTCAAGCTGGTTTGACACCCTGACCGCGCTGAAACAGCAAGTGTTGTCGACGAGAATGTCGTCCAATTACCGTCGCTTCCCCAATGTGTTCTCGAAGGTCCACGTGTCTTCCCAAGGAATGTTATCATCGTTTGTCGCGATGGTTCGCTTGTGCTCTGAAGCGAACCCACAAAGCAGATCACTGCACAGGCCTAGTCGGAATTGCGCATGGAAGTCTCCACCAATCAGCACTTTCTTACCAGAGCGCGCGGCTTCAACCACCAGATGTTGCAGCTCCGCGTAGAGATCGGACGGACAAGCGTGGCCATAACCAAAGTGAGGAGCGCAAACAGCGAAGATCCGAAAGTTGTGTCCGAAATCATTATCAGTGTGAACTGCGGTGATTCTTCCGACTGTAGACGAGCTCTGCGGATTTTGCCAGCGAGATCTGCATGCAAAAGTACAGCGGTACCTGTCCGGCGTGCTTCGCCTCATCGGGAAATTTGGCGGTGGCCTACATGGAGTATCTCATCAGATTATGCGGCTTCTGTCTTGCAACAACAAACAACGTTCCACTTCGCCGCATCCAGTTCCGCAGAAGATCCAAAGAGGGTGCCGAAAACGTTTTAGATTGGACGGGTTCGTGACCGATCGGGGTAGCTCCTAGAAAGACCGCTTCCCCTTGCCTTTGCCGAGGCATTTGCGTGGAGCAGAACTTCGCTGCAGCTTCTCCTTCGCAGCGTCGAGCAGGTCAGGGACGGTCTTGTTCGCGCCGTCTGGCATGAGGTACGTCTCCGATTCCACGCCATACTCAATAGTAGGCGTTTCGTTACCCTCGGTCAGTCTGATTACGAGGTCGTTCCCGCAAGACAAACTCATGGTTGAAGTATCAGCCCAAAGACTTTGGGCCGTGTGCATTCTGCCGCAGACAGGTCGCTCGTGGCAGAATGGTGGGCCCGCGCCTGGCGGCGCCCTGGTCGTCGTCGTCGTCGTTTCTCTGTCCCCCCATCGGCCGGACCTCCGCCTTGCTCCCGACCTCTGCGTTCTGGCGGCCCCCTCCTCTTGAACCCGCGGGGCGCTCCCAGGGTCCAAGCGCGCCAGGCTTGTGGACCCGACTTGCGCCGTTGCGACAAGGAGGCCCCTCCGCAAGGGCCAATGAAGGCCTCGAGCCCCCACCCTCGAGACTGAGGATTCGAATGGGTCTCTGGACCTTTCCTGGGGCCCACGCGCACAGGTCTTTCGAGCTGCGTCCGGCCGTGGCGCCGAGGGGGGCCCCCGCGAGAACCGCGCACTTCCTCGGGCCTCGATTCCCGAGGCTCGAGGTGCGAGCCTTGGAGAGCGCCCCCCCCTGTGCGCCCCGCCTGCTGTTTCCATGTCCATCGGACAACGACGACGATGGCGACAGCGACGACGGCGACGGCGACGCCGACGACGACGGCGACGACGGTGGCGACGGCGACGGCGTCGGCGGCGCCAGGCTTCCGAGTTCCGTCCAGCCGCGAGCCCAGGGTGACCGCAGAGGCCGAAGCGAATTGGATGCGCTAACAACGAACAACGAGCATCGGAGCCGCTCTGAGTAGTCCAGGCCGCACACCGACTGGACATTTCCTTTCCCTTCCCCTCGAGCCCCCCCGCCAGGAGCTCTCCAGGATCAGCGGCTCCCACGGCCTGTTCGAGCACGAAGTCACCCCCCATCTGGCATGTGGCTGTCGCTTGCAGACCCACCCGTCGCCAGCGACAGCAAGTGCAACGCCGCGGACAGCGGGCGCGAAAGGAGCGAGCGGCGGCATTGAGCCGGCCCCTTTCGGGCCGGTCCGGGTGGGCCCCCCGGGACCCCGGTCGCTCCAGGCGGGCCCTCGGAGCCGCCTCGGTAGCCATCGGAGTGGACTCGAAGGCGCAGTTGGCGCAAGACTGCCGATGGCCCCCAGACTGCCCGAGACGCGCCCATGACGCCCCAGGGCCGCCCCAGGAGACTCCCGGGGGGCGTTTCCGGAGGTTGAAATCATTCATGGTCTATATTTTTTCTTGTTTGTCTTTGGGTGTTCTCACCTTTTCCGCCTTCGGCAAGGCGTCCCAGGTCGCGGCAGAGCGGGCCCAGGAGCTCCAAAGAGCGCCCCAACACTGCCCAAGGCAGCCCCAAAACGGTTCCCAGACGGCCCCAAGACGGTCCCGGAGTGCCCCGAGAAAAGTGCCAGAGAAACCTATAGGGCCCCAGAGGCCCCCAAGCCGGCCCCGCGAGGCCCCGTGCCGGCCTCGCAGGGGCCCAAGACGGCCACAGAGGGCTCCAGGACAGCCCAAGAGAACCCGAATATTAAGGGCCAAGAGGGATTCCAGAGCTTCCCCAAAGGCCGAATTCATGAATTATTTTACATGTTTTGATCCGTTTTTCCGAGCTTCCGCCGCCCAAGTCTGCCTCGGGGGCTTCCCGGGTCGCGCCGGGGCGGCCGCAGAGGCTCCCGAGAATGCCCCAAGATGACCAACGAAAACTTCGAGGCGGTTCCAAGACAGCCCCAAAACGGTCCTGGAGTGCCCCAAGAGAAGCCCCGGAGAAGCCCGAGGAGTCCCAGAGGCCCTAGAGCCGGCCCGAGCCTTTTTCAGAAGGTTCCGAGCAGGCCTCGCAGGGCCCCAGAGGGCCCTGAGCCGGCCACAGAGGACCCCAGGACAGCCCAAGAGAGCCCGAAGACGGGCCAAAAGGGACCTCGGAGCTCCCACGGAGGCAGAATTATTTATAGATGTTTGCAAAAGTAGATGTACGATGTTCTACCCTTTCCGGGCTTCAGCCGCCCAAGACGGCTTCAGCGGCCTCCCGGGTCGTGCCAGGGTGGCCCCAGAGGCTCCTCAGAACGCCCCAAGATGGCCAACGAAGGCCCCGAGTGGCCAACGAAGGCCCCGAGACGGTTTCAACGCGGCCCCAAGACGGTCTTGGAGGCTCCAGGAGAACTCCTAGAGAGGCCCAAAGGTTCCCTGAGGCCAAGGGAGACCCCCAGAGAGTTTCAAAATGGTTCCAATATAGCCCAGAACCAGTGGCGTCACTCCACTTGCTTTTCGATTCTCTCCGGGCCCACTTGGGGCCCTCTCGGGGCGCTCCCAGGCGCCGCCTCAAAACCCGCCTGAAGCCTCAGCGCAGGCCCGAGCAGGCCCCGAGAGGCCCAAGAAGGGCTTTCAGAGCGGCTTCGAATAGATTCCAAGAGAGCCCAAAAGCAAGTGCAGTGACGCCATTTGCTTGTGGATTTTCTCCGGGCCCACTTGGGGCGCTCTCCGATCGCTCCCGAAGGCCGCGTCAGTCCCGCCTGCAGCCGCAGGGCAGGCAGGAGTGGGCCCCACGAGACCACAAGGAGACTTCGAAGATGGCTTGAAGTGCATTCCGAGAGATCCCAAAAGCAGGTTGAATGACGCCATTTCCTTTTGGGCCCTTTTTGGGGTGTACTTGGGGCCCTGTTGGCTTCGCCCAGGAACTCGCCTGACTACTGCCTGGGGCTCCAGGGTAGAAGGGGCCCCGAGACGCTTCAGGGGGAGAACCCCAGAGCGTCCAAAAGCCTTCCAAGATGGCCCGCAAGCAAGTGGCGTCACTCAACTTGCTTTATTCTCTCCGGGCCCACTCGGGACCCTCTCGGAGCGCTCCCAGGCGCCGCCTAGGACCCGCCTTTTTATCTTCAGGGTAGGCCCAAGCAGACGCCGAAGGCCCCAGAAGGGCTTTCAGAGTTGCTTCGAGTGGATTCCAGGAGAATTCAAAAGCAAGCGCAGTGACGCCACTTGCTTGTGGATTCTCCCCGGGCCCACTTGGGGCACTTGGGGCGCTTTCCGCTCCCAGAGGCCGCTTCAGTCCCGCCTGGAGCCGCAGGGTGGGCAGGAGCGGGCCCCGCGAGATCACGGGGAGGTTTCGAGGCCGACTTGAAGCGCATTCCGACAGAGCCCGCAAGCAAGCTAAGTGACGCCAGTTCCTTTGGGGCCCTCTTGGGGTGCACTTGGGGCCCTGGTGGCTTCTCCCAGGAGCTTGCCTGACTTCAACCTGGGGCCCCAGGGTAGCTCCGAAGGGGCCCCGAGAGGCTTCAAGGGGAGACCCCCCGATGACTCCCAAAGCCCTTCAAGATGACCCACATGCAAGTGGCGTCACTCCATTTGCTTTGGGATTCTCTCTGGGCCCATTCGGGGCCCTCTCGGAGTGCTCCCAGGCGCCGCCTAGGGCCCGCCTTTCTAGCCTCAGCGTAGGC
>CAUYUJ010021199.1:0-25000 GCA_963575745.1 Prorocentrum cordatum | reverse complement strand
CGTATTATTATTTATCTTCGTCTTTTTTCCTCCTATATCGGATACCCTGTTCATCGTATTTTGTTTTCCTCGCTTTTAAAACTGTGTTTCGTATTCTTGTTTTGTGGTCGTATTATTATTTCCCAGCGGATTGCTATTCGTATTGTTCTCACCATTGTCATTGCTCTTAATGTTAGCATATATATGTGTGTATGTGTATATATACATATATATATACACGTGTCATTGTTAGTTCCAGTCGTACTCATAGTCGCATTTTCACTTCCAGTCTTATACGTATGCTCATGATTCTTCACATCCTTTTTCGTTTTCCTTTCCACATTCTTGTCATGTTCGATGGTTTCCATATGTGCCTTTATCTCTTCATGTTACGTGTCTGTGTTTGTCCTGTTTATTTTCTCATTCGTGCTTTTATTATTACTGCTAGTCTTCTTATTCGTGTTCTTAGTCGTACTCTTATTATTAGTCTTACTCTCCGGGTTAGTCATTGTCCGTATTACCGGAGGAGGAGGAGGAGGGAAAGGAGGAGGAGGAGGAAGAGGAGGAGGAGGAGGAGAAGGAGAAAGAGGAGGAGGAGGAGGGGGAGGAGGAGAAGGAGGGGGAGGAGGAGGAGGAGGGGCAGGAACAGGAGGCGAAGGAGGAGAAGGAAAGGAGGAGGAGGAAGAGGGGGAGGAGGAGGAGGAGAGGGAGGAAGAAGAGGAGGAGGAGGAAGAGGGGGAGGAGGAGGAGGAGAGGGAGGAAGAAGAGGAGGAGGAGGAAGAGGAGGAGGAGGAGGAGGAGGAGGGGGGATGATGATGATGATGCTGATGCTGATGATGATGATGATGATGATGATGATGATGATGATGATGATGATGATGATGGTGGTGGTGATGATGGTGATGATGAGGATGAGGATGAGGATGAGGATGAGGATGAGGATGAGGATGAGGATGAGGATGAGGCTGAGGATGATGATGATGATGATGATGATGATGATGATGATGATGATGATGATGATGATGATGATGGTGATGATCGACGCTTGCAGATTATTCCATATTCTTCCGAATTGTCCCAAGTTCTTCCAGATTCTTCCGAATTCTCCCAGGCGCCATCAGGTTCTCGCAGATTTCTGCGGATCGTCCGACAAGCGCTCAAGCGTCAAGCGCCGGCAAGATCTGAATTAAGAGCCCAAAAGCAAGTGCAGTGACGCCACTTGCTTGTGGAGTCTCTCCGGGCCCACTGTGCGCACTTGGGGCGCTCTCCGAGCGCTCCTGGAGGCCGCCTCAGTCCCGCCTGAAGCCACAGGGTACGCAGGAGCGGGCCCCACGAGACCACAAGGAGGCTTCGAAGTCGTCTTGAAGTGCATTCCGAGAGAGCCCAAAATCAAGTGGAGTGACGCCATTTCCTTTGGGCCCTCTTGGGGTGCACTTGGGGCCCTATTGGAGCCTCCCAGGAGCTCGCCTGACTTTTGCCTGGAGCCCAGAAGAACTGTTTCCTTCTGTGTCGCAGGCGCGCCCTACAAGCACTGCCCCCCTCAACGGCGATAGATGTGATCACACCACAGGTACACACTGGTCAGCTTCAGCGCTGGGATCAGCGCGTGCGAGAAGGGCGAGCAATGGCAGCGGGCGCTGGCGCTACTGAGCGAGATGCGGGGAGCGAGGGTGGAGCCCGACGCCATCAGCTACATTGCTGGGATCAGTGCGTGCGAGAGGGGCGAGCAGTGGCAGCGGGCGCTTGCGCTGCTGAGAGAGATGCGGGAGGCGGCGCTGGAGCCCAATGCCATCGGCTACAGCGCTGGGATCAGCGCGTGCGAGAAGGGCAAGCAGTGGCAGCGGGCGCTGGCGTTGCTGAGCGAGATATGAGAAGCGAAGGTGGAGCCCAACGTCATCAGCACAGCGCTGGGATCAGCGCGTGCGCGAAGGGCGGGCGCAGCACGCCCTGTCGCTGCTGAACGAGATGCGGGAGGCAAAGCTGGAGCCCAACGCAGCCAGCTATAGCCCTGCGATCGGCCCTGTTCTGCGGAGAGACAGGCTAGTCGGCTACACCACTGTGGAACAGCGCGTGAGTGAAGGGTTGGCAGTGGCAGCGGGCTCTGGCGTTGTGAAGCGATATGCGGGAGGTGGTGTTCGGATTCGGACCTCATCAGAACTATAGCGCTGGCACCAGCGGGCGCAAGAAGAGACGAGCAGTGGCAGCCGGCGCTGGCGCTGCTCAGCGAGATATGGGAGGCGGCTCTGGAGCCCACCCAATGCCATCATCAGTGGCAGCGGTGGGATCAGCCCGGCGAGAAGGGCAGTCCATGGCAACAGGCTCTGTTGATGCTCAACGAGACGCGAGAGGTGAAGTCGGAGCCCGACCTCATCAGTTACAGTGCTGGGGTCAGGGCGCACGTCAAGGGCGATCAGTTGCAGCGTAGTTTGGCGCTGCTCGTCCAGATGCGCGAGGTGACCTCCCGCGACCCACCCCCGACCCACCCCCGACCCTCTCCACGAGCCACCCCGCGACCCACCCGCGACCCACACGCGACCCACCCCGCGCCCGCTCCCTGACTCTGATCCGCAGTTGCGGGGTGGCCCCCGACATCCGGATCCCTTTCGCTAGGGGCAGCTTGTCCGTCCCGGATCCATGCCTGGCGGTCCTGGGACGAGAGAATGGATCATCGTGCCGCCCCGTCCGCCTTGCTGGGTCAGCCTGTCCGTCGCTGATCCGTGCCGAGAGCGGCGTCCCCGGAGGCCGACATGTAGAGTAAACATTGGCATCGCGTAGAAGGGGGGGCGATAAATGCGGGGGCAGCGAGGGCGGCAGAAAAAGGGCCCTTTAGAGCACCTAGAGGGCCCCGCCAGGGTCCAAGAGGGCCTTTAGGGCCAGCTGGGACTACTCGGGGGGCCTGTTGAGATTGAGACCTGCTGGGGCTACCTGTGAGGACTGCTTGTATTTCCCTAGGATTCTAAGGGAAACCGAATGTCCATGGCCGTCCTGATCGGCGTTTTCGTCGTGGTCCTCCTCCTCGTTGTCGTCCTCGTCGTCGTTCTCGTTGTCGTCGTCGTCGTTGTTGTCGTCGGCGTCGCCGCCGTCGTCGTCGTCCTCACCGTCGTCGTCGTCGTCGTCGTCGTCGTCGTCGTCGTCGTCGTCTCATCGTTGTCGTCGTCGTCGTCATCATCGTCGTCGTTCTCGTTGTCGTCGTCGTCGTCGTCGTCGTCCTCGTCGTCGTCGTCGTCGTGGCGGGGAGGCGGGCGCGCGCGTGCGGGCGGACAGGCGGGCGAGCGGGCGGGCCGGCGGGCCGGCGGGCGCGCGGGCAGGCGGGCGACGACGACGACGACAACGACCGCGGGCACAGATTACGGGTCGCGATGGCCAGTATTTCTCATGCGATTTGGTATTTTTGTAGGTGCGCGCTCGCACGAACCAAGATCCGCAGACGACGGGGGGCGAGATACAATTATCAGCAGGCGGTCTGGGCACGGCGGGGGCGGTAGCGCGCGAGGCTTTCTGCGTCGTCCATGACGAAGGACGTCGGCGCCAGGTGCCACGGGGAGGTTGCTGAAGACCACGGGCCCTGGGCTGGCTCGATAAATTAGCAGAAACCAAAGTCCTAAGAGCCGCGATCCAAAAATCGACCCAGAGCGAGATGCCGCGGCATCTCGCTCACGGGCATGTCGGGTGCCCGAAAGACGTCCCCGAAATCCTCCAGAGGCTCCCAAGAGGACCCGACCACACTTCCACATTGGCCCAGGGGGACATGACGCAGGCCTCAACGAGAGCCCAATAGCACTTCGACAGCTTTCAAAAATCAAGTGGAGCGAGACGCCGCGGCCCGTCGCTCACGGAGAGTTCCGGGGGGCCCAAGAACCGCCCCCCACAGCTTCCCAGAGGCTCCCAAGAGCTTTAAGATGCTTTCAAGACGCCCCAGACGGGCTCGCAGGAGGACCCAACATGCCCCCGACACGGCCCCAGAGACACTTCAACTTCGACGAGCTGTTCACCCACGGCGGGCGAGTCCCAGTTTCAGCACGCCGTGGATTTAACCACGGGCTCACACTAGTCTCTCCTATATGGCCGGTGGAAGCGCGTGCGAGAAGCCCAGGGCCTCAAGTGGACAAAATCGCCCCTTCACGGCGCCACCATGGGGCCGAATCGCTCAGGCCGGTCCAAGAGGCGCTCCAGAGGGGTTCCCAGACCGTCCAAGAGCGCTCCAAGACGGCCTCAGAGGGTCCCAAGACGGCCCACGAGGGCCCGAAGCCTTCGGGGGGGCTCCACGAAGATCCGTGAGTCCGCAAAGACTCCCCAAGAGGGCCCCGAGAGTACGCCAAAGAGGCTAAAAAAACGCCACATCCCCATAGGAAAACGTATATTTTCAGCATGCCTGCCTTGTGTGCTCCTCAGCGGCCCAGGACACGCCAAGAGGCCTCCCAAATCGCCCGAAGAAGAAGCCAGGCCCCTAAGAGGGCTCCAAGACGGCCCACAAGAGCCCCAAGACGACGCCAGAGAGCCCTAAAACGGCTTCACAGAACCCCACGACGGCTCCAAGAGAGCTCCGAGGGGGCCCCAAGAGGCTCCCAAGACGGCCTCGGGCAGCCTCAAGAGAACTCCAAGACGGTCCAAGGCCGCCCGGACGCTCCGTGACGGTCCAAAATGGCCCCAAGACGTCCCAAAACGCTCCCAGAGCAGCCCAAAAAAGCCTCAGAATGCCCCCCCCCCACAAGGACCACCAAGCAGGCCCAGAGACGCCCATTAAAAGAGCGATCGGTGAAGTACAAAGCTCTTCTCACCAAAGCTCCCAAGAGCGAGCCGCAGCGTAGAGAGCTCTCCCAGGCACAGCTCCCAAGAGAGAGCGGTGACCAGCCCTTCACACAAGGGCTCTCAAAAGCGAAGGGCGCCATGAGCCATCTCGGGCCGATGACCCAGGAGGACCAGGTGCTCCTCAAGCACCACCTCGAGAAGCGCGTGGACGAAGTCCACGGGTTCGCCCTAGTCAGCTACAGCGCTGGGACCAGCGCGTGCGCGAAGGGCGAGCAGTGGCAGTGGGCCCTGGCGCTGCCGAGCAAGATGTGGGAGGCGAAGCTGAGGCCCAACGCCATCGGCTACAGCACTGGGATCAGCGCGCGCGAGAAGGGCGAGCAGTGGCAGCGGGCCCTGGCTCTGCTAAGCTAGATGCGGGAGGCGAAGCTGTAGTCCGACGCAACCTGCTACAACCCTGCGCAACCTGCTACAACTCTGCGATCGGCGCTCTGCTGCGGAGAGACGGTACGACAGGCTAGTTAGCTACAACGCTGGGGAACTGTGCGTGAGTGAAAGGTGCGCAGTGGCAGCGGGCTCGAGCGTTGTTAAGCGAAATGTGGCAGGCGGTGTTAGGATTCGGACGTTATCAGAACTACAGTGCTGGGATCAACGTGCGCAAGCAAGGACGAGCAATGGCAGCCGGCGCTGGCGCTGCTCAGCGAGATGTGGGAGGCGTTGTTGGAGCCCAATGCCATCGTCAATTGCAGCCTTCGGATCAGCGCGAGCCAGAAGAGCAATCAATGGCAGCAGGTTCTGTTTCTGCTCAGCGAGACATGGGAGGTGAAGCAGAACCCCAACGTCATCAGTCACAGCGTTGGGATCAGCGCGTGCGACAAGGGCGATCAGTGGCTGCGTGGTTAGGCGCTGCTCGGCCAAATGCGCGAGGTAATATTGGAACCCAGCGTCGTATTTGTTCCCGCGACGGGATCAGCAGGGTCGAGAAGGGCAAGCAGTCGCAGCAGGCCCTGTCGCTGCTCTGCGCTACGTGGATAAAACGGAAGCCCAGCGTTATGAGCTAGACAGCGTTGGGGCCGGCGCGGGCAGGAAGGGCGACCTGCCGCAGCGTTCAGGGAGACGTGGACGGCGAAGCTGGAGCCCGCTGTTGTCAACTACAATGCTGGGATGAGGGCTCGGATTTCTCCTGTAGCTAATCATGGGGGCCTAGTGTGCCGCCTTGGCTCCGTCTTTGGCGTCGATTAGTGTCTGGGCGTCGATGTGGCAGCGCCGATTGAGCGTCGGCTAGCGTCGGTAAGCGTCGATCTAGGGTCGATTAGCGTCGATCTAGCGTCGACTAGCTTCGTTCGATTCGCTAGAGTCGACAAGATGGCATGGGAGGCTCCCACGAGTTGCCACCGAAGACTTTGCTCAGGCAGGCGTGGGAGGCGAAGTTGAAGCCGAACGTCTTCAGCTACAGCGCTGGCATTGGCGCGTGCAGAAAAGATGTGAATAGGGCAGCGGGCTCAGAGAGTCTTCTCAGCGAGGTGTAGGAGGTGATCTTGGGGCCCAACATCATCAGCTACAATGATGGAGTCAGCGCGTGCGAAACATGCCATTGGCATCGGGCGACGTCGTTGATTTGAGCCCAACGTCACCAATGACAGCGCTGGGACCAGCGCGTGCGAGAAAGGCGGGAAGTGGCAGCGGGTTTGGTGCTGCTAAGCGAGGCGTGGGAGGCGGGGCTGGAGTCCAACGTTATCAGCCACAAGGCCGGGGCCAGCCCGTGCGAGAAGGGCGCGCACTGGCCGCAGGTTGTTCTTGCACTGCTGAGCAAGACGTGGAAGGCGAATCTGGGGCCCGACGTCATCCCTCTGGCGTCATCTCCCCGGGGCGGCGAGCAGCTACAGCGGGCTCTGTGGATGCTCGGCCGCGGAGGCGGAGGCCGAGCGGCTGAAGAATGCACGTCCTGCCCGCGGCAGGCCTGCGTGGTTCGCCGAGTCGCTGGCGGACTGGCGGAGGACCCGCCCCAGACTCCGAAGACGCGCGGATCCGACACCGCAGCCCCTTTGGCATGCAGGGCGACGGCGCCAGCTCCCAAAACGTGTGCGGAGTCTCGGGCGCTTTTGTGATCGTTTTTTCAGTCATTGTTTTGCCGATCGGCGCGGGCCCCCCCCCCCTCCCAATGGAGTAGATCTTGGCTGTTTTTTGGCGCCTGGTTCGAGCAGGTGGAGCCTCCCCCAGAGGCAGCACTCTTGCAAACATTCGCACTGAGCAGAGGTCTGGAGCCAGACCCCCCCCCCTTTCCGCCCAATGTCGAAACGCCGAATGAAACAACGCGCTCACTTTCCCCGCGTGCCGGGGAAACTTGTGGCAGCTGCAGCCGCTGGCTGAATGCGGCCGACCCCCGACCGACCGACCGGCAGGCCGATTGACCAAGGATCAACCAACCGTTCAATTAGCCAGCTGGCCACCCAAACAACAAACCAACCGGCCAACCAACCCACCACCCAGTCTACAAATTTGAGGATGTCCCACGCGGCGGGGCCAGGAAGGACATGTTCCCCACCTGACACGTTGGGTTTGAGCCCTCTGACCCGGTAGAGCCCACAGGTCTTGTTAGTTTCGCGTGACCCTATGGCCGAAGCGCATCGCGGCACTGGCGCGTGCCGGTCGCGGCGGGCCTCTCTGGCGCCATGCGATCAAGGTGTTCGAGGCGAAGCGAAGCGAGCCTGTAAAGTCTTCTGCATATTTATATATATATATATATGCATATGCATATATGTAGCAGGGTTTCTCTCTCTCTCTCTTTCTCTGCCTGTCCCTCCATGCACCTCTGTCTCGCTCGCTTTCTCTCTCTCTCTCTCTTTCTCTCTCTCTCTCTCTCTCTCTCTTCTTCTCTCCCTCTTTGTGTATATCTAGATCTGTACAGGTATGTTAATGCTTGTGCTTGTGTATGGACATGCGCTCGTGACGTTCTGCATCTACGGATAGAATTTCGTATGTGAACGTATGTGTATGCCTCAAATGTTATCTGTCTCTGTCTGTCTCTCTCTCTCTCTCTTATATGTATAACTCCAGTGTGCATCGTGCCTACCCGTTCGTGTCTCTGTATACAGATGTGTGCACGTGTAAAGATTCCTTCTCTCTTTAAAATGTATAGATACATCGCTTGCTCGCACTTCTGCATTCCATCCAGGCGGACATGGATGCGGCGTGGGACTCTATCCCAGGCATCTGAGTTGCCCGCTATCGATCCCACCTCGTTGGCCCATCCCTTTCCCTAGTGGTGGCCGGGACCCCCCATGTTCGTTTCCCGAGCATCTTTCTCGTAAACAACTCTTCGTTGTACCACTAGGCATGTTGGTAGTGTAGTTGAGGGCATTTCCGTTGAGACCTCTTCACCACATGCGGTAATGACATTGTCAAGTTCGAGTTGCTACAGAGGCGAACGGCAGGTAGTTTTCAAAGTGCGGCTCTCGCCTCAGTGTCTCGCGCATCCGTTTTACAGATAGAGCATACACGCGGATGACTGTCGGATGATTTTCAAACAGCGGCTTGCGCTTGAGCGCCGCGGACAATCGTCGTTACACTGGCAGCAGCTCGCGGATAGAAGGCGGTTCTATTTCAGTGGGGGGGTGTCGGTTGAGAGGTCTTCATTTGAGATTTACAGAGGTAAGTGATGCAAAGCATGGCATGTTTTTGCGGATGGGCTGCGCTTCCTCCGCGAAAAGATGATCGTTGTTTACTTGATATTCACCTGAGATTCCTTGCAACTGCAAGTCTGAAGAGCGGATCCTGCTCAAAACGGGGCTCCCGCCCGAATGGCAATTCCAGGGGGCGATCTCCTCTCTAGCGGGCGCTTCCCGTATTGAAGCGGATGGCTCGTGGGGGCTTTTCGAAGGGATTTGGGGGCCTGGAATGTGTGTGTGTGTGTGTGTGTTGCAGCGTCGCTGGTGCATCCTGGGTCTACTTTGACGATCCTCCTCCTCCTCCTCCTCCGCCTTCTCCTCCTCCTCCCTCCTCCTCCTCCTGCTCCTCCTCCTCCTCCTCCTCCTCCTCCTCCTCCTCCCCCTCCTCCCCTCCCTCCTCCTCCTCCTGCTTGTCTTCCTCCTCCTGAGGAAACGGGAGGAGGAGGAGGAGGAGGAAGAGGAGGAGGAGGAAGAGGAGGAGCGGGAGGAGCCGAAGGAGGAGCGGCAGGAGGAGGAGGAGGAGGAGGAGGAGGAGGAGGAGGAGGAGGAGGAGGAGGAGGAGGAGGGGGGGGGAGCGGGGAAGGGGACCGGGGGAGCCCCCGAAACGCCTCGATCCTCGAGGAGCGGCGACACTCACTCCTCCGTTCCCGCCGCCTTGCCTCCCCCAGCTCGCGCGCGTGCCGCGCGCGATCACCCCGCCGCCCCGTTCGGCCGACTGTCCCGCCCTCTCGCGCGCGCGCGGCGGAAAAGAACGACGCCTGCCCCGCGGTGGTGGCGCGCGCAGGGACGCTGCGTGGTGGCATGTCTGCTGTGACGGTAGGGCATCGGGCACCGTTCCCTCCTCGCGGGTAAACCTCCCCTTGGAGGGGTGAAGGGGTCAAGAGGGATAGGTTGTTTGTTTGTTTGTTATATCTCTTTCTCTCTCTCTCTCTCGTTCTCTCGTTATCTCTCTCTCTCTCTCTTTCTCTCTCTCTCTCTTTATCTCTCCCTCTCTCTGTCTCTATACGTCTCTGTCTCTATATGTCTCTCTTCCTTTTTCCCGAAGAAATATCTGAACATCTATGTTGGTTGCTCACTTCCCCAGCGGCAGATTCATTCGGAAGGGCCGCACGGTGTTTAGAATTCCTCGACATCTCTCTCTCTCTCTCTCTCTCTGTTTCAGTTTTCTTTTGTTGTATATAGTTGCGCTGACACGACGAATACCAATGTCCATAGAAAACTGTTCCGAAACGACTTCGGGCCCTGCCGGGGAGCCTGGTTCGCGAGTACCCTCCGAGGGCCCAAGACGGCCCCAGATGTCCTTTTCAGTCGGCCCCACGCCCCCGGACTGACCGCCAGACCATCCGGACCACGCCCCGGACCAACCAGACCACCAGGCCCCCCCCCTTCGGGGGCGGCCAAGAGGGGGTGATGACAAGGAGTGGGGTGGATATCATGGCGTGGGCCATGATATTTCCTCATATTTCACGGCGCCTCTTCCTATTTAGTTACGTCCTTGGCCCCCCTTGGGCCACGCACATGCCGCCCCCCATGATTTGCCCCCCCCCCCCCCCCCTCCTCTTGGACGCCCCCTTCTTGGCAGCCCCCGACAACTTCCCGGACCAACCGCCGGACCAACCGGGACTAGCCCGACCAACCGAACCAACCGTGGAGGCCGCTCGCCGCGCGACGCGCCAGAGATGCGCGGCCGTGGCTGAGGGGGGATCTCGAAGGGCAAGGGAGGGAGTGAAATACATGACGTGGAGTCTGAGGCGGGTGGTGGTGGGCGCGGAATCAGAAGGGGGTGGGAAGGGACATGACGGGGAGAGCGATGGAGTGTAGGGCTGGTTAACTGACAGTCGTCTGGCGCTAGGCGAATGCCATGTCTGACAATCTTCTGACGTCAGACGGATCCCATGCCTGACAATTCTGGCGACCTATGGGTTTCCTATAATTCGCGGCGGCGAGCGGGGTCCAGGTTCCGATTTATGGGCAACCAATCGGTCGCCAGATTCCCGATTGGTGTCTGGCGATCGATTTGTTTCCTATAATTCGCGGCGGCGAGCGGGGTCCAGGTTCCGAATTATGGGAAATTCATAGGTCGACAGAAACTATTCGGGAATCTGACCACCTATGGGTTCCCCATAGTTCGCGACGGCGAGCGGGGTCCAGGTTCCATAACTCGCTGCGGCAAGCGGGGTCCAGATTCCGAACTCTGGGAAGCCAATAGGTCGCAACATTCCTAGGGTTTCTGTCGACAAATCGGTTCCCCAAAGTTTGCTGCAGCGGGTGGGGTCCAGGTTCAGAAGTATGGAAAACCCATAGGTCGCCATATTCCGTAGGAGTTTCTGCCGACCTACGCGTTTCCGATAATTCGCGGCGGCGAGCGGGGCCCAGGTTCCGAATTATGGGAAACCCATCGGTCGCCAGAAACCTCAGGGGATTCTGGCGCCCCATGGGTTTCTCTTAATTCGCTGCGGCGAGCGGGGTCCAGATTCCGAGTTATGGGAAACCCATAGGTCGCCATTTCCCTAGGGGGTTCTGGCGACATATGCGTTTCCGATCATTCGCGGCGGCGAGCGGGGTCCGGGGTCCGAATTATGGGAATCTCCTATGTCGCCAGATTCCCTGGGGTTTCTTGCGACCTATGGGTTTCTCATAATTCGTGGCGGTGAGCGGTGTCCTGGTTATGGGAAACTCATAGGTCGCCAGAAACCCTGAGGGAATCTGGCGACCTATGGGTGTGCCATAATCCGCGGCGGCGAGCGGGGTCCAGGTTCCGAATTATGGGAAACCCATCGGTCGCCAGAAGCCCTAGGGGAATCTGGCGCCCCATGGGTCCCATGGGTTTCTCTTAATTCGCTGCGGCGAGCGGGGTCCAGATTCCGAACTATGGGAAACCCATAGGTCGCTTCCCTAGGGGTTTCTGGCGACCTGTGGGTTTCCCATAATTCGCGGCGGTGGGCAGGTTCCACATTCTGAATTTTGAAAAACCCTCAGGTCGACCCCCAGGGGTCTGGACTGCCGTCCATCGATGGGTTTCCTATAATTTGGTAAGTTCCAACGGCGAATATGGGAAACCCGAGGTCGCACGGCGTCATACGCGAACCCCACGACCTCAAAAAACCTCCTCCTAAAATTGTGGGAAGCCCATAGGTCGCCAGAACCCCCTAGGGAATCTGGCGACCTATGGGTTTCCCAGAATTGCCCCCGCCGAATTTTGGGAAACCCACAGGTCGCCAAACAACTTCTAGGGAATATGGCGACCTATGAGTTTCCCATACTTCGGAATTGCGGGGAACCCATCGATGGAGGACGGCTCCTGGTGCCTGCCCTTGCCGCTGCCCTGGCCGTCTCCTTGGCTTTTGAGGCATCTGCGTGTCGGCCGCCGCTACCCCGGCCTTTGGGTCGGCGCGCCGCTGCCCTGGCCTTTCCCATCGCTCAGCCCGTTCTGCTGGAGCTCGCTGACTCACACAAGAAGCGATATGATCTTCAAGCCCGACGACTTCGGCCTCTCTTGCTCAGCTTCGGGCCCTGGGGGCCTCAAACAAATGGATCCCCTGCGAGGAGCTGCGCTGAGGCACCAGGGCGTCTTTTTGACCCGCTCAGGCCCCCTGCTGACCGGTGTAGGTTCGTTTTCGAGGCCCGCTAGGTGTGAGCGAGCTTGAGTGTGGGCGAGGGGCAGGGAGGCGGGTGGTGGCGTCACAGTAATTATTTAAGAAAAAAGGTGGAGGGAGAGGAAGTTGCGCTCGGGTCCGAAGCTGTCAGAGGCGACTGTCGTAGCCCAGCCAATGCACGAAACCACTTCACATGAAAACGATCAGTTTCCACACGAAGCACAAACACGTAAACAAGCAGCTTCAACCCAGAAGCTTACACAAAAAAACAGGATCTAAAGATCGATATTCCCTCAAGCGATAAGAAGAAACATCGCATACTTGTGCCCTTGCCTCAAAGACCCTTGGGTACACTATCCACCTGTGGGTGTGGGGTGGGGGCGGGGGACGGTGAGGGGCTCCATTTGGCACTGGGTCCCCCAGCGAGGAGGGGATATCTACCTGCCTCGTCATCGTTATGATTTCGGCACCACCCAAGCATACTTGTACAGTGTATGCGTCGGCCGCCCAAGGGCGACCCAATCGCTCAGACATCTGATGCTGCAAGCTCCGTGGTGGTCGATCTCTGGCCATACCGCTCGGGAAACGATACACTGATATACTACAGGATTTTGTGCGAGATGGTCGGGTCAGACGCGCGGCGCCAGCAGAGGCAGGTAATACTTCTGCGCCCTTCTGCGTCCCATGATTCATCCTCATCCCCGCCTGCTGCTCGTCCTGTTTTTACTGAGGGGAACCACCCGACCCGACGTCTGTTTGCCCTTGGGGCTCGGGGAGGCCCTCCTCCCGGACTGGGCCTGAGGCGGCCAGTCCGGGAGAGTGCCGCGGCGCCCCGACAGGGCCACGGAACAGGTGTCACAGCCCAGGAGGGGCATGTGATCGGCCACAGGCCATGCCCCCGCATGCCCATAATTAGGCCCTCCTTCCCCTTCTCCTCCTCGTCCTCCTCCTTCTCCGAGTGGTCTAGTGGTCTACTAGGCTCTAAGCCCTTTTGGGGCCAGCCGACTGTATTCATGTTGTGTGTGTGGGCTCAGCCCGCCACCAGCTTCTTCACGCAGAGGGTGGCCTCCTCCAGCTAAAGGGGCCTCAGCGAGAAATGAAGATATTGGCGTGGATATGAACGTCCCAGACATTGCCAGCACGCTGTACTGCCACATGCCATTGATCGGACTGCCAACTTCCACGACCCAGCCAGTGGCCGAGCACGAATCTGCACGCGTACCGCCATTTGAATCACCACCTACTTGCAATCGCTGATGCTGCGTATCGAAGCTGGGAGGTCGAAGTTGTTTGACAAAGTTGACCTGGTATCCATCGTCCTGTTGACGAGGAAGTCTGCCACTATATTATTCTCGCGTCGGCGCCAGATTAGTGGGTCATCCCACGCCTTCGGTGGAGCCCAACCTGCTCCAAAGATCGACCCGATATTGGTGCAGACTCTTTCGAAGACCGGCTGGGCGACGGCATCACGCAGCGGGGCAATGCCTGCGGAGACGCGCTGGACAGGTTGACAATCCACCACGAATAAATACCTACGTCTCGAGCATTCCCAATCAATTGGCGTGTTGCCGAAGTCCGCGTGCGTCTCCGGCATCATGGAGAGGTCACTTACCTTGCGCCGTTTTGCCGAAGATTCGGGCGCAGCGGCGCGTGGACAGTTATCAGCCAATTGAGCCCTAGCCTCTCCAGGTAAGGTCGGCAAACACCACTTCACACAAATTGAATTGGTAAAATGGTCAAGATTAGATTTCCAATCTGCCGCAGTCTTGAATGTGTCTCTGAATTTGCGCCATTGCGTGCCGTAGACCTCGCAGAACGCATGCTCCCATTCAGCTGGGTGTCCACTGGTGCCTTGTACCATGCCGGCCTTTCGCCGATCCTTCCACGGTATCTGTCGTACACTGTCCCACCAGGCTCGCGAGCGGTACTCGAGAAGTTTGCACATGTGGTCTGGCAGATGGTTCTCGCGCCATCCCTGCATGAACACGGCCCTCAAGGCCCGGTGATGAAGTAACGGAATGCCATGCTTCTGCGACCAGGCACATATCAAAAGTGAAGTTCGTCGGTTGTACTTCATGTGGTTTTCTCCTGGTTTGCGTCTCATCTTGAAGTTTTTTGGGGAAACAATGGAATTCCCAACGCTTGGTCTCAGACAGTGTCTTTTCGCAAACGTTCCAAGTGCCAGCACCAAACAAAAATGAAGCAGAAGGGCCAGCCTGTCACGAGCGGAGCTTGCAAGCGACCGCCCCGCGACCCTTGAAAGAGCTCGCATGCGCCCAGTAGCATCTTTCAGCTCTGTGCTTCCTTAGGTCCAGACTGCATGTCGTCGAGCCCCTTGCGTTCATCATGTTGCCCAGTATCTCCACCTCGCGGGCGCGGCGAAATACGACCGGCACGTCGTCGAGACCGCTTACGTCAAGTTCCATGGACTCGCCGAGCTCCTCGAATGGACTACCAACACAGAGGAATTCCAAAAACGAGTGCTTCCGTTTCAACTTGTGCGTAGTAAGGGCGATGGTAAGTTCCGTCGCCATATCCTTAAGTTGACAAGGCGTTGCGGCGAAGATGAAGATATTGTGTGCCCGCACCATATGCGACAAGAAAGGTACCCCATCTCCTGGTGAAAAGCCGAATCCTCTGCGCAGCCAGTCGTCTGCCAGTGGCTCCAGAATCACTTCCACAAGGATGTTGAACTCGTCAGGCGTTTCGACAGCTCCTTGCTTCCCCCCGTGTTCAAAATCGAACCTCTCAGTGGCGCCAGTTCCCGGAACGTTCAGCTTAGCGTGGAACCCAGACAGCTCCCTGATCAGGCACCCGATTAGCATGGGATGGATATTTCGCTTGAGGCGTGCGTGCATGAGAATGTCATGGTCCATGGTGTCGAACGCAGTGGTTAAGTCAGAAGAGCCCCAAATAAACGGTCGAGCCCATCTATGCGCAGCATTCAAACATGCTCTGACCATCATGACTAAGTCATCGCTGCAAAAACCAGGCTTGAAACCAATGCTGTAGACACTGGAAGGTGGCAAATAGGACCGGACCACATGCATAACACTTCGCATGAACCACTTCTGCATGCAATTAACTTTAGACAGCCATCGAAATTTTCAAAAGAGTCTGAACTTCTCTCTTTAGGCAACCCGGTGTAGTCGATGAGCTTCCACAGCGGGACCTCCTCCGACGACGGGTTCGTGAGACGTTCTTGGAAGAGCTCCCATATTTTGACAACGAGGCAAAATGGTTGCGCCAGGTATACTTCAGGCAGGCAGCCATGAGCGCGAGCACAAGTGCCAAGCTTGAAATTGAATCTCCCCGAAAGCACATGCAATGAAGAAAGTCGCGGCATCTGTCGGCCATCAAGGCGCTCGCAATTTGCAATGGCCTGCAGCATCTCCAGCCGAGCCGCCTGAACCTCCTGGTGATTCGAAGCGTTGCCAAATCTAGCCTTTCCAAACGCCAATGCTTCACGAAGCCACGCGCTGCGATCACTTGAAAATTCGCCTCTCACGCGAAGAGCAACTGGGAAGGGGCGGTGTGGTCGATCAGCCCGCACCGATCCCAGTCGTAGTTCATTCTTGGCGAGCTTGGCGGCACGCTGGCTTCGACGAATATGCGTGACCGTTGAAGCACGAGCCTCACCAGAGCAAGACGCGAGTGCGAGCCGAGCAAGCTTCACAGACCTGTTGGCACCGTGCCGAATAGCCTGTTCTGTTGCCGATGACGCTTCGTGGTAAATGATGTGTCCAAGCCTGTCAGCAGCACCCCAGGCTGCAGAGATGATCATGAACAAACATCAGTATCCATACAAAACTTGCGAAAATCGTCCAAGCTCGCTGAATCCGTCGGAGTCCACCCTGCGAGGTTACGCACATGCGTTCCTTCTCTTCATCATCCCTCTGAACGGCTACTCCTCTCTCCTCCTCCTTCCCCAGAGCCCCCCTTTCGCCTCCTGCTCAGCCACCTCCCTCCCCCGCTCATCTGCCTCCTGGGAGGGGGGACTCAATAAGTCGGGGAACAAGCAATAACATAAACGTAACAACTTTGAGGTCCGCGCGGATTTCGCTGATCGGCGTGGACCCTCCTCCCTGAGCGCGCCAGGGGCGGCGCCAGAGGCGCCGCCAGGCCCCCCCCCCTAGCCAATCCGAGAAATGTGAGCGGACCCCCGAGTTTTTATGTTTATGTCATCGCTCGTTCCCCTACTAAGGAAAAGGAGGGAAGCGCCAGGATCAGGGCTCGAACTTCAAGGTTCGAAGCTTGAGGCTTTCAGACGTTTTCGTTGGTTCTCTCTGGTTTTCTAGCCAGCCTTGGGCGGTTTCCATCAGCTGCGCCTCGCCGTGGGCTTTCTGGGGGTGCCCGAATCGTCTCGAACAGCCGCCGGAGAGCCGTGTGATGACTTGAAAGCTTGGTGACAACGACAGGATCGGGATGGGCTCAGGGGGGAGTTATCGACCTCCAATCGCCCACTGATCGTTGAGAAGGGCCCGAAAGCCCACCCCGCGCAGGAGCGCGCGGATTCGCTATCGGGAACGTACCGCTGCTTTATATCAGGGATCTGTCACTGATTGCGGCTCGATGTTTCCCCCCCTGAGCTGGTCCCCCCCCCCAAAACGTTGCCCCTCAAAGTGGGGGAGGATGAGATGGATGAGGGTGAGCGGGTGAATGAGGCGGCGGACGGGGGAGAACGAGAAGCACGAGGTGGAGGGGGAGAGCGAGAAGCACGAAGCGGAGGGATTTGCGGACGGTGTTGAAATTGAGGCAGGTCTGTAGGCGGGGCAGGAAATATATACGTGGTCGGTTGGGCTCGAGTCGAGTCTGCCCGACCAGTTCCAGCAGGGACCGCGCTGATTACATCACAGCATGAAGTTGTTATTCGACACTGAGATGAGACAGTTTTTCGTTTACGGTGTTCCGGTTCTCGGACCATTGTTCGGGACGGACAACGTGTAGATGTCGAAGATGTTGACAAGCTCATGATGGGGCTGGCATTGGTACAAGGGCTGTTGCTATCCTGTCTCGCTGGGACTTTTCAGTCAGTACTGGAATGCCCCGACGATGTCGAATGTTAGGGGCCTGGATGGTGAAGTTCCAGGACTTTAGAATTCGCCCCTCCAAAACTTCGCCTCGTCCTCCTCAAATGTTGTGTTGTTCTCTATCGTTTCTGTTTTGTGCTCCTCGTTGTTGGTCTTCTGTGCGTAACGTCGCGCGTGACAAAATCACACATAGGCAGAGCAAAATCAACAGCCACGAGGGCACGACGCCATAATCTTGACAATTTTTTTCAATAAACATAACATTGAACACATCACAACGGGCGGTTCGGTGACATCTGGCTTAACAGTGAAATGTATCAAGTCATGCCGTCCTTACGTCCCCCCCCCCCTCTCCCCCCGCGCCAGTTTGTTTGTTTGAGGTGGTGTCCAGCTGAACCATCGGCATTCTCGGAATGGGGCGCGGCTTGATTTATCCACCAACGCCCGTATTTTCATAGCCATTTTGGCTCAAACATGTTGGCGCCCGACGACTTAGTCGTGGCAGGGGCAGAGCCAGACCGCCGTCCTAGACGGCGAACCAGAGCGCGGCGTCGCCCAGACATCCAGAGTGGTGGACGTTTCTTGGCATGGCTGTTCTCTCGCGGTTTCGGCGATGGCGATGGATGCGCCGACGGCGCCGCTGAGGCCGCCGACGCTGACGACGCTGGGGTAGATGCTCGTGCCATGGCGCACGGCGTGGCCCTCGTGCGGTGGGAGCTCGCAGAGTACACCGAGGAGGGCGCACAGCTGGCTCAGGCACTGGGAAGTTGTTCGAGCAGCTCGCGCGCACCAGAGCCTCTGGGTTTTCTTTCCTACTCGGTCCTTCAGTTCGAGAGCTTGGAGTGCGCGCGGCGTGAAGCCTGCAATCCACATGCTGACCTGGAAGTGCGGGCCCTGACTGGACGTCTGGGCGAGTGCATTCTCCAACCGTGCGGGCGCAGCGTGGCCGCTTTCTTGCGAGATGTGCCCGCTCCAGTCGCCATGATGTTGCCCCCGCACGTGCTTCGGTGTGTACTTGGTGGATCAAGGAACGTAGTTCGGATCATCGCAGTCCCATCAAAGATGAGGGGCATGAGGTACATGAATGTCGTTTGTGACGCCCCGACGCGTAGAACAATCATGGCATGGGCGCGCCATGTAACGTCGTCGGGCGCAGTGGGGTGCGCGCCAGACACGTTCGATGACGGTGGCGTCCAGCCTGGCAGAGTTTCAGTTGACGTCATCGCTGTGCCACATCGCCCCAGACTACGTGACGCCCCGCGGCTTGGCGGCATTGTAGCGAGCCGTGGATATCAGACACGTTCGGCAATGACGACGATCAAGGCCATCGCTTTCAGCAGGCATTTGCGGAACCAGGCAAACTTCTTGGACGCGCTGCGCGATGCAGCTTCATACGTGTACGAGGCGAATGGTAATGGTGAGGCTGACGGCACCGATGCTCTTGTCTTTGACAGGCGTGAGCACCCGTGTGACAAGGTGCTCAGAGCTGGTCTCATGAGGTTAGATGTCGTTTGCATGCTCATCCACAGGCGGGAGTATATCGAGATGAGGGAGCGCATTGTCAGCATTCATATTTTTTCTGATGCCAGCGACTGTTTGGGCTCCGAGGTGCAAGGCATGGTTGCAGATTTTGCTTACGACGACGGCACCTTCGAGCGCCGCACCCTCCCAGGGTGTTCGCTGGCCCATGGCTTCATGTCTCGGCTGGACAAGGTGCTGGCATTATTGTGGGTTGTGTTCTTGATCTGCGGGCCTGAGGTTGAGCACATGAGATGTTTCTTGTCCAAGGTGCGGTCAACGACGACAGACATGGGTGCAGAGCTGTATTTGGTTGATTGCGTTGACATTCTCGCCGCCTTCCATAAGCGCTTGTTGGGGCATGCGGTGCTGACGTTGGGCGGCGACGTCGACAGAGATTCACGGCTGCTGCCCAATGCGATTCGGATATCAGGATGGTGCCACATATGCAGCAACATTGTGAAAAAAAGCTGTGCATGTTGCAGACAAGTGGCCAGTTTGGTGCAATGCGATTCGGGACCTCTGTCATTGTTTTCGCAATTCTTCTTATCGGACCCACATTGTCAGGGAGTTGAGGAAGCGCGTCCCTGGCGTTGTCAAGCTGTTGAAGAGCTTCACGGCGTCGCTGGCAAAATGGCGGTTCGAGACGCTAGACGTAGTTTTGTCGCAGCTGCTTGAGTTGCGAACTCTGTGCCAGGAGCATCTCGACGAAACGCTGTTTGAGAAGATTGGTGACAAGAGTTGGGTAAAGTCGTTTCTCGCGGCTTGCAGGAATCAGGAGTTGTGGACTTTCATGGCGGTATCTTACAAGTTTGTGGTCCATCCGCTTGAGAAGTTGCGGCGGTGGGGGTTGGGGTGCATCTGCCACGACGGCGAGCGCGCACTTGGCAAACGCCCCGAGTGTCCGTTGGCTGGGCGGCGCCTGCATGAAGCGGTCGGCTGCGTCCTCAACATGGGGGATGCTTTGAGGGCGACGGTTCAAGAGATAACCCTTGATGACTGCGAGGGCTCGGGCAGCATGAAATTGCTCGTCGCCCAAATGATTCGCAACGTCCTGGACGACTTCCAGAAGTTCAGGTATTTGGAGCTCGTGCCGTGGCGCTTCGCCATGGCTGACGGACCAGACGAAGCTCGCGAAGTACTCCGCCAAGTTGGACTTCGGCCACTGCGTGACCACGACCCAGTGACAAGGCAGATTATCGACAGGTTCAGCGATGACCTGAGAGCCTTGGCTGACGGCGGCCCTTGCTCGCCAGCATGGCTTGCAGAGCTGCGCGCCCTCAGGAACTGCCCGCTTGACGAGTCACCTGGCGAGGGGTGGCACAGGCATGCGAGCTACGCTCGACGTCGGGCCACGTGCACGGGGCTGCTGCACATCAAGGCGTCCATCAGATTGAGGGAAAACTTAGCGAAGGTGAAGCAGTTCACCATGAAGCACGGGTCGGCTGGGCGGGGCGTCGTGGAGTACGAGTGGCGGCATTACAAGAGAATTCTGCAGGTTCATGTCGGGAGGGCTCAGCAGAATACCAGGGCGAGCTCCGCCAATGTGCTTCGCAAGGTGTACCGCATGGATGAATCTGTGACCGGCGACTGGGGGAGTTTGGTGGAGGTATCTGTCGCGTCGCCAGCCGCCCCCGTCGTCAGGCCAGCGCTTGGGAACCAGCTGATTCGCAATGAGTTTGCGCTTGCCGCGTTCATCGTTGGCGGGGTCTTCAGCGCGCCAGCTGTCAGGAATGACATTGCAGAGAACGGCGACGCCGTGGAGGTCCAGTACACTAGTTTTTTCCAGATCGTACGCAAGAGCACGAGCAAGTCGCGCCCCCACCTCGTGCCCACGGTGGAGGACGCCGACGACATCAAGTTGACGTCTTCGCTTGCCTTCTACATCCAGCCGCTGGAGATCTGGCGGGATAGCCGCGGTAGCACTGGCGAGTTGGAGCTTTTTGCAGAGTGCGACCCGATGTGGGTTTTGCCGAGCGATGTTGCGCCTGGAAACTTGTTGTGCAGGAGCGTGGAGCGGTGGAGGGAGGTGAAGTCGAGTGAGGCTGCCCCGTGCTGCATGTCCGTCTCCTCCCCTGTCGACGCGACGCCTGACACGCCTTTGACGGATTCGGCTTGTCCGATTTATTGCATATGCCAGGAGTTGCATCGCAGAGGGTGGTCTCACAAAAACTACAGGGTCGTGCATGCGCCCCTCGATGACAAGCGTGAGTATGACGGCAGGTCGGCCACGCAGAAGAAAGCATACTTCCAATGCTTGCTGTCTCTGCCACAAGTGCTTGATCTCTGCGGGCCAGGCGGGCTTCCGTCTGACCAGCCGATTCTATTTTATAAGCTCTTGCTTGCTGGCCAGGCAGTTCTCCCAGGCGTCGGCAATGCCCGATACAAGCAACTGTGGTGCCAGTTGAAGGGCATCGAGCTCAAGCCCTTGCCCGCCGCCCCCCCCGACGTTGTCGTCGCTGGGGCGCTCGTCGGCGCGGCCGCAGGGGCGGGTCACGTTGATGTCCTGGGAGGCGGCCCAGGGCTAGATGAATTCATTCCGGAGCATCCTCCGCCTCCCCCGCCGCCGCCGCCTGCTCCTCCACCCCCCCCCCCCGCTGATCCGCCGCCCCCAGGGCCAGCGCATGAGCCTGAAGACATGGTCGCGGCTGGCGGGGGCGAGGGCGAGGGGGGAGCTCCGCCAGCCGTGGCGGCGAAGGCCGCCGCGGTCGGCCGCGATTGGAAGCCCGCTGTTGGCGGCGGCGAGATTTGTTTGAACGAGTACACGCCGCCTGGCGGCGTCGCTTGCACCAACTGGATTTTCAAATGCAACCGCCACGCAAATTGCGTTAAGAAAAGAAACGTGTGTGCTAGAAACATGCGCTCGTGGGGCCCCGTCGAGATCCCAGCATTTTTGCATTGTTGGCGGGGCGTAGCGGTCCCGCCAGGCGGGGCGCATAACAAGGAGCTCCCTTCGGACGCGGACGTCGCTGCTTGGGTTGCTCGGCACGGCGCTGATTTTGCGAGAGAGCACGGCCTGGACGCTCCCCCTGGTTGACCGCCCTCGCGCGAGGACGGCGCATGGGGGCGAGTCGCAGGGCGATCGATGAGGAGGGGGAGGCGGGGAGAGGGTGCGACGGACAAGCGTGGCAGGGGGAGGGCGACTAGGAAAAATATTGGGGAGGTGGGGTGGCGGATGAGGAAGGGGCGAGGAGGAGGAGGAGTGGGTGGGTGGACAGGCGCTTGCGAGTACGCCACTTATATTCGCATCTCGGCTTGGCTGGACGTCGTTTTGGCAGGCACTGGCACTGGCAGACAGTGCGCATGCTTGTGGCTGGCAGGCAGGCGCTGGCACTGGCAGACTTCGCGAGCACAGGAACAAATTATAAAAAAAAAAAACACAAAACATAACAAGGTGGCGAGGCTCTCGAGCTCGCAGTAGAGGCTCCGACAGGGTCCCAGGTGGGTTCCCATGGGGCCAAGGGGGCTTGCACGCGCATGCGAAAGACCATGGGTGAACGATCGTGTAAACTGGAGGAGCATGTCGTAACGCCGAGGCCTCTCTGGGGCCAGTCGATATCATACTTTAGGTGCGCGCTGTATCATGCATGGTTGACTTTCAAGGTCCCGCGGTAGCGCGGCCCCTTGGGGGGCCTTGAGGGACGTCTGAGCTCACCAGGCGCGCCATGAGGCTCGACAGCACTGAGCCCCTTAGACTCACGATACCCTCCTCTGCCTCCTCGCTTGGCCCTCTGCATGGCGCCCCTTTTGGTTCGGCGTTATAGGCTCCATCGGGTGCTCTGACGAGACGCGTGTTCTGGACGGAAAGCTTATCTCGGCCATGCACATATCATGTTCCTCTGAGGTCTTATCAGTCGTGAGGCAATTCAGGCTCGCGGTATTTGTTCCGTTTGTTTCCCAAGCCATTCATGGCCACGAAGGGGTCCGTCGCGCTCGTGTTCTTTACAGTGCCAGCCCAGCTCGCTGTTGCCATTTGGGCTCAAGTCACGCAAGGGCGCTGAGCTTGGCATCGATTGCAGCTGGCCGTTCGCGGCTCTTCTTCTGATCCAGCTTCCCCTCCTCGCGCAGGCGTCCGCATCATGGGGCGCGCGCGTGCGTCTGCTGGTGGCTGCGGCGCCGCCGACAACAGCAGCCAGGGCCGCGACTGTCAGCAGGCGATGGCCTTGATGCTCGCCGAGAAGGAGATGGAGATCCGCATGCTCAAACAGGAGAGGACTGAGTACAAACGCAAGTACGAGGAGTTGACTTCGACTCTGAAGTTGCTGGCAAACGGCGGGCCCGCGCCGACGACGCCAGGGCTCGATGCGCGCTGGCTGCCTGCTGGCGTCGGGCCCGCGCCGACGACGCCCGATGGCGACGGCGAGGGCAGCGGGCGCGGCCAGGGCGCCAAGCTCGGCTTCTCGGGCAAGGGCGATGCCGTCTTCCAGGACAAGAACTTCCCGCTGAAGGTCCACAGCCTGAAGAAGCCCGTGGTGGCGGACAACTTCGGGGTGGTCCACGAGAAGGTCGAGGGCCCTCACGCGCGGCGGCTCCGCCTGCGCCGAGAGTCCTACCAGCGCGACAAGGCAATCAGGATCAGGGCGGCTCTCAGAGCAGGGCCAGGAGATGTTGGTGCTGTTCCTCCACTTGTTCGCGCTGAGAGTGGGTCCAAAACGGGCGGCCTTCCTTCGGACGATAGCTTTGTCACGAGCTCTGGAGCTGGATCTTCTTCAAGCAGCGCCTGTGAGACATCTTCGGGTTCAAGTGGGAAGGCGGCTGCGGCGCCGCCGCGCGACGACGGCGATCAGGACTTTGGCGGCGACGTGGCGCACGGCGGCGAGCCATGCCACAAGAAGATGAAGGGCAGCAGCGAGCCCGACAGCTCCGACTGATCCAGGGCCTGCTTAGAGCTTTCCAGATGCCGCGGCTGCCGCGGCTCCAGGTCGCCAGTTGCAGGCAGGCAGCTGCGAGGACAGTTGCGCCGTATTTTGCATTCGGAGTCCGGGTTCTCACTGGGAGGAGGCAGGGTTGGCGAGGAGGAGGAGGCAGGCGGATGAGAAGAGGAGGCGTTCATTTTTTTCAACGTGTAGAAAATGAGCGGGAGGAGGAGGATGAGGAGGAGGAGGGGGAGTAGGACGAGGAGGAGGATGATGAGGAGGAGGAGGAGGAGGACGGGAGGAGGACGGGAGGAGGAGGCAGGTGCGTTTTTGCGGTTTAATGTTTTTGTCGGGGTCAGGTGTAAATGCAACCTTGTTTTAATGGCTTCTCTCCCCCCTTCAGCCTTCGCTCTGCCCCTGGCTCGGGGGGTGATGGGAGGTCGGATATGGGTGGAGGTCGGGTGTAGGGGAGCAGGCTCCGATTGCTTCTTTTGCTGTGTCTCGACGCATCAGCTTCCATGAATATTAAGTAGGTTCGCGGTCGGCCGCTTGGAAAAGGCGTCTCCCGGCGGGCTCCATCAGTCGGCCAACCAGACAGAGGGGGCAGCGTTGGCGAGGAGAAGGAGGAGGCAGGAGGAGGAGGAGGAGGGGGAGGAGGCGTTCATTGGTTTAAAGCCGTTAAAACATGAAGAAGAGGAGGAGGATGATAAGGAGGAGGAGGTAGGAGGAGGATGAGGAGGAGGATGAGTAGTATGAAAGGCGCGGCGGGCCTCAAGGCTAGGCTCTCATGACGATGCTGTCAGTAGGGCGTCTTGATTGGTACAAGGGGAGGACGGCGTCAGCAATCATGAGAATACTCATGCTGGATCAACTGGCAAGCTCAACATGCTGAAACAAAAACCAGGCGCACAGCCTTGAGCCAGAGGAACACAGCGACGTTCTGGGGATGAACTGGGGATGGTCTGGGGAGAACTGGGGATGTGATGGGGATGTACTGGGGATGAACTGGGGATGTGTTGGGGTGAACTGGGGATGTCATGGGGTGAACTGGGGATGTGTTGGGGTGAACTGGGGATGAGATGGGGATGAACTGGGGGTGTGTTGGGGACAACTGGGGATGTCCCCCAGGTGTGTGGCCTCTCTGTCAGCGCGCAATCGTGCTGCTTTGTTGAGCACATGTGGTATCACATGGCAAGGATGCTAGCACGTTTGTTCGAGCGTTGGTCGGGCCGTCGAAGCAACGCCGTGAGGGTTGGTACCCCGAAGTCTTTGTGGAACTCGCCCTCCAGCACTTCCCATTCATTCTCTTCCATTCCATTCCTCTCGTCCTCCACCACCTCTCGTGGCCATTTGGGCTCGAAGCTTGCTTGCGGCGGAGTCTGGCTTCCAGCTGAGATTGATCCCCGCGTTTAGCCCCGCAGCCAGAGGCGTCGCAGATGGGTGGGACGTCGTTGGCCGCTCCCTCGGATCGCGGTCGGCGATCGGGCGGCGGCTCGGCCCCTGCTGGCTCGCGCGAGAGACGCCGCTCCGAGCGCTCCCGCAGTCCCCAGCACGCCCGCGGACATCGTGGCCGTAGCAGCCGCGGTGCGTCTCCTGCGTTTAGCAGT
>CAUYUJ010021198.1:138859-143051 GCA_963575745.1 Prorocentrum cordatum | reverse complement strand
GGAAGAGGAGGAGGAGGGACGCGCGGCGCTGTCTCTTCAAAACGAGGACCCAACACCACAGGATGGTTTGGGGGGGGCAGACGAATGTGCGCGGCGCTAAAGCGAGAGCCACATGTTGAATTCCACTCGCCCGAAATGTCCGAAAGTATGGAAATTGTCTAAAGACGAGTGTGCGCGGCGCTAAGGCGAGAGCCACATTTTGAAAGCGACCCGCTCTCGATCTGCGAAACTCTTACAACGTCTTAAAACGAATGTGCGCGGCGCTAATGCGAGAGCCACAGTTTGAAAACCATTCGTCCTCAATCCGTGAAAGTGCTGCAAATATTTGAAAACGAATGTGCGCGGCGCTAAAGCGAGAGCCACATTTTGAAAACGGCCCGCCCTCAATCCGTGAAAGTGCTGCAAATGTTTAAAAGCGAGCGCGCGCGGCGCTGCGGCGAGACCTGAAAACCATTCGTCCTCAATCCGAGAAACTCTTGCAAATGTTAAAAACGAATGTGCGCGGCGCTAAAGCGAGAGCCACATTTTGAAAACCACCCGCCCGCCATCTGTGAAACTGTTGTCATTTTTAAAGCTTCAGAGTCCGCCCTAAAAACTGGCCTCGGGGTGCGACAGGGAGAAGGTTATTTATATGGAAGAAGGAAAGGAGGAGGAGGAGGAGAAGAGGAGGAAGAGGAGGAGAGGAAGCCTCGAGTAAATATGGACGGCCCTCAGCAGCGGCAGGGATAAGGCCGAGCTTGCGGGCCGCGGGGTGCTGGCCGAGTCACCGCCAGCTCTGTGGATGAGGCCCGACCTCCGCGGGCTCTCTGCGCGCCAAGCGATGATGACAACGTGATCGTTTTCTTATTCAGTGTTTTGCCGATCGGCGCGGGCCCTCGCACCCCCCCTCCTCCCCCCCCTGGAGTAGATCTCGGCGATTTTTGGCGCCTGATTCGAGCACGTGGAGTCTCCCCCAGTAATGGACGCACTGTTGCAAACAGAAGGGACGCACTGTTGCAAACAGTCGCGCTAAGCAGAGGTCTGGAGCCAGACCCCCCCCCCTCCCCCCCTTCCGACTTTCGCTCAATGTCGAAACGCCGAATAAGAAAACGCCCACAACCTGCTCTCGCCAGATAGAGCCAGGACCCCAGGCACCCAGACCCCCTCGCGCTGTGAAAGAATCACGATGAGAGGTTTTTCGCCATGTTCGGCCTCCAGGGGCCCTCGCCGGGCCCCGGGACCGTAAGAAAACGACTCAGCACGAAAAGCCGGTCCCGGGGAAGGGCTCCAGACCTCTGGGGGTCGACGTTGTGAAAAAATCACAACGTTGGGGGTCTGGGAAACGGAGCCCGTTTGTAGTTGTGCCCCAAGGCCCCAAGAAGTACCAGAATCATCAAACCATGTCTGCCGTAGGTGTTTTTTTTCTGGTGGCGGTATTTCCAGTCTGTGGAATGGGACGTGGGGCGTCCCCGAATACACATCAGTGAACCAGGTCCCACAAAATCTTTCTTGACAGTGCCCGATCTCGGTCTACTTGGGCTGGGATCCGCATCCTCCTTCCTTTCTGCTCGCTCCTCCCTACAGGGCGGTGGTTGGTTGGGAAGGGTTCCTGCCACTCGTAACTCTCTCTATCAGCACCACTCTCTCTCTCTCTCTCTCGCTCTCTTTCCAGTCTCTGCTCGAACGCCTTCGGGCACAAGTGTAGCCACAGAGCTGAAACGCCCAGCACTTCCACATGAGCGCATCGCGCGACGGAGTGCACGGCAGTTCAGCGTGTGACTGATTCGAGCCAGCTCCTTGCACTCCCGCGCGCGCGCGCCATGGCGCCACAAGGGCCACGAAGTGCGCCCTCTGCACCACCGCATCCCAAGCCACCAGGCAAGGGCCGCCCAAAGGCAAGCTTACATGATCGCCGGAACAGCAACCTGAGTCGAAAAGAAGCCTGCGCCGCCGCACTCCAGAGCAGTGGCGCCGTCGATCGAGCAGTCGCTGCATGTAACGAGCTGGTTCACAAGCACCAAACCGAGATTGGCACCACTTACTAATGCTGACAACACCGCTCCGACCAGCGTAAGCTCAGTGCTTGAGCTGATGAAGCTGCGCGGGAAAACATGATCAGCTACACTTTGTTGCGCCACCCCCTGACGCACAGGACGGGCTTCAGCTGTGACAAACCAGGGCCCGCGGCTTCCGCAGATGCCCGCCAGCGCAACGGCACCGCTCCACTCCTCAGCGTGAAGGCACCAAAATGGGATGTCCCCATCGGTCGTGCTCCCAAGAGGCTGGAGGACGGCACACCGCAGGCCAGCATTATCTCCTTCACACACGCTGGAAGAGGGCAGCCGCCTCCTGCTGCAGCAAATCCGCCGCCCGCCAGGACAAACCAACCCCTTGCACGAGGCGTCCTGGGACCAACCAGCATTGACTTTCCAGGGAAAGCAGTCAATCCCTGTCCTCCCTCGGACGGCGAAGGCTACCAAGCCTACGCCAGGACACAAAGAGGAAGCCATGTACCAATTCGGGCGCACAGGTGTCAACTGTCGGCAAAACGTTGCCCAGGCCACTCTCGACCCAGCAGACAATATGGATCCGCGGATCCACATGCGAAGCTCACGCTATCAAAGTCACGCGAGCGCTCGAGAAGCTGTTCACCTCCCAGTTATTGGGAGGTGCTCGCATCAATGGCACGCGTATGCCAGACGGAACGGGCACAGCTCAACAGCAGGCAAAGGAGCGCCACAAGTCGGCCAAGCGTGACAAGGCGTGCCAGCAGTTGGACGAAGACCTCACAGATGCATTCGCGTCCGTCTTCACTTCTCACTTCCGCACCGTGCAGATTCAGGAGCCCATAAAGCTGTTGGGTCGACACGGCGCCGCCGTGGGCATGCGCAGGCTCGCAGCTACATGTGGCACCAAACCAAGGGACGCCCCGATCGTCCTCGCCGCCTCTGGACCAGGTAGCCTTCCGTTCGACATCAGCTATAGCGGGATCAAGGGCCCAGCGCCCAGCGAGTACACCACGGCGCGGTACCACGACGGCCAATTCACTACTCTCCAGGAGGCGCACCAGGCCCCACAGAGGTTCGACGCCTTCGGAGCCATCCGCACCGACAAAAGCGGTGGGCACCCGTGTCAAACTTGACACGGGTGACGCCAAACAAGGCGCTCCCGAGATCAGAGGAATTAACACAAAGCATCGCTTCGCGAATTTCGAACCACAGAGCGCCACGAGAACGCACATTGCTGTAGTCTTCACATCCATCAAATCGCACAGCGAAGTCCAGCGCATAGGACGGAACAACACCACCAGGGGCGACTTTGCCATCGGCAAAGCGGCCGGACCCCGCCCAATAGCGCTGCCCACGTCCAGGGATCTATCATCCTTTGGGCCACGATGAAGGTCGAGACTGCCACCGAGACCGACCCGCCGAAGTGGCCAACCGAAGCGATCGCTTCGCCAGAGGCCATCGCGTCGGAGGCCAGACACTAACGCCTCATCCTCGCCAGGACAGGGCGCACCGGGCCGTGCCGGCAAGCGCTTCTGACACCGCCAGCGAATCAGCACAAATGGCCATCGACCCGCGGCACACAGCCACCCAATGAGAAGCAGCACGGCGCCAGCACCAAGAGGACAAACCATAGCTCACACAGCGCAGCCAGACAGGTCACCGAGCCGACAGCGGGAGAAGCTGAGCCCAGCCCCGAAGCGGCCCCCTGTTCCTTCGTGGCGCCGAGGACTGTAACATGACTGAAAGAGAGATAGCATGCGAGGGTGCTTCGGCTTTGTCACGGAGAGTCGCACGCGCTGGTCTCGCCGCCAAGGCGAACTCTGTGTTTCGCTGACTGCGGGCACTTTCGCAGCGCAGCTTACGCCCCACAGGTGCCCAGGCTTGTTCTTTGGATAGCCGCCAGTAAAACATGCTGCACCTTGCCGCAACGCTGAACGGGAGGTTCTGGCCGGGCCACGGATACCCACCAAGGCACGCAGGTCCTTGCCCCGCCCCCCGTCCCTCACCCCTGGGCGCCAGTTTCCGGGCCGACAGAGCCCCGTGATATCGATTGCTTTCGGCGCATCACTCGGGCCTCCCCCTGGTCTCCGTCGCCAGCTCTCGTTGCTCATCCGCGCGCCAGGTGTTGCAGGTATTGGGCAACGGACAACATGTATTAGCGGAGCGGGCTTGGGACCAGACACAGCTGATCGCGATGCACTCAG
>CAUYUJ010021198.1:96359-131359 GCA_963575745.1 Prorocentrum cordatum | reverse complement strand
AAGCCCCAGTGGCAGCAGGCGCAGACCGGCCCACCCGCCCATGTTGGCACATCCTTCAAACGTTGCGTGGCCCCGGGTGTAGCTCCACCGGATGTTCCAACAGCATTGGTCGCATGCCGCCGCCCCACGAATTTCGGCACACCCCTCACGCGGCTCGTGCCCCCACAGGGAACTCCGCCGAAAGCTTCAGGACGAGCGCCGCCTATGACGAGATGGCCGCGCCTTGCGCTACTCGCACCTGAATAGTGCCGGGATCTCCCCCAGGCTAATAAAGGCTGGGACGTGTCCGCAGTCCGCGGGGGGTAGACCGCGAACAGATTCGTTGATCGCTCTCCTCCTTGCGTTTGTTTGTGGCTTCCCTTAATTTGCGTTGTGCTATGTTCGTGAGTCGGCTTGCGTGGTCTCGTCGATTACTGCGGCCCCGCTGGATACTGCGTGATGGGATGTGGCATAGGACGGCTTGGTGTGATTCGAGATGGCCCGATGTGGTCGAGTGTTGGCAGGAAGGGCGAGGGGCGATCAATGGGAGCGGGCGAAAGAGCCGCGCCATGAAACAACAATAGTGTGACTCCACTATTGAGAAGCTCACTCGCCAACCTTTTTGGGGGTTCCGTCTTTGTAGGGACATGTTCGGCAGACTTGGGGGTCTCCACGGGATGTGCGCTCCTCCCATAGAATTCCGAAGGCGTCGGGGGCTTGGTGCATTCTCGGATGGCCCCTGACGCATCGGAGACTCGTTGGGCCGTGTTGACAGTCTCGTTGGGCTCCGTCTGGCCGCAGCGGGGCCATTCTGTGACTAGCTGGGCCGTCTCCAGGGTGATTCGACCGTCTTCGATGTTTCGTGGGCGCGTCTTGCGGTCTGGTATGGTCGTCTTGGGGGCCTGTTGGGCAGAACCAGGGGCCTCGTGGATTCACATCTGGCAGTCTTGAGGGCCTCTCTGGAGGCTTCGTGGGCCACCTCATAGAGCGGGCCCACGTGGCCTTGAGCGGTTTGTTCGGGAGCTCCTGGGGGCCTCTGTGGCCCACTTGGGTGTTGAGCGGCTGGCTTCCAACGTCACTGCAGCAGCGTGTGGTTTCTTCCCCTCCTGGGCCCGTCTTGCGGGCCTCTTTGGCCTCTCTTGGGGGGCCTCTTGGGCAAGATTGGTCGGTCTTGGGGGCTGCCCGGAGTGTCCCGCACGCTCTCGCGACCGATGCGGCGAGAATTTCAAAAATCCGGCAGGGGCCAAAGGATGGCACGGGCCTTGGCCGCTCGGGCCAGGCCCCCGGGGAGCCTCGAGGACGGCCCGAGAGGCGCCCGGGACCGCCGACGTGGGCCGAGGCTGGCCCCGAGGGGGCCCCAGCGGGCCTGAGTCGACTACGCGTAAGAGTGACCCTTCGCCGGAGTGACCTCTGGTGCGGGCCCACTGGGGTCCCCCGACCGTCGAACGCGATGCGACAGTATCCTCTTGCGCGCTTGTGTCTGGTCGCTCCGCGGCCACCAAAAATCCGCGCACCAAAGATCATTCTTACCCAAAGTCACTCTTGCGAGTAGCCGACTGAGCATGGCCCCAAGATCACCCGAGTCACGTTGACCCCCTGTGGGGCCCCCTGACCCGGAAAGGTCTTTAGAGCCCCCTCCCCCAATAGGGGGTGGCTGGTTATGCTTCGGGGGCTTTGCTGGAGGATCGGGGGTCCCACGAAGAAGCGCCTGATCATTTTTGTGTTTTCCGTGGCACTTCCTTCTCCTCCTCGTCCTCGTGTCATTCCTGCGGAGGAGGAGGAGGCGGGAGGAGGAGGAGGAGGAGGTTTCAGGACCAGTCCTATGCACCGCCAAGAGAAAGGGGGGGACCAAGTCTAAAGATGTTTAATGGTTACTTACCCTGGCGCGAAATAGATCAAATGGAAGGGTTTCTTTTAGGCTCGTTGCGACCTGGGTCGATTCACCTCGGGCTGGCGAGCTTGGAAAGCCCCATGAGGCTGCAGGGAGAGGAAGAGTTCCGAAGGGAAAATCGCCTCCCGAGAGCAACCCAGGACGACCTGTCCAGGATTCCTCATCACACACGTGGACAGTGTCGGTGGATCTTCCCACACCGGGATCTCGTTTCGTAATTAGGCATGTAGAGAGTGAGTCTCCGTTCAGTTCATCCTACCTCCTCCGTGTTCGGGGCCCGTCTGGAGTTCACTAGTTGATCCAATTGTTTCTCCTCCTCCCCCTCCTCCTCCTTTAGAAAGTATAGGCCTCTCGACCCTGCGCTTCAATCAGGGAGTTCCCAGGGGAGGGGTCCCCTAGATTTTCGACAACGGCGGGAGCAGAACGCCTCCCGAACTCCCTGTGGGCATCGCCCTTTCGAGTGAGTCGAGACTTGGACATGCGCAGATAGCGAGCGAGCGAGCTTCGAGTCCATCGTCCATCCTGCTCATCCTTTGTGTGTTTGGGTGCGTCCGCGAGCTCGCTCTTCCTTCTCCTGTTCTTCCTGCTCTTCGAGCCCTTCCTTCCTCCTCTAGCTCCTTCTCTCGACTCCTCCTCCTCCTCCTCCCCCTTGTGCGCCCGACCGCGAGGTCGTCCATGACCATCTGATGCCGCTGGCCTCGATGACAGCAGGCCGGGTCCTCTGCCGCTCCACCTGTCCGCCAAGTGTGGCGGTCGAAATTCGCATGATGGCGTGCACGTGCCCCCCTGGGAAGGACCGAGGCGGGGCTGCACCCCGCCCCTCGGGGTCTGGCTGCAGCAGGTAAAGCTCTTGATGCAGCCGTGAGTTGACTGTGCAGCCGCCGGGCACCCGCGGAGTCATCTCTTCCTCGCCGTCTCTTTTGTCCCAGCGGCCGTGAGGAGATCTAGGTCGAGGGCATGATGCGAGAGGCGGAGGGCGAAAGAGTGCGTCTGTGGTCTCTACTTCGGAGCGCTGCCGACGCACGACCGAGAAGTACGGCGACGGTGTTGCTTGGGCAACATAGGCCCAAGCGGGATTAGGGCAGTTTGTTGTCCGCAGTGGCCACAGGTGTCCTGCAACACAAAAATCTGTAGGCTGGGAGAGCGGTAGAGGCACCCTGAACAATTCACCGTAGCCGCCGAGCCACCTGCAGTGGTGACGTGCTTCTCCGTTGTTCCAGAGGCATGCGTTCAGTGGTGTGGTGTTGCCGAGGCATGTCGATCAGGGCTCTTCGCATGCAGTGGCCATCGGAGTTCTTGGTGCTAGTGAGGCAACTTAGTGTGTTAGACTCTTCATGGACTCCAGAGGTCTGCTCAGCGCTCTAGTCCTGCATCCTCCTAGAAACATGACGTTTGAGAATGTTATCTTCGGCCGTTCCTCATCCCCAGCATCCCCATCCACTAGCTGCAGTGCCGCCTTTGTTTGATGCTGTTTCACTTGTCTAGCGTCGGGGCAGAGTCGGCTTAGCCGGTGCATGTCCGACTTTGCGGCGGGAAAGTAGCGCCATCTGTGCATTCGAGCAATCTTGGTGTTTGGGCACGTGCATTATGTCTCAGCGGTCGTGCCCCGACAGGGAAGACAGTAAAGTGATTGGGTTTAGGAGCAGAAGCTGAAGCAGAAGCAGCAGTCAGCTAAACATACACTTCTGGTATGGCTTTCGGCCGATCCCGCAACCGCGGTTGGGTCGCAGGTCAGTAGCCTCTTGGGTGCTTGGTGGGGTCTCTTGGGGGGGTCTCTCAGAAGCCTCTTAGATGCAGTCTGGGAGTGTTTAGGGGACCTCGTTGAGGCTCTTGGGGGCCTCGTTGAGGCTTATCGCGGGCCTCTTTGGGGCATGCTGGCGGTCTCGAAGGTCATCTTGGGGCGGTGGGCTCGAAACGTCGGTTCGTGTTCTCCGTCCTGGGGCCGTCGTGGGGGCCTTGGGGAGTCCTGGGGGTCCCCAGACAAGGGCCGTTTGGGGGGCCGTCTTGGACGTCTTCGAGCGACCTCTCCGCAACTTAGGGCCCTCTTGGACCGTCTTCCAGGTCTTACCCACAGCAGGAAACAAAACCAAAGCCTCGACGAAATATCTTAATGTTATTTTCATGTCTTACAGTGGGGAGCCATGCCAAGAAACACCTGCCTGCCTCCAGGGTGCCCTGGGTGTCTTTGGTTTCGGTGGTTTTGCCATGGAAAGCGTGACGTGCCCACACCAAAAATCCATGGACGCCCTGGGGTCTCAGGGTTGGGCTTCTTGTGCAAGGTTTCTTGTGGACTGGCCTCCACTGTGTGTCGTTGGTGTCCGAGGTGGGCGCCGTCGCACCTGCGTTCTGGCCCGGGAAATGGGTGGCAGGCAGCCGCCCGCGAAGCGCGCGAGTCGTTTCCTCGTAACGTTTCCCAGGTCAAGGGGCTCCACAAAAGACTGCCTTTGGGGGCCTCTCGGGGCCGCCTACTATCCGATTCGATGCGATTCGATTCGCTGGCTGGGGCCGCGATTTCAATTCGATGCGGTCCGGCTCTATTCACCGGCATCGGCCAGGGCCAGCCGGACGCGGGGCGCGGCGATGCGATGCCGATCCGATTCGAAACGATTCGCTGGCGATTCGATCCGCTCTCGATCCGACCCGATCTTGCGATCCGATCCAGCGCAGACCTGCCTCTCGACTTTGGGGCCTCCTGCGTGCGTTTGGGTGCACTTCTGCCTCCAGAAGAGAAGCACGCGGGGGACCCGCCGAGAAGCCCCAGGGGCGCTGGGCGGTGGGCCCCTCGCAGTCATGCCGCACAGTAAGGACGAGCGACTTTCCAAGGCTACCCCTCTCCAAGGTTGCCCCTCCCTCCCTCCTCCTCCCTCCTCCCTCCTCCCTCCTCCTCCTCCTCCTCCTCCTCCTCCTCCTCCTCCTCCTCCTCCTCCTCCTCTCCTCCTCCTCCTCCTCCTCCTCCTCCCCTCCTCCCCTCCTCCTCCTCCTCCTCCTCCTCCTCCTCCTCCTCCTCCTCCTCCTCCTCCTCACCCTCCTCCTCCTCCTCCTCGTCATCTTCGTCCTTCCCTTGGCCGCTGTCGCTGGCCGCGCCCTGCCCGCAAAGTGTCGACATGGCCCTCCAAGGCCCTTGCATCCCTGCCGCGCATCCTCACGGTGCGGGTTGACCGTACAGAGTCATTGTTGCAATGCCCAGCACAGAGAACTCGAAGGGACCCGCGGACACTCCGCTTCGGGCCCGTGCCCACACAACACGCGGCTCTATAACCACAACCGTTCCTGTTCGTGGAACTCTGCGGTATCTGCACTCGTGCGTCTCAGGGCAGCTGCTTTAAGAAGACGTCTCAGTCCAATTCCGCTGTACAGTCGGATCGAGGTATAAGATCGAGTTCGGCTGGGGGAGGGCACCCTAATGTTATCCGTGCTTGTTGGATGTTCCTGTGCATCCTGGGGAGGGGTACCCTTGGCTGTTCTGTGTGTTCTGGCCGACGGAGGGTCTCATGTTCTTGAGGGATGTCCTTCTGGCCTAAGTCCGACTGCCAGGGGAAAGGCCACCCGGACGCTTGTCTCTTTTCATGCAGGGACGCTACATTGCATGCCTCGTGGCGGATGTGATCGGACGGCTCGTCGGAATGATCAGCATCGGCAAGTGGAAGAATACGTGGAGCTGGACATGCAGACTTAGGCACGTATGGGTCAGTTTACATGTAAGGCGTATTGACTTGATTCTGAAATTCTTGTGTTGACCATGCAGTTGTCTCTTCAATGGTAGCACCAGGTAGGTGTATGCAGTGGTAGTTCCAGTGATTGTAGCAGGAGCGGTACGAGAGATGAGCAGGGGAGACCATCATCCGCTCAAAACAGATCCTCTTACCCACACTTGAATTCATCCTGGATCGATCTCTGACGGCCCCGGGGCCCCGCAGCAGGCCCCCAGTGGAGCATGAGATCGAGGGCGGATGTTGTTGCTTCGTGTATCCCCGCCAGCCCATCCAAACTATCCCCAGGCGAGTTGCGTTTATCAGGGGAGTGTAGCAGCATGCACCCAGAAGGCGACCATGGGGGTGTTCGCAGATCTTTCACTCTGGGAGCCCCTTGGAGGCGTCTTGGAGCCGTCGTGGGCCCTCTCGTGGGCCGTCGGGGCCCTCCTGGGCCGATCAAGGACGCCACCGATCAAACAATGGGCGGGTCTGAATTAGCGTCGCCCCGTCGGATCCCGAACAATCGTCGATTCGCCCTCCTGGGACGCCCTTGGGGCGCTCATGGGTGCTCTTAGGGCCGTCCTCGAGCCTTTTCTGGGCCCGTCTTGCAGCCCTCTGGGGCGGATCGTGGAGCTGCCTTGAGGCCTCCGAAGCCCATCGGACGCAAAACGTCAGGAGGGGAACAAAAATAACAGACACCATGAATCGTCGAATTCCCCAGGCAAATGTGGGAAGTGTGGGGGGAAGACGAAAACCCAGAAGAAAATATGTAAAAATGTAAGGAATCTTGGGATTTGTGTGTATTGATTTGTGTGTCCCAGGGCCCTTGCAATCGTGCCTGTCTGGTGTAGCTTCTGCACGCTCCGTGGCCTCTTGGAGCCACCTTGGGGCTGGCTTGGGGCCTCCGTGGAGGCATGCTGGAGGCCATCTTGAGCTTCAGTCGAGGCGCTGAAACAAGGACCGTTTTAGGTTCGGAAGGTGATCGTTGTTTATTCCTTGGTTTGCCGATCGGCGCGGGCCCAAAAACCCCACCCTCCTCCTCCCCTCTGGAGTAGATCTTACCTGTTTTCTGGCGCCTGTTTCGAGCGGGAGGAGTCTCCCCCAGAGGCAGCACTCTTGCAAACAGTCGCAGTAAGCAGAGGTCTGGAGCCAGACCCCACCCCCCCTCCACCCCCCTTTCCGCCCAATGTCTTAACGCCGAATGAAAAAAACGCCCACAAGGGGCTCGCTGTTCCGTGGGTCCTTCCGTGGTTGTTCCTCTATCGCTCCTCGTGCTCCCAGGCGCTTCTGGGGCCAAAAAGGGGCTTCGTTCCTTACTCGGGGTTCCGCATGGTAGCACCTCGACTGCATCATGTGCCATCTTGGGCGTCAACTTGGACGCTCCAATGGGTCGCAGGAAGGGGCGCACAGACCCCTCCAGCCTCCTGGAGGCCATGATACCGGCGTGCCCCTCCCTCGTCTTCAAGACGGCCCAAGACCACCAGACAGGATGCGACAAGACTTGGCAAAGCACGCTTCAAGATGGGCTGGGACGAGGACCGATCCGTTCCATGGCGTTCCGGAACGCTGTGAGAAGGCCGCGGCGCCCGATGTATCCTCCAGAGCCGCCGGCTCTCAGGGATTCTCGAATCATCTTCGTCCGAATGCGTCTTAATTTGGGTTCCATCTGTTGGGCCCATAGCTGGACTAAAATCGTACGTGCGTTGTTTTCTCACGTGCACCTTACAAGTGGTCTCAGTGGTGAAGTATCTTCCTCACGCTCGAAATGACAAGCTTACGCACGCATTGATGTAATAATCAGTTTCCATCATTTGTGTTACGTGACTTATGGTTGGACCCGGCTCTTATGGAGGTAGCGAGAATGTCAAGATTATTTGTGTCCTTTGGGGGGCCAAAGGCAAAGTAGTTCTCACAGATTCGATCCCTAGCCACAGATTTCTTGCTGGTAGGACAAAGTACCGAAGACACTTGTAGCGACCCACCACCGCCCCCTGCCTACTGGGAACGCCGATGTGGCCAAACGTTGGGCCGGAGCCTTGCCAAGCCATTGGACCACATGTTGCCCCAGCCGTCGTGGAAGCCTTTACGGGAACACTCGTGGGCCTCCAGGGTCGGCCCCAGGGGGCCCCCGAAGACGTCCCGAGAGGTCCACCCGGAGGCCAACACCCTGCAACAACATGATATCATGATATACTCTGTAAACCCGCCCCCGGAGGGCCCAAGGCGGCAGCACGCCTGGGGCCCCCGGCGCCCCCTTACTGGAGGACGATTAAGAAAAGCATCCTCCGCCCCCGTCCCAGAGGATCGCCTTCGTGCTTCGTAGGACAGACGAGAAAAGGCTGGGGGAAGAGACTGTTTTTTGATGGTCCCCCCCCCCAGTGGGATTTTTTGATGCGTCGCGTTGGCCATCGTCATCCCGTCGGTTGTCATCCCGTCGTCGTCGTCGTCGTCTGTCGTCGTCGGTCGTCGTCGTCGGTCGTCGTTGTCGTCGTCGTTGTCGTCGTCGTCGTCGTCGTCGTCGCCATCGTCGTCGTCGTCGTCGGTCGTCGGTCGTCGTCGCCGTCGCCGTCGTCGGTCGTCCGTCGTCTGCCGCCCCTCGTCGGTCGTCCGTTGTCGTCGTCGTCGTGGTCGTCGGTCGTCCGTCGTCGGTCGTCGGTCGTCGGCCGTCCGTCGTCTGTCGTCCGTCGTCGGTCGTCCAGCGTCGGTCGTCGGTCGTCGTCGTCGTCGCCACAGGGCTTCAAGATGCCCACGCAGCACGCCCCCCCCATATGCCATCCGCAGTCCGCCGCATGCCACTCGCAGTTCGCCGTTGTCGTCGTCGTCGTCGCCCCGGGACTGCAAGACGCCCACGCCACGCAGCACCCCCCGCACCCGTATGCCATCCGCATGCCATCCGCAGTTCGCCGTCGTCGTCGGCCGTTCGGTCGGTCGTCGTCGTTTTCGTCGTTGTCGTAGTCGCCGTCGTCGTCGTCGTCGCCCCAGGACTGCAAGACGTCCACGCAGCAGCACCCCTCCCATATGCTATCCGCAGTCCGCCGTTGTCTTCGTCACCGTCGTCACCCCAGTCCTGCAAGACGCCCACGCAGCACCCCCCACCCCCCACCATGCCATCCGCAGTCCGCCGCCGTCGTGCGTCGTCTCGTCGTTCGGGACTGCAGGATGTCCACGCAGCCACCCCCCATGCCATCCGCAGTCCGCCGTTGTCTTCATTATCGTCCTCGCCCGTCGGTCGTCGTCCCCTGTAACCCCCCCCTACGCCATCCGCAGTAGTCCGCTGTCATCTTCGTTGTCGTCCTCGCCCGTCGGTCGTCGTCCGACTGCGAAAAGCCCGCCTAAACAGCCCCAAAGCCAGTCCAAGGAAGCCCTGCGACATCTCATAACCGGCCCAAGACGGTCGCAACCTTTCTCCGACAGTGAGTCGCCCGCAAACCCCGACTTTCGTGTCATCACAGCGCCATGGGTTGCGCTAGACCCTAAGCACGCGCGAAGCGCGCGCGCGGTTCTAGCACATGCATGGGTGGGTGTGTGGTTGTTAGTGTATGGGTATGTGTGTGTGTTTGCGTGTGTGTGTGTGTGCGTGTCTGGGTGTGGATGTGGGTGTGGGTGTGAGTGTGGGTGTGTGGGTGTGCGTGTGGGTGTGTGCGTGTGTGTTTGTTTGTGTGTGTGTGTGTTTGAGCTTGTGTGTATGTGTGTGTGCGTGTGCGTATGCGTGTGTGCGTGTGTATGTTTTGAATGTGTTTGTGTGCGGTAAGTGTGGGTGCGCGTGTGTGTGTGTTTGTCTCGTGTGTGTGTGTGTGCGTCTGGGTGTGGGTGTGGTTGTGTCGGTGTGGGTGTGGGTGTGTGGGTGTAGGTGTGGGTGTGGGTGTGGGTGCGGGTGTGCGTGTGCGTGTGAGCGTGGGTGTGGGTGTGGGTGTGGGTGTGGGTACGCGTGTGTGTGTGAGTGTGTGGGCGTGTGGGTGTGGGTGTGTGCGTGTGCGTTTGCGTGTGCGTGTGCGTGTGCGTGTACGTGTTGTGCGTGTGTGTGTGTGTGCGTGTGTGTATGTGTGTGTGCGTGGGTGCGTGTGCGTGTGCGTGTGTGTGTGTGCGCTTATATGTGTGTGCGTGTGTGCATGTGTGTGCGTGCGTGTGTGTGCGTGTGCATGTGTGTGCGTGTGTGTGTGTGTGCGTGCTGTGCGTGTGTGTGTGCATGGTGTGTGTGCGTGTGCGTGTGTGCAAGTGTGTGCAAGTGTGTGCGTGTGCGTGAGTGTATGTGTGTGTGGTTCCGTGTGCGTGTGTGTGGGTGTGCGTCTGCGTGCATGTGTGTGCGCATGTGCGTGCGTGTGTGTGCGTGTGTTTTTTTGTCTTGTGCGTGGTGTGTGTGGTGTGCGTGGTATGTGCGTGGTGTGTGGGGTGTATGTGTGTTGTGTGTGGTGTGTGTGCGTGTGGTGTGCTTGGTGTGTGGTTGTGTGTGGCGTGTGTGTGTGTGTGGTATGTGAGGTGTGTGTGTGGTGTGGGTTGATGTGTGTGGTGTGTGCGGTGTGTGTGTGTGTGGTGTGTGTGGGTGTGGGTGTAATTGGGTGAGTGCGTGTGGGTGTATTTGTGGGTGTGCGTGTGCGTGTGCGTGTGCGTGTGTGCGTGTGTGTGCGTTTGCGTGCGTGTGCGGTTGCGTGTGCGTGTGCGTGTGCGTGCGCGTGTGTGTGTGTGTGCGTGTGCGTGTGTGTGGTGTGTGTCTGTGTTTGTCAGTATGTGTGTAGGTGTGCCTGAAGGCCTGTGTGTATGTTTGTCTGTGTGGTTATGTGTATGTGTGTCTGTGTGTGCGTGTGTGTGGTGTGTGGTTGTGTATGTGCGTGTGTGTGTGGTTGCGTGTGTGTGTGTGTGTGCGTGTGCGTGTGTGTGTGTGTGTGTCTGTGTCGGTCTGTGTGTGCGTGTGCGTGTGCGTGTGTGTGTGTGCGTGGTGTGTGTGCGTGTGCGTGTGTGTGTGTGTGCGTGTGTGTGTGTGTGTGTGTGTGTGTGTGGGTGTGGGGGGGGGGGGGGGCGTCTGCGTGTGGGAGTGTGCGCGTGCGCGTGAGTGCGTGTGTGTGTGTATGTGCGTGTGCTTGTGTGCGTGTGTGTGTGGTGCGTATACGTGGTGTGTGTAGTGTGTGTGGTGGTGTGAGTGGTGGTGTGTGTGGTGTGTGTTGGTGTGTGTGGTTGTGTGGGTTGTGTGTGGTGTGTGCGTGGTGTGTGTGGTGTGTAGTGTGTGTGTGGTGGGTGCGGTAAGTGTGGTGTGTCTGGGTGTGTGTGTGGATGTGTGTGCGCGGGGGTGTGGGTGTGGATGTGGGCGTGGGTGTGGGTGTGGATGCGGGTGTGGGTGTGGGTGTGTGCGTGTGGGTGCGTGGGGGTGGGGTGTGCGTGTGCGTTTGCGTGTGCGTGTGCGTGTGCGCGTGTGTGTGTGTGTGCGTGTGCGAGTGCGTGTGCGCGCGTGTGTGTGTGTGTTTGTGCGCGTGTGCGTGTGTGTGCATGTGTGTCTGCGTGTCTATGTGTCTGTGTGTCTCTGTGTCGGTCTGTGTGTGCGTGCGTGCGTGCGTGGGTGTTCGTATGTGCGAGTGTGTGCTCGTGTGTGTTCTGTATGGTGTGTGTGGTGTGTGTGGTGTGTGTGGTGCGTGTGCGTGTGTGTGGTGTGTGGTGTGCGTGGGTGTGGTGTGTGTGTGGTGTGTGTGGTCTGTGCAGTGTGTGTGTGGGTGTGTGTGGTAGGTGGGGGTGTATGTGGTGTGTGTGTGTGGGTGTGGGTGTGGGCGTGGGCGTGGGCGTGGGCGTGGGTGTGGGTGTGTGAGTGTGTGCGTGTGTGTGTGTGTGGGTGGGGAGTGTGTGCGTGTGCGTGTGCGTGTGCGTGTGCATGTGCGCGTGCGTGTGCGTGTGCGTGTGTGCGTGTGTGTGTGTGTGTCTGTGTGTTTGGCTGTGTGTCTGTGTGTCCGTGTCTGTCTGAATGCTTGTTTGTCTGTCGGTCTGTCTGTTTGTCTGTGTTGAGTGCGTGTGCGCGTGTGTGGGTGGGTGGGCTGGGATGCGTGTTCGTGTACGTGTGCGTGTGCGTGTGCGTCTGTACGGTTGTACGGCTGTGTGTTTGTGTGGTTGTGTGTCTGTGTGTATGTATGCGTGTGTGCGTGTCTATGTGTGTGTGTCTGTGTGTGTTTGTGTGTGTTGTGTGTGGTTGTGTGTTTGTGTGTGGTTGCGTGTGTGTGTGTGGTTGTATGTGTTTGTGTGTGCTTGTGTGTTTGTGCGTGGTTGTGTGTGTGTGTTTGTGTGTGCTTGTGTGCGGTTGTGTGTGCGTGTTTGTGTGTTTGTGTGTGGTTGTGGTTGTGTTTGTGTGTGATTTTGTGTGGGTGTGTGCTTGTGTATGTTCGTTTGTGTGTGCGTGTGTGTGGTGGTGTGTGTGCTTGCGTGTGTGTTTGTGTGTGCCTGTGCGTGTTTGTGTGTTTGCTTGCGGTTGTGTGGTTGTGTGTGTTTGGGTGTGTGTGTTTGTGTGTGCGCGTGTTTGTGTGTGTGTTTGTGCGTGCTTGTGTGTGTTTGCGTGTTTGTGTGTGGTTGTGTGTGCCTGTGTGTGTTTGTGTGTTTGTGCGTGTGTTAATGTGTGCTTGTGTGTGTGTTTGTGTGCGGGTGTTCGACACCTGCCGCCTGGAGAACTGCCCAGAAGTAAAAACACTATACGTTGTCCAGTGGCGTTTCTGAGAAAGCCCCACAGGACAGGGCCCAGATGCCTTAGTGCATAAAGGCGCGTCTCCCATGCCTGGCCTTCGAGCGTGTGGATGTCAGAGCCGCGGCCAGCTGCTGGCTGGCGTGCTGGCTTTTGCCAGCAGGTCCACCGTTGACCTTCCTTGGGGTGCAGTATGACCAGGACTTCGAGGCGAACCCAGCGGTTGCGACAGGACCCTCCCAGGAGGCCCCCCGAAAGAGGCAGAAACGAGGCAGGGGCAGCGAGCGGCAGCCTCTCTCTCTCGGTTTTCTCTTGTGGCGAGTGTTGCAAGGCAGGACTCGCTGCGCATAGGACATAGAGGACAGAGAGGGGCAGCGAGCGGCATGGCTACCTTTTTCCTCCTCTGAGGCTCGGCGGCGGGGCAGGTCGGAGGCCGCCAGCTGCCAGGCACGGCAGGCCTGTCCAAGCCCCCCATCCCTTGTGGAGTTCGGGCCTCGCGCGGCGACGTGACGGCCCGACGGCACTGCGCCTGCGCCGTGACGCCCCCCGGCACGGCCGCCTCCACGAGTCTGGACGCTGCGCTCCTGCAGCTGGGCCCCGTGCGCCGCCCGCCCCACATGCCACTGCGTTCCCGTCCCTCGTTGCTGTCCCCGTTCAGCCTCGTTCCTCTTCCTCCTCGTCCCCAGTCCCTCGTCCTCCACGTTCCTCGTCATTGTCTTCATCCTTGGTCTCGCCATCCTTCTCCACATCGTCCTCGTCGCCCTCCTCGTCGTCATGCTACTACTTTTCCTGCTGCTCCTCCCTCTACTCTGCAGCTCCTCTGCAGCTCCTGATTCTCCCCATTCTCCTCCTCCCCATGCTCCTCCACCTCTCCCTCCGCCTCCCACCCGAGACGCCCTTCCTCGGCCTCCTTCAGGCTCGAGGCTCTCGCCAGCTGCGCTTGCAACGGTCGCGCATAGCCTCCCAGCAAGCTGAGCGGTAGACCGAGCCCCTTGTGAAGGCGACGGGACGGGGGGCGGGGCTGGCTGGCTGGAGGAGAGACGAGGTCGAGGAGAGAGAGGAGGAAAGTGAGAAGGAGGAGTAGGAGGAGGAGGAGGGAAGATCGAGGATCGAGTTGTTGTTGACGGTTATGTGCTTGCAGAGGCCCCTCTGAGGCTTCTGCAGAGGGGCGTATGGAAATCTCGGGAGGCCTCGCCGGGGGAGCTCCAGAGATTTCATGCCGCCAACGAAGATACCCCTGGCGGGCAGGAGGGAAGTGCTTGGAGGATGGAGGAGTGTAGAGGGATGTTGGGAGGGAGGGAAGAGGAGGACTCGAGGAGATCCTTGCACACATCACACCTGTGCTACAGTGCATCCTCCTGGTTACAGGCCCCTTCCTCAGAAGATCAACGGAATGGCCTATCCTTGCCAGGTACTTCCACCTCATCCGTCTTCACTAACCAACGATAACTGTACAGCCAAATCTTTCAAGATGAAAACCTGGGGTGGTCTTGGCATTGCTTGTCATTCCCTGGCATTTGCATTGATGCTTGGCATTGCTTGGTATTGCGCAACCGGGCAACCCAGGCACCCGAGCAACTGGGCACCCCGGCGACCAGGCAACCCGGCAACCGAGCAACCAGGCAGCCAGGGAATGCAACAGGAGGAACCCAGGCAAGGGTGCAACCGGGCAACCTTGAGGAAGGCCGCGCGCCGCCTCGGACGAGCGACGCCGAACCCATGGTTTTCTTCGCGAACGAGTGAGACACCCTTAAGCAAAGTTTGATTGGAGAGTGAGGAGGGGGAGAAGGGAGCAGGGATGAAACTTAAGGAAAGAGGAGGGGGGGTGCCAAGGAGGCAGAGAGGAAGGATGATGAGAGGATGATGGATCCGTAGGGGCAAGGAAGCAGGGAGAGAACAGTGGGGGCAAGGAAGCAGGGAGGAAGAAGGAAGAAGGAGGGATGGAAGAGGAGGGAAGGACAAAGCAGGCCGTGGAGCGTGGGACCCCTCGATGAGAAGGGCAAGCAGCAGGATCAGGTCAACGGAGTTCGCTCTTCGGGCGATGGCGACGGCGACGACGGCGTTCGTGGCCAGCTCGGAGGGGCCCAGAATAGTATGAGTAGGGGAGGCTCGAGTGAGTAGGGTAGTAAGGTCGAGTGTGCAGTAGAGAAAAAGAAGTGTGTGGCGAGAGAGACGAGCAAGGTCTGGTGGCGCAGGGTGGAGCAGGGCAGGCCAGAGTACAGTACTGTCGGGAATGCTGCTGCGAGTGATACAGTGGAGGCCCATGCCAAGAAACACCCTGCTTGCCCCCAGGGTGCCCTGGGTGTCTTGGGTTTCGATGGTTCTGCTTTGGAAAGCGTGACGTTCCCACAGCAGAAATCAGTGGACGTCCTGAGGTCTCAGGATTAGGTTTCGTGTGGAAGGTTACTTGTCGTCGGGCCCCTACTGTACTGCAACGAGCACGCGAATGTATCGGGGGCGGCTTGGGGAACGTGTCTTATTTCCTCCCTCCCGCCGCTGTTCATCCTCGTTTCGCTTCTCCTGTTCTTCCTCTGGCCTCCACATTCCCAGGGCTCATTTCGACTCCGATTCGAGTCAATTCGAGTCCGATGGCTTCCGATTCCGATTCGGTTCGACTTGGGATTCCGATCTGGGTCTCGAGGTCTCAGTGGAGGCCTACCAGCCTGCCGATCTCCGCCGATTCGACACTTCCCGACTCGGCTGCCGATCTCCGCCGATCCGATTCGTTTCCATCACCGATCCGACTCCTCGATTCGACTCTGGGCCCCCACGCGCCCGCCTGCGCACGCTCACGTGGAGGGTCTCTCCGAAGGGCCTAGGCGACCCGTCATCCTCATCTTCCCTCCTCCCTCCTCCTCCTCCTCCTCCTCCCCCTCCTCCTCCTCCTCTTCCTCCTCCTCCTCCTCCTCATCATCCTCCTCCTCCTCCCCCTCCTCCTCCCTCCTCTTCCTCCTCCTCCTCCTCCTCCTCCTCCTCCTCCTCCTCCTCCCCTCCTCCTCCCTCCTCCTCCATCTTCCCTCCTCACCCTCCCCCTACTCCTTCTCCTCCTCTTCCTCCTCCTCCTCCTCCGCCTCCTCCTCCTCCTCCTCGTCCGCCTCCTCCTCCTCCTCCTCCTCCTCCTCCTCCTCCTCCTCCTCCTCCTCCTCCTCCTCCTCCTCCTCCTCCTCCTCCTCCTCCTCCTCCTCCTCCTCGGGCCGCCCACGGTTCCAGGGGAAACAGTGCACGCGCACGCTTGCCTCCACGTGCACGCGCGCGCACGCTCACCCACCACGCGCACGCCCACCACGAAGCCCACCACCACGCGCGCGCGGCAGGGCGTGCGAGCCACGGGCCCCGCTGCGGAGCGAGGCGCGAGCACGCGAGCACGATGTCAGCACTAAGTCGTGCGTGTCCCTCTACAGGAGGAATATTCAAAAATAGTCCCAAAAAAGTCTGGGGACGATGTGTTGACTACTGTTGTGTATGTTGGAGTAGTTTTCCTAACCATCCTGTTAGGCAGCTCCGCCGAAGGCCCCAGTGCCACCGTCCGAATGCGTCCCGAAAACCCAATGTGGCATGTTCACCCACACGGAACAGCGCTTCGTGGCCCCATAGGGAGCTCCACCGAAGCCCCCAGTGGGACCGTCCGCATGCGTCCCGAAAACCCAATTGGGCATTTTCACCCACCCAGTACAGCGCTTCGTGGCCCCATAGGGAGCTCCACCGAAGCCCCCAGTGGGACCGTCCGCATGCGTCCCGACAACCCAAGTGGGCAGTTTCACCCACCCAGTACAGCACTCCATGGCCCCATAGGGAGCTCCACCGAAGCCCCCAGTAGGAGCGCCTGCATGCGTCCCGACAACCCAAGTGGGCATTTTCACCCACCCAGTACAGCACTCCATGGCCCCATAGGGAGCTCTACCGAAGCCCCCAGTAGGACCGCCCGCATGCGTCCCACACACCCAAGTGGGCATGTTCACACACCCAGTACAGCGCTTCGTGGCCCCATACGGAGCTCCACCGAAGCCCCCAACGGGACCGCCCGCATGCGTCCCACACACCCAAGTGGGCATTTTCACCCACCCAGTACAGCGCCTCGTGGCCCCTCAGGGAGCTCCACCGAAGCCCCCAGTGGGACCGCCCGCATGCGTCCCACACACCCACTTTGGGCATTTTTACCCACCCAGTACAATGTTTCGTGGCCCCATAGGGAGCTCCACCGAAGCCCCCAGTGGGACCGCCCGCATGCGCCCCACACACACCCAATTGGGCGTTTTCACCCACCCAGTACAGCGTTTCGTGGCCCCACAGGGAGCTTCACCGACGGCCCCAGTGATACCGCCCGCATGCGTTCCTCCCCACCCAGTGCAGCGCTTCGTGGCCCCATAGGGAGCTTCACCGAAGAAGAGATTCACAATTGTGGTACCGACAAATGCATATGGTTGGGTCCTTCGCCAGGATAATGTTGCTATGTTTTATTTGTCCTCCAAAATCCGCCTGCAGGGGGACATGCCCGACCTCATGCTAGCAGCTCCTCCCCCCCGCATCCTTTGCCCCCGCCCCCTCCGACGAGTGAGCTCCAAGCCCTCAGCGGTGCGCTGCTCCAGCGCGCAATCCTTGAGAGCAGGAGCGCTCCGGCAGCTCATGCTGCAGATAAGGGTGCTGTCCAGGACCTCCTTCCTTGCGAGGGGGTAACGCTCCAGCAGCCCACGGCGTGCGTGCCTGAATCCACGCTGCACGGGGGAGAACGTTCCAGCAGCCCGCGACGTGCTTTCCAGCGCCCAACCTGTACGAGGGACAACGGTCCAGCGGCACACGGCGTGCGTTCGAGCACTGCGTGTTCAGAGCGCGAGCCTTCCAGCAGCCCACGGAGCCCGCTTCATCACTGCAGTTGATGCCGAGCGAGGCCTTTCGAACCTCGGTCTCAACCAACGCAGACGAATCCACCCAGTCCAGAACCCCATCGGCAGAAGATACCATTGACTGCAGGGTCCATGCGTCAAACCCGTCCGCCCACCCAATCGTAAGGTTGCCCCTTCGCAGCGGTTCGCATCAGAAAGCTTCTCCTTCACACTGGAGGCCGTGTCTGAAGCGATATACAGTCGGACCGAGTATAAGATCGAGGTCGGTTCGGGGAGGGTACCCTAGTGTTCTTCGTGGCTGTTGCATGTTCTTATGCATCCTGGGGAGGGTACCCCTGGATGTTCTGTGTGTTTTGGCCCGCGGAGGGCCCCGTGTTCTTGAAGGATGTTTTTCTGGCCTTGGTCCGACTGTATGCGACTTTGATGCGCAGTGCAACAGGACGAGAAGGAGGAGGAGGACGAGGAGGAGCAGGAGGAGGAGGAGGAGGAGGGGGGAGGGGGGAGGGGGAGGGGGAGGGGGAGGGGGGAGGGGAGGAGGAGAGAGGAGGAGGAGGAGGAGGAGGAGGAGGAGGTAACGATATCACCAAGTCCGTCCACAAGGCCGTGCAAGTGAATGGACCGATGCGCGTGCACCCTGGCAGTGTCGCCGATGCGGCCCGGCGCGCGCGCGGCCCGCGCGGTCGTGTTTGACAGGGATGGGGGCCAGCTCGGGATCGAGTTTCGACGAGCATGCCAGGGCTCGAACGTTCGAAGAAGCAAAGGCGCCACAAGCATAAACTGTAGGCGCTCCGCGCGGATTTCCTGGATCCGCGCTTGGCCTCCCCCCGGCGGCGCCTCCAGCGCCGCCCCTGGCGCGCTCCGCGCGCCAGGGAGGGGGCTCTCACCCAGATCCAAGAAATCCGCGCGGACCTTCGAGAGTTTACGTCTATGCTTGGCATCGCTCGGACGTCTGCATTTTTTCTCGGCGAAAAATGCACGGGAAATGGACGTCCGAGCGACGGCAAGTATGCTGTTTCGCCTTCTCCTGAGCATGACCCTGAAGGTCTTCGGGCGAGCCCGCTGGGAGGGGCGCCTCCTCGGAGGGGCCCCCCCATCCCCGGAGGGCCGCCCCCCTGGCGCCCACCCCGCCCCCCCCTTGCGCGCGCCGCCGAGGCCAGGGGCAGGGACGGGGGGGGAGAGGCTCAGGTCAGGAGGGGGGAAAAACACACAGACACGATCCATCGTCGCCTCCCAGGAAAAGATAGGAACATATGGACAGTGGGGGAGAAGACGCCAACCCAGAAAATACAGGATAATGTGGGGTATCCTGGGATTTGTGTGCATTTGTTTGTGTGTCCCTGGGCCCCTTCACACGCGCAGGAGCAGGCGGGAGGGGCGGGGGCCTCACCAGAGGGGCCCCCTCGCGCGCCTCTCCCCAGAGCACGGACCGAAAGGCGGACCGAGGCATAGGATCGAGGCCGGCTCGGGGAGGGGCACCCTCCGGTTCGTCGTGTCTGTGGTGCGCTCTTGTGCATCCTTGGGGAGGGCCCCCCCCGGATGTTGCATGTGTTTTGGCCGACGGAGGGCCCCATGGTCTCGAGGGATGTGTTTTATGGCTTAGGTCCGACAGTCCCCAGAATGTTGAACTTTTCAGAAGGACGGCGCCTGGTGCCGGATCCGGCCAGGCAGACGCCAGACCGTCTTGAGATCAAGAACAACAGTAACCCTCAATTGAGAACCCCGCCTTCATCCGGCGGAAACATAGCGCATCCCGCACCGCGCGGTATTATTCTAGGCTCCGGAAAACCGCCAGCGAGCGGCGGCGGTCCTTGCGGGGCCCCAGAGATTTGTTGTCGCACTGGCTTGGCAGTCTTTTCTTTAGGGCACCGTTGGACTCCCAGAGGAGTCCTCTAGGAGTGCCCCAAGCCATACTCCCATAAGAGTCCGGTATCCCATAGGAGTCTTACAGCTTCCATGCGTGTCTCATGGAACATCTGTATGACTCCGTCAGTGAATGCCGCGCGCCAGGATTCGTGTTGTAAATTGAATTTGGGTGTTAAGGATATTCCCCCAGGGTCGGTGTGTCGGGGGCGTTATGCCACCGTGGAGTGCCCTACTCGCAAGCCAGAAAAGACACATGCGAGGGATAGGACGTCGCTATTGGAATCGCTTCACAGCGGTGGGGGAAGGGTTGGAGGAGGAGGAGGAGGAGGATGTCGAGACCCCGAGGCTTCGTGGAGATTTCAGTCGGAATTCTGTACGTTTCATGTCCTCTTCAGTTCATTCCAATGTACTACATTTGGATTCGCTTCATCTGTTACTAGGTTGTCATGCGTTGCGTTGAATTGCATGTCTTTTTCCTTTGGTTCTCCGTTACCTTCTGAAATGGTTCGTTCGTAGTCTCTGTGGTATCATCACATTCGATCGGTACAGTTTGCTTTTAGTTGCGCTGCTTGGGACTGCATGCTACTCCTGAGCGCGCCAGAGAGATTCCTCATCTGCTAAGATGGGTTGCATGTCCCCCATCTATTGAGAGTGGGCTCTTATTTTGAACCTGACGCCTTATTCTCCTCACACTCCCGCTCTCCCTTCCACACTGAGACGCACTCATACTCGAACTCACTGACACTCAGACCCACTCGCCTTCATACTCACTCATATTCAGACTCAGACTCAGTAACGGACTCACTCAGACTCAGTTTCACCAACACTCAAACTCACTCACACTCAGACTCGCTCGAACTCAGCGTAGTGTAGCTCAAACCACCCACACTCAGATCCATTGATCCTCAGACTCACTCCTCAGGTCCACGAGACTCGGCGTAGTCACACTCAGACTCGTGCACGCAGACCGCCCACACCCCGATCAGCCACGCCCAGACACGCTCACAGTTGCCCTTCGCGGCCATGCCATGGGGGGCATGTCTCGAGCCGGGCGCTCGTGTTGCACTGGCGACGCCTCGCCTTTCATAGCCCCATGATCACCGCGACGAGGAGCCCAGAGGGCCCTGGAAACGGCAGAGCAGTTCCTCGACAAGTTCCGATCATCTGGTTCCTGCTTATGGAAACGTTCTCTCCATTCAAACACGAAACGAATCACCGAAACGGAAAAAACGTTGCGCCAGAATCAGAACCGCCATCACAGTCGCATAGAGAGCGGCGATTGAACCAGAAAAGCAAACGTCGACGGAACTGGGGAAGAAAAACATTCAATCGGAATGCGGCAACAAAAACGGCCCCGTCGTTTCCAGGGCCCACGAAGTCGAGGAGGTCCCGGATGCCGAAGAGGACGAGGGGGAGGAGGAGGTGGAGGAGGCGGAGGGAGCTGGAGGACGAGGGAGGATGAAGATGAGCGGCAGGAGGACGAGTAGTGGGAGAAGGAGGATGAGGCGATGGACCCAGACTCCAGACGTCGTGATTTTTTCAAAACCTCGACCCCCCGAGCTCTGGACCCCTTCCTCGGGACCGGTTTTTCGTCCTGAGTCGCTTTTTGACGGTCCCGAGGCCCAGGAAGGGCCCCCAGAGGCCGATAATAGCGAAAAATGGCCCGTCGTGATTTTTGTCCACAGCACGAAGAGGTCTGGGGAGGAGGGAGGAAGCCCCTCCCCCGGCTGAGGCATGGCGAAGGCCGCCAGCCCTTCCGGCGCAATGGTGGCTCCCATGCCTGCCGTCGGCACCCGGAACAGCCCCATGGCGCGGGGGGTCAGCGCCGCGTCGGCGGGGGCCGCCAGCCGTCAGACCTCGGTCGGGGCGGGGCACGTGGTGGTCGTCGGTGGCGGCTTGGCCGGCATCGCGGCCGCGTGCGAGCTGCTCGAGTGCGGGTGTTCTGTGACGATCTTGGACCTCGCGCCGCAGCCTGATTGGGGCCAGGGCTCTTCGCGCGGCCCCCCTCCTGCCCTCCCCTCTACCGTCTGCAGCTACAAACAGCAGTCGTTCACGACTGGATTTCTGAAGCGTCGATTTGTGTTGCTTGGCATAGTTATGTTTCTCCACTCCGTATCGTCTTCGGTCCCTCTGAGTGGTGTTTTCGCGTCTTCGCCTGCTCCATGCTTCTATCAGGGCCCATCTCGATTCGATCGATGCGAGTCGATGCAAGTTTTGCCGGTTCGATGCGGTTCGATCTCAATTTTCGGTCGATCCGATATGGTTCGATGAGTGAGGGGCTTGCTTGTGCATTCTGGCGCGGCAGATTCGATTCATTATCGATTCCGTGCCGATGCAGACCGATCCGATTCACGATCCGATCGGACCCGAATTTAGCGATTCGGTGTTGATTGCTCCTGCCCATATACAGTCTAAACTCACTGTAAGGACGCACGGTTGCCCTCAGGGTATCCCTGAGCCCTTGCTCCTGCGGCCCGTCCCTCGCGTTTTTCAATGGCCAGCCCTTCAGGGTGCTGGCAGCCCGCCGCCCAACAGGTGCTGATTTCGGCGTCCAGGGCCCTCGCGTCCTTGCCGCCCGTCCTTGCTACAGAGTTCTGCTGGGAACGGTTTTGCTCACCATGAGTTAAACTAGGGTGAAACTCATTGAGTTTCACCCTACGGCCCTACGGCGGAGGCATTATACAAGGAAGCTGCGCTTCCAGGCCGGACCCTCGGACACTCCTTACATCGTAAGGGTTGGAGGGCGCAGCTCGGGGTCCAGGAAAATGCCTTATGTCATGATGGACACGAGCCCTGCTGTCCACGGCCTCGACCACTTCCTAGAAAAAGTAAGGGATTCCGCCGATTCGAGCGGCATCCTTATCTGGCGGATTTCAGAAAGCCTGAACCCAAAAACGTGTTCATCTCTTGGGGGCGCATGTTTCACTTCCGCCACCTTCCGCCACCTTTCCACCGGCTTCCGCCGGCGGAGGCGGCCTCGTTTGAACTATTGTTGCCGACCTTCCGCCGCCTTCCCGCAGAAGAGATGACAACTCCTTCTGTCCTCGGAGGCAAGACCAACTTTGGAACGCCCGGGGTGTTCCAAAGAGAGTCTTGCCTTCGAGGAGGCGGTGGAGGTTTTGGAGGGGGAGAGAAAAAGGTGGAGGTTTTAAACGGGCCATCTAAAGCTTCCACCGTGTTCTCGGCCACGCGCAGAGGGGTGTAGGGGGAGGGGAGCAGGCTTTTTAGAAGCTCCCCTGCTTCTTGGAAGGCGCGGGCCTTATCTATAGATGTAAGGCCGGCGCCTTCTAAGAAGCGGCCTCCTTCTAAGAAGCCTGCCCCCCTCCCCCTTGTACCCCCCTTCCGCGCGCCGCCAGTGTCCCCTCCCTCCCTCCCACGACCATTTCTCAATCCATCCGCTCCAGCGGGGGCCCTTCTTCAGGGGCAGAGGGCGCGCGGCCTCTCGCAGCGCCAGAGAGCTCGCCACTGGGCCGCCTCCTGCTTCCTCCGCCTCCTCCCACTCCCACTCCTCCTCCTCCTCCTCCTCCTCCTCCTCCTCCTCCTCCTCCTCCTCCTCCTCCTCCGCCTCCTACTCCGCCTCCTCCTCCTCCTCCTCCTCCTCGTCTTGCCCCCCCCCCACCTCGCCATTCGCGGGCGTCGAAGCGGGGGTAGAGAGAGATCATGGCCACAGCCACGAGATCTCCTCGAAGCCATTTCTGACGCTACGCCTCTTGGTCCCCCTCGTCCGCCCATTGGACATGGGGCCATGATGCGCTGACCTCCTTCCTGGGCCCCCGCATCGGCGCACCCGCCAATTATTGTCTGCCCTTGGCTGTGGTCAAGTGTCGTCTTTTCCCCTTCCCCCCCTGCGGCTCTTCCCCTCCACCTGCCCCTTCCCCTTCCTCCCTCCCCCCGGACCCCGCACACGCCCACTCCAGCTCTGCATCGCGTGAGGTTCGAGGCTTCGGCATCAGTTTGCCCGTTTCGTGCGTAGCGCTGTTCGACCATCCAAAATAGCGCCCAGCCGATCGGGAAACGGGGACGGGATGGGAGATAGATAGGACGACGAGGAGAGGAGGAGAGCGGAGGAGGTGGAGGGGGAGGAGACAAGCTAGGTGCGTTCGCGTCATATCTGACATCCTACCCCTCCCTCCCATTCCTTACCATGGCGTAGATATCCTCTCTATTCGCACAGTCGGATGTCGAGCAGGGCAAGGATCGCGAGAGGGTACGCGATGCATGGTAGGGCACGGCATGGCATTGCGTAGAAGAGCACGCCAGAGCGTAGCATACCATAGCATGGCGTGGCATTGTGCAGTGAAGCATTGTATCACAAAGCATTGCACCGCAAACCATGGCATCGCACAGCGGCGCAGAACACAACAGCGCACAGCATGTCATGGCATGGCGCCGGGTTCCTTCGAGGGTAAGTTCATCGTCTTCGAGAGGTTTGGGCCAGTCTGGAGTCGTGGCTCCATGTCTAGCTCCTTGAGCTCCCCGAAAGGCTCCACACAAGGCGGGGCTGATGGAGAGCACCGGCTGGCTCTGCTTTCAACATCACTTTCTCAAAGCCGAAACGGGGCTCCCGCTTGATACTTCCTGAAACGACGACGCACCAAAGAGGGCAGGGCTTCTGCGGCCAAAAAAACAACGAATCGGCACCGAATGTGTAATCACTTCCGATGTTTTTTCGGGAGGGGGGGGGGCATGTTCTAGATTTTGGAGCCTATTTGGAAGGACCGAGAACGCCCGCGCTGCAGCGGGAGCACGATTTGGAACAACCAGAGGCGCAGAAATTGGGCCAGCCCTTCAGCGGGAGCAACAACTCCCAGGAATCTTGTGTGCCAAAAAACAGTAGGCGGAGGGTGGCCTGACAGAAGGCATCGACAGGGGAGAGAGGAGAGTAGTATTCGTATTGTGTAATTGTGGAGGAGGGTACAAGATAGAATGCGCAGGGGGGAGGAGTGGAGGAGGAGGAGGAGGAGGAGGAGGAGGAGGAGGAGGAGGAGGAGTTGGTGCGACGCCATTGTCTCTTGAAGATGACTGATGCTTCACAACCCTGGTGAGGCGGGGGGAAAAGTCAGCGGCGAGCCCGGATGGGGGAAGTGAGAAGGGGCGGGCCTTTTCAGAAGGCTCGGAAGTCCCCCAGCCTTTGAGAAGTGTTCTCAGCCTTCCCCGAAGATACAGAAAAGCCTGTCAGAAGACAGGATGGCTCCTAAGAAGCCCCGCCGCCTCCTGAGAGGGCCTCCTCCTTCTCCGTTCTCCCCCCCTCGCCCGCCGCCGACAAAGGGAAAGCTGGGGGCCGCGCCCCGAAGAAGTGGGAGGCCTCGAGGGCGCCATGCCAGGGCGCCTGGCATGGTGCAGAGGAGGAGGAGGAGGAGGAGGAGGAGGATTCTGGATTCTGCTGGATTCTGCTGGCCTGACCTCCGAAGATGCAAACACGCACAACGGCGGCGAAAACGAGCCTGCCGCCTACCCCCAGGCCTGTCCTGGGCGATAGGGCGGAGAGGAGGAGGAGGAGGAGGAAGGGTCTTGGGCCCGTGTGGCCTGGACCCGCGCTGACCGCCTGCTGCCTGGCTTCTCCCCGCGGTCGGCGATGAGCGCAGGCAGCTGGGGGGAGGGTCGGACGGGGGGCTAGGACTAAGTCGGGCCTGTCCCTCTACAGGAGGCATATTCAAGAATAGTCAAACAATAGTCTGAGGACGATTGTTCGATTTTTGTTTTGCATTTTGGGAGTCTTTTTTATCTTTCGTCGACAATCTGCCTGTAGGGGGAAGTGCCCGACCTAAGGTTAGGACGAGGATAGATCCATGCCAGAGCGTTCTGGTACGCTCTCAGAGCGTTCGGGACCGCTCTGAGAATGGCCGCAGCGCCCGACACATCCCCCAGAATCCGCCAGATCTCAAAGATTCTCGATGTGTCCGTGCCCGATGTTATCCTCGTCCCAGCTTCGTCTTAGAGGGAGGGGGGGTGGGGGGGGGGCGGAGAGAGGGAGAGAGGGGAGTGGGACCAAGGAGGCCACAGGCATCCACGTGCTCCTGCTCGTTGGATGCCTCGGGGTCGAACACACGCGCCCAAGGGCGTGCGGACGCCTCCAGCGGCAGCAGCAGCAGCAGTGCCTCCCACCACCGAGTTCACTGCCGACGTCCGCGCCGAGAAGAGCGCAGGAAAGCCAAGCTGCAGCAGGCGCAGAGGTCAGCGGCAAGTGCAGAAACGATACCCCCTCGCGCGTGCGCAGGCCAGCGGCCGACAGCAACAACAGCTACAGGCACCGTCTCAAGGTCAGCCTGCTTACTTCCGCCGTGGTGGTGGCATTCAGGATTTGACGAGCTCAGCTGGTAGATTGATATCTTGCCGCGGCCAGCGATTGAGGCCGGGCATAGGTTTCACGACGAGAGCTGAAGTTCTGGACACGGCCTCCTCGCACACAGTGGCTCAACGTTTTCAACAGGGTCAGACATGCTCGCGCAGTGTGTTTCAACATTGCCAGGCAGGGTTACGACGATAGAGGGGAGCAATTAGTGGACATTCCCCAGTCCCCAAAAGCTCGAAGTTGGCACGCGCGGGGAAGACTGCGGTCGACGTGCAGCTCCTCAAACCCACCGCCAACATTGATCACTTGGAGGGGGGTGCGTTGACGCATCAATGTGGCATGGGTGTTCGCTAATTTCTTCCAAAGCCTGTGGGCACGCCTCAGGGTAGGCCTCCAGGTAGATCGCTCTAGGTGCTTCTAGAAGCTCTCTCGCGTCAAGCCCCCAGGCTGCTTGCCCGCGGGGGACCAAGCCCGCGCGTGCGTGATGTGCGTGCGCTGGCGCTGCAGGTCGGGGGCAAGCGCGGCCAGCTCCGTCCTGTTCTCAGCCGCCTGGGCCCAGGCAGTGTGGCATGAGTGTTCGCTATTTTCTTCCGAGGCCTGGAGTTCCAGGACTGGTTCCACGGCAAGCGCAAGGATTGCCGCGACCAGCTCTGCCGGCGGCAATATATTTGGCGCTTCGGTGACCCGCCGCTGCTTCTGTGCGGCGCCAGCTGCATTTTTCTTCGGCGGTGGCTTCGGCAGGGCGCAGGACGTTGCCATCAGCTAAGAAGGCTGAACGAGACGACAGCTGCAATATCATGCGCAACGGGAACTCGGGCTAGGCGCAGCCTTTTTGGCCCTGGGCGCTAGCCGCTAACAGGCCCCGAGGCCCGCACCTATGATCATCTCAGGGGTGCGCTTGCCAGGTAGTTCGGGCAGGCAGGGCACAGACAGCGGTAGGCCTGACATCGCATTGCAAAAACCGAACGGTGGCCTCAGCAAGGCGCAGGACGTTGCCATCAGCGTCGAAGATTGGAGGAGACGAGAGCTGCAATATCATGCACAACGGGAAGTTAGGCTAAGTGCGGGTCCCAAACGAAGCAGCTACATCTAGCGCGCGATCTAAGCGAAGGAACGAAGTTATCTCCGTCAAGGCAAAGCAGGTGGATGTCAAGGAGCGGGCTCTCACGACGTCCAAGTCTCGGCCGACTGTCGCATGTTAATTGCAGTGCTCTGGGTAGAGTACCGCACGTGCATGCGACAGGCAAAACCCACCATAGCATCGTCCTCTACAGGTTTATTATTCGACTGCACTGGATGCTGCTCAATCGAGCTGCGGCACTGGCTCGGGAGAGTTCTCGTTCGAACCCGCTTGAGGAACCACGGATTGTTCTTCGGTTACCGCCGGGGGGGCGTCTTCAGTTTCCTCTCGTGTTGCATGTACAATGTTGCATGACAAATGTTGTATGTGTTGTTGGTGGTTGTGGTGTTTGTGGTGATGTTGGTGTCGGTGTTGTTGGTGTTGTTGGTGGTGTTGTTGATGGTGTTGTTGCTGGTGGTCTTGTTGTTGGTGGTCGTGTTGTTGGTGGTGCCGTTGGTGTTGTTGTTGGTGTTGGTGTTGCTATTACTATTGTTGTTGGTGTTGTTGGTGTTGTTGTTGTTGTAGTTGTAGTTGTTGTTGTAATTGTTGCTGTTGGTGTTGTTGATGTCGTTGCTCGCGCAAGGCAGCGTCCGAGCTATGCAGTGCAATTGAATTCGCCGACGCCCGGACGGTTTCACGGGAATCACCATGCGCGCAGGCGACGTAAGTGTCTTGATGCGCCATCCTTCCCATAGACGTCTAGGCTCTTTCAGTGCCGAAGCCTTGGCTGTGAGAATTCTCCATCTTTGTGGGGAAAGATTTCGGACCTAAAATTTCGTGTGCCATACATGTTTCTTTTGTCTCAGGGGGCATCGTCGCAAATCTTTAATCTCCCTGAATTCGATGGTCATTACCAGTGGGGCGTCCAGCTTATTTGGCAGTGTGTGGAGCCGAACCTCGACATCCGAACAGAAATGACATCACTCGACCGTGAGTTCGTTGATCGTGTTGCCAGCCGAACAACTCCACTCGACGCAGTGCCGCCGTTCTCATGTGGAGAGAGTGCGAATTATGGAGAGCATGTCTTGGCTCAAGCTGATCGCCCACATCTGGAGCCGACACATTCTAGGCGATTCGCACGCCGCGCACTCGCACACCATGCCAAGACGTTCAAGCGAAGCGCGGCGAGCTCCAAGTCTTGTATCGATAGAATGACAAACACACATGTTTGTGTGCTCTTGGACATTGACCCTGCAAGAATGGCCACGCTGACGACCGACGTAATTGGACCCCACAAGCGACCGCTTGCCCAGTTCTCTGCACGTGGCTTCGAGACAGCGGCGACGTCGACGACCTTCGGGAGGGAGGCGTTCGTTCTGATGTCGTTCGACACCGAGGAACAAGACGCGGGGTTTCATCGTTCTCCTTTGGTGACGCCAACGATCACCACGTAAGTGCAGGCCGACGGAAGAAAGCGCTGCGCGGACGGGTTCGGGAAGCACCTCTTGCGGTGTCGGTGTAACCCATGCGCGCAATACAGGTAGGCGATACTCCAGATGAGCGCAGCGCCAGAGGTCTTGGGAGGCATTTGGTGGCCGCTGAAGGCCCGAACGAGGCAAAACATATTAAACACACATTGGCCCTCGATCCCCCACCCTCCTTGGTACAGTCTGTTCTGCCGACCACCTGCAGTCGGCGGGTGGGCTGGCTCGCGTTGGCGCTCGCGTTAGCGCGCGCTGTTACCCCTTCCAGAAGTATGAGGGAGACTGGCCTGCTGCGCACGGGCGCGCAATGCTTTGGCAGAAAACAACCAAATGCATGACGCATGGCATTCTGGGCCGATCAAAAAGATGTGGCGGACCGGTCAAAACAATCAGGCGCAGCACAACACCATGATGGACTCCACGACACTAGAGCAGGGGGCACGAGGAACTGTGGGAAGAGGGGGAGGAGCTCATAGCCCTTCCATCCCGAATTCCGATCTCGGTTTCGCTTCGTTCGCAAAGGCAATGCGATGTGGAACCGCCAGAGCTCTAACTCGGTGGTGAGCCCGGGGGGAAAGTGAGAGGGAGAATGCATTCTCAGAAGGCTCGGAAGTCCCCCGGCCTTCTAAGAAGTTTCCCAAGCCCTCCCCCAAGGACACAGAAAACTTCCCAGAATGCGCGAGGGCTTCTAAGAAGCCTTCTGGAAAGGCCTCCTTCTCGCTTCCCCCCCTTGCTCGCCGCCGACTCACACAACAGTGGGCTCGGACGAAAGGAGGTGGTTTGGGAAAGGCTGTGTTCCATATCTGTCGTGGGCGCTCTCCTCTCTCTTTCTCTCTCTCTCTCTCTGATGGCGCCTTCGGCGCCGGAGGGGAGGCGCTGGGGAAGGCCGTCCGCACGCAGCGGATTCGATGTCCAATGTGTCCCTATCCCTTCGGATCGTTCGCCCCGACAGTCCCCCACAAAGAGTGTTTTTGTTACACTCTTGGCCATAACGCGCGTTATGCCCCATAACCTAACGCTCCTATAACGTGCGTTATGCCCCACATCCTCCCCCCCCTCCCCCCCCCATGACCTAACGCTCTCCCCCTCAGTGCGCCCCCGGTCCTGCTGCAGTGCGTCCGTCACAGTTTGGGGAGGGGGGGGCGTTACGTTATGCCCCCTTTCGTCCCCCCCCCAAAACGCCCGTTATGGCCACGAATGAAAAATGCGTTCGTGTTTGTTGGATGTTCTTGTGCACCCTGGGGGAGGGCACCCTCGAGTGGTCTTCCGTTCGGGCCGGCGGAGGGTCTCGTGTTTTTGAGGGATGTTCTTCTGTCCCAGGTTCGACTGTATAAGTGCCGCTCCCCTTTCCCTCCTGACCACGGTTCCGTCAATCTACACCAGAGGCCCATGCGAGAAGCGCCGGAGAGCGCCCAAACATTGTGGCAACGCGATGGTCTGCGCAGAGATTGCACGTTCGCCCCGAGACAGCACGTGCGTCTCCGCTGCACTCCAGTCTGGGAGGGGGCCACTGGAGGTTCATGCAGAATCGTTGGCTCCGGTGGCACGCTAAGACTGTGTTCAAGTGGGCGGACCAGCACGAGGTCTGGATGTGGTTCCGCCTCAGTTGCCCCCAGATTTCTCTGAAGACGGGTCGGAGTATTTGAGCCTCTCAGGTTTGAGTCTTGAGCCTACCATCACACATTGACATATGATTTTAGCATTCGCTCGCAGGACAGACCCCTACGTGGCTAGGAGCTTGAGTGCCATTCGTGTGCACGGCACTCGGGGTAGCTTAGTGTCTTCACGATTATGGCGTTGAGCTCGTCATGGCGCCGTGTCCGCTCCAACAAAAAATGTGCAGGTCAGAAGGAGGAGGCAGAGGAGGAAGAAAAGCACGTTGCGGGGAAGGGAAGAGCTCGAGGAGAGGAGGAGGAGGAGGAGGAGGCATCCTCGATGACGTACGACGAGCTGGGTTCCAAAAAAAACATCATGCGTTGTTGTGTGGCGAAGGTCTTGGACGCCGAACAGCAGCCCAGCGAAGCGGTGAGTGCGATCCCTGCGGCGATTCTGCCCCCCCTTCCCCCACTGCCCCCCAACCCCCTGCCTGCGACGAGAAAGGCGATTCGGGGTTGGCGGGCGCGCTGGAGAACAATACGTCGGGCTGCAAACCGGTGCAAGCTTCCGCCAGCCTTGCCGTCGACGATCGAGGGCCGAGGTGTCTGTTTTTGCTGGGGGGGGAGGCTTCTGGGGGCGCTCCAGTCGTTCTGGGGCGAGACGTGAGACTGAGGAGCAGGATGAGTTGCATTGCTTTCGCAAGCTGGGGCGAGGCAGGTCCTCAGTTCTGCCAGTGCGCCTCAACACGGTTTGCTTGCGTTCTTGTCGTGTGTGTGTGTGTGTGTGTCGCCCCCGCTACCGCCACCCAGCGTGCACGGATTGCGTATCGAGTTGGGAAGCGGTGACACATGCGTTCGCAATATTTGTTCCACCTTCCCCGACTCCTCCACGCCGCATGGTCTCGCTTCCACCTCATCATTCCTACACCTGGCTCTCCCTCGTCTTCCTCCTCTTCTTTCTCGTGTTTTTGCTCTTCCCTCATTCGCCGATCCGCCTCGTCCTTATCCGTCTCTGTTACTTGTCGTCCCCCCTTCCTCTTGCTGCCGCTCCTCCTTGCCCTTCGTTCATCTTCATCCCTCCTTTCCTCTTGCCCTGCTATGGGATGGGTCGCCTCCAGGAGAAGATGCCCAACCTCGGTGGGAACTCCTCCAAAGCCACGTCTGGCATCGCGGTGCCCGGGAGCAAGCTTCAGTCCGAGAAGTACGGCATCGCAGGGGCGACATCAAGGGATGTTCGATCGTGTTTCATCAGTGTCAGCGGTACGATCGGTTGGGTCACACGCACCCCCAGGTGGCAATTCCCCACATTATCCACATGTGGGAGTCAGTGCGACTGATTCGTTTTTGCAGACGATCGAATCGATCTGCAACGAAAGGTAGCCGTTGGACGGCCATTGTTCTTGGGTGGAGGGGGGTAAGGAGAAAAAAGAAGAGGAGGAGGAGGAGGAGGAGGAGGGGGAGGAAAATGAGTGAGGCAAGTCGAGGTGGAGGGGGAGGTGGAGGTGGAGGGGGAGGGGGATGAGAAATATGAAGGGCACGGGCGAAGGGTAAGGAGGACGAGGAATCGGCGAAGGGGGGACGGGCAAGCTATAGATAAAGAGGAGGGGAAGACGAAGGAGGAGGAGGTGGATGAGGACGAGAGAGGGTGTCCGTGGCCAGTTTGCCTCCTGCCAGGTGCCTGGCAGTCGTAGCCCCTGGTTTATAGCCTGGTAGCTTCGCCAGCTTGGCTCAAGTGGGTTGGCTGGCTCATAGCATGACGGTAGCGGCGGGACTCGCCTTGCGTGTGTGTGTGTGTGTGTTGTGTGTGTTGTGTGTGTTGTGTGTGTTGTGTGTGTTGTGTATGTTGTGTGTGTTGTGTGTGTTGTGTATGTTGTGTGTGTGTTGTGTGTGTGTTGTGTGTGTTGTGCGTTGTGTGTGTGATGTGTGTGGTGTGTGTGTTGTGTGTGTTGTGTGTGTTGTGTGTGTTGTGTGTTGTGTGTTGTGTGTGTGTTGTGTGCTGTGTGTGTTGTGTGTTGTGTGTGTTGTGTGTGTTGTGTGTTGTGTGTGTTGTGTGTTGTGTGTGTTGTGTGTGCTGTGTGTGCTGTGTGTGTTGTGTGTGTGTTGTGTGTGTTGTGTGTGTGTTGTGTGTGTTGTGTGTTGTGTGTGTGTTGTGTGTGTGTTGTGTGCGTTGTGTGTTGTGTGTGTTGTGTGTGTTGTGTGTGTGTTGTGTGTTGTGTGTGTGTTGTGTGTGTTGTGTGTGTTGTGGGTGTGTTGTGTGTTGTGTGTGTGTTGCGTGTGTATGCGTGTGTGTTGTGTGTCTGATGTGTGTGGCGTGTGTGTTGCGTGTGTGTTGCGTGTGTGTTGTGTGTGTTGTGTGTTGTGTGTTGTGTGTGGTGTGGGTGTGTTGTGTGTTGTGTGTTGCGTGTGTATGCGTGTGTGTTGTGTGTCTGGTGTGTGTGGCGTATGTGTTGCGTGTGTGTTGTGTGTTGTGTGTGTTGCGTGGTGTGTGTTGCGTGTGTGGTGTGTGTGTTGTGTGTTTGTGTGTTGTGTGTTGTGTGTGTTGTGTGTGTTGTGTGTGTTGTGTGTGTTGTGTTTGTGTGTGTGTTGTGTGTGTTGTATGTGTGTGTGTGTGTGTTGTGTGTGTGTGTTGTGTGTGTGTGTTGTGGTGTGTGTGGTGTGTGTTTGTGTGTTGTTGTGTGTGCGTGTTGTGTGTTGTGTGTGTGGTGTGTGTTGTGTGTGTGTGTGTGTTGTGTGTTGTGTGTGTGTGTGTTGTGTGTGTGTGTGTGTGTGTGTTGTGTGTGTGTGTGTTGTGTGTGTGTGTGTTGTGTGTTGTGTGTTGTGTGTGTGTGTTTGTGTGTGTGTGTGTTGTATGTGTGTTGTGTGTAGCGTGTGTAGCGTGTGTGTGTGTGTGTGTGTGTGTGTTGTGTGTGTGTGTGTTGTGTGTGTTGTGTGTGTTGTGTGTGTTGTGTGTGTTGTGTGTTGTGTGTGTTGTGTGTGTTGTGTGTGTTGTGTGTGTTGTGTGTTGTGTGTGTTGTGTGTGTTGTGTGTGTTGTTTGTGTTGTGTGTGTTGTGTGTTGTGTGCGTTGTGTGTTGTGTGTTGTGTGTGTTGTGTTTGTGTGTGTCGTGTGTGTTCTGTGTTGTGTGTGTTGTGTGTTGTGTGTGTTGCGTGTTGTGTGTGTGGTGTGTGTGTGTTGTGTGTTGTGCGTGTTGTGTGTGTTGTGTGTGTTGTGTGTGTTGTGTGTTGTGTGTTGTGTGCGTTGTGTGTGCTGTGTGTTGTGTGTGCGTGTGTCTGTCTGTGCGTGCGCGCGAGACATTCACACAATTGCACACACAAGTATACTTCCTCTTCGTGTGGATGGCCGGATCGATGATCATGCCTTGGGCACGTGGTTTTGTGTGAAGCCGCAATCATTGCGTTGGGTTCTGCTCAGAACGCCGAAATGCATGCGACGGCAAAGTCGTACCCGGTCGTACCCCATCTTTTTCATTCCTAACAATTTTGTGCGGTTGCGTATTCGTTTTGAATCCGCGGACCTCCGCGTTTTTCATTATTTCTTCCTTTCTTCCCCATCCTCCATCATCTCATCCCTACCTCTGTCCTCCGCATGTCCATTTCACGCGCGCTTCGTGATTCCATAGGGGGCTCCACCTAAGCCCCACAGTGGGTGCGCCCACATGCGGCTTCCCGCCCATCTCGGCACAACCCCTGCGCGTCCCGCCGCTCCATAGGGAGCTCCACCTAAGGCCTCCGTGGGTACGTCCACATGCGGCTCCCCGCCCATCTCAGCACACCCCTCACACGCTTCGTGGCCCCACCGGGGGCTCCACCTACGGCCCCGGTGGCTGCGTCCACATGCGGCTCCCCGCCCATCTCAGCACACCCCTCACACGCTCCGTGGCCCCACTGGGGGCTCCACGTGAGGCCCCGGTGGCTGCGTCCACGTGCGGCTCCCCGCCCACGTCGGCACGCCCCCATCACGCGCTTCGCGGCCCCTCCGGGGGCGGCACGCCGCCCCACAGCGGGCGCGTGCACGCGTGCGGCTCCCCGCCCCCTGTCGGCACAGCCCACCACGCGCTTCGTAGCCCCACGGTGAGCTGCCCCCCTTTCGTTCCGCCCGCACTGCGGCACTCCCACTTGCACATGGTCGGCCCCTCGTCGTGATGACGCTCCAACCTGCTTCGGCCTGTCTCACCACAGGGAGCTTCGAGCACCAAGAAGCACCGAGACTGGAGGGTTTTCGCGCGTCGGGCTCCGGGAGGCGATACTCGCTCGACGCTGCTTCGATACCTCCCTGGGTGCTCGAAACTATTTCTGGGACCTGGCGCTCAGATACGATGGGAGCAACGTAACCTTAAGTCGGTCGTGTCCCTCTACAGGGGGAATCTTCAAAGATAGTCAAAAATAATCAGGGGACGATGTGTGGGGCATGTGTTGGCTACTGCCGGGCATTTTTGGGGTATGTTCTATCTTTCGCCCCACAATCCGCTTGCCGGGGGAACCGCCCGACCTGAACGCAGCCCTCGCCGTGATGGTCGGTCCTTGCTTGCCCCCCCCCGCCCGGCCCCCGCGTCGCCCTCCGCCGCCCCAGGCCTGCAGGACGACGGCGCGGACCTCGTGCGGCAGGGCGCGGGCTCCTGGCTGAGGGGGGCCCCAGCCGACGTGGAGTGGCTCCTGAGCAGCCTGGGGCTCCAGGACCAGGGGCGACGACGGGGGCGAAGGGCCCCTGGGAGAGCCACACAGGGCATCCAGGGGCGCCGATGGTCTGTGTCTCCGACGAGGCTCCCGGGCGAATGCGTGCAGTGCCCGCCCCTGGGCTGTTCGCCCTCATCGTCGCCGCCGACAGGACCAGGGCTCGTCCCGATCCCTCCGATTCGACTTCGGATTCGATCTCGGAGGCTTCCGATTCCGCTTCGGTTCGATTTCGGGTTCCGACGTGGATCCCGATGCCTTGCTGGAGGCACACATTAGCTTGCCGATGTCCACCGATTCGGCTTCTCTCGACTCGGCTGCAGATTTCCGCCGATCCGGTTCATTGCGATCGCCGATCCGACTTATCGATTCGATTCTGGGCTCTCCTACCAGGACCCGCGCAGCTTTCTCGCGTTTGGAGCATCGCTCGGACGTGTGCATTCTTTCTCGGCGAGGTCCCTCGAGGAGCATCTAGGTCAGCTTTCGCGAAAAATACATGCACGGAGCCGAGAAACGCACGGGGAGTGGACGTCCGAGCGACGGCGAGCGTTTGGGGCCCGGGAGAGCCCAGCATCTGACAGCGCAGAAGCACAAAAGTAGAGCAGCATGCGCTGCAGGCGGTGCTGGATTCTGGAGCTTTCTCCTGCCCTCCCTCCCCTCCCTTTTTTTGAGGACGAGAGGATGGGCGGCGGGGCCGACTGGGTCTGGAACGGCTCGCACGGGACGCCCCACATGAGCGCGTGTAGATTGACATAGACATGCATGTGCCGAGAGCGACAAGCGAGCGTGTTCGGGCGAGCCGCCATCCAGATCGGGTCCTTTTTCGCGGTGGCGCAGCCTGGCCGCCCCATCTGGCAGGGCTCTAGAGGAGCGGCCGTCGGGCGACGTCCGCCCGGGCCGCGAACCCTGACGAGGGCAACGATCGGTCGGCGGAGGCCAAGAGGAGGGTTTCTCCGAAGGGCTTAGGCGACCCCTCCTCCTCCTC
>CAUYUJ010021198.1:47500-96259 GCA_963575745.1 Prorocentrum cordatum | reverse complement strand
TCCTCCTCCTCCTCCTCCTCCTCCTCCTCCTCCTCCTCCTTCTCCTCCTCCTCGGGTCGCCCACGGCCCTGTGGGAAACCGCGCAGGGCCAAGTTCATGTGGAGTAAGTCCATACCGGAGTGGGCGGTTTCCGTCTGAATTTACAGTGGAAGCCCATGCCAAGAAGCATGTTGCTTGCCTCCAGGGTGCCCTTGGTTTCGTGGGTGTCCAAGCTCTTGCGTTGGAAGGCGTGACGTTCCGACACCAAACATCAAGGGACGTCCTGAGGTCTCAGGGTGGGAGTTATTGTGGAAGGTTTCTTGTGGTCGAGCTGCTATTGTACTCCGTCTGGACTTCGCCTCTCCTGAATCGGGAATCGGAGCTTCGCGCGCGAGGCCAGGGGCAGGCCTGCCCTTCGTTTCGGGCCTGCCGATTATTCGGGCGAGGGCCAGCAGAGGAGCGAGGACTTCGCTCGGGCCCTCGTCGAGCCGCACTGTATCGTTCGAAGTGCAGTGTCCGAGGCCTCGCACCGTACACATCGGAGGCGAGCGAGGGGGGAAATGAGAAGGAGAAGGCCTTCTCAGAAGGCGGCGGGACTTCTCAGAAGCCATCGCGCCTTCTGAGAGGTTGTTTGTGTCTTCGGGGAAGGCTTCGAAAACTTCTCAGAAGGCCCGGCAGCTTCCGAGCCTTCTGAGGAGGCCCGCTCCTTCTCACTTCCCCCCTAGCGCGCCGCCTGGCACAGCAGGGTTGGAAATCGGGACATATACACTGCCAGTGGCGGGCTGTGTTTCAACCCCTGAGGGTCGCGGACGACGTCGGGGTGGTGTGGTGTATACTTTGTTCAACCGCTTCCCGGGGAACCAGCGAAAACTGTATACACCAGGATCCCGCATACACCAGGATCCGCTTTCCTGTGCAAGTTTCCATGCAGGGCCGAAAAAACACGTTGGTGTATAGAGTTCGGCTCCCTACAAGGAGCTTGCGGTTGAACGGGCTCTTGGTGAATGCCCATGTTTGGGTACGCGTAGTGTTGACCACGGTTCTTGCTTTATCCGTGCACCGCCATGTGAGATTGCGTGCAGGACGTTAGTGCAGTGGAGGTCGGACTCGCACCTTCTGTCCACTGCCAATTGGACCATCCAAGCGGTCCCAGTTGGCCAAGACCGTATCTTCTCGGTTGGCTGGATTGCGGAGTCAGCCGACAACTGAAAGAGCTCTTTCTGCCGTTGCTGGCATGAGGGGCGCTCACCCCCCAAAACCAAGGGGTGACGGGGGTTCTGGACCCCCCCACACCCCCGCCCAGGAAATGATTCGGGGGTCCACCCCCATTGGGAACACTGTTCGAGGGGTCCAGAACCCTCCTTCCCGCCTCCCCCCCAGCAACGACGACGACGACGACTAAAAAGACGGAGAAGACGACGAAGATGAAAAACAACGACGACGACGACGACGACGACGACAACGACGACGATCGAGCCATATTGGGATGCGAGTAAAGCTGGACCAAGCCCTAACATTAAGGCTTGACAGAGCCCTGATGCGATTGACCAGGCCCTCGTAGGATTTCATTAGAGCTGGATCCAACTCTATAGAAATGTTGCATGAATGCTGGACCAACTTTAAGTAGAATTCCATCATACGGTGGAGGCGTTCGTTAGGGAATGTGCCCAGGCGGCTTCAGACCCTGTAGGGTTCCTTATTTGACGAGGGCGGCGGTGATATCCATGGCAAATCCACGATTGGATCTCCACTGGCTTCCAGACCCTGGATTCCTTGTCGAAGGTTTCTTTATCCTGTGCCATCACCGTACCTGGATCCAGCCCTGATATGATTCTACGAGAGCTGGATCCAGCCGTAGTAGGATTCGATTAGAACTGGATCGAGCCCCGGCAGGATTGCATTCAAGCTGGATTGAGCCGTAGTAGGACTCCATTAGAGCTGGATCCAGCAGGGCTGGATCTTGTCCCAGTAGGGTTACATTAAAGCCTGACCGAGCCTTTGTGGGGTTTTATTGAGTTTGATCGAACCCAGGATAGGGTTTCAATAAAACTGGATCCAGCCCCAGGCGACGACGTCGTCGTCGTCCGCGGGGGTGGGGGGCCAGGGAGGCGTTATGGACATCCCCGAAGAAGTTTCCCGGGTGTGTGGGGGGTAGATGGGTTCTGGACCCCATTCGGTTTTTTGCGGGTGGTGAGGGGGGAAGTCAAGGGGTGTGTTTATTGGTTTGGGACCCCTTTTGTTTTAGGATTTTCCACTGAGGGGGGATGGAGGGGGGAGGAGGGGCGCGTGGTTCCTGACCCCCCTTTTATGGATTTGTTCCAGGCACGCGACACCGGATCGCGCTCCCTGGGACATCGCCAGCATGCATCACAGGCGCCTTCTGCTGCTCAAGCTTGCGATCGCGAGCGTCATTCTGGAGATGAGCGAGTGTGGGCAGCACGGGGCAGCAGAGACGGCTGAGGGCCGCTTGGGCTGCGCCATCCGATGCATACGCGCGGCGGTGCAGACAAGATATGAATTGCCGTGCAGCGAGCGGCTTGAAGGTTGTGGGAGCTCCTTGATGAATGACGGCCGAGCAAGACGCACCCATAGGGTGGACGCAGAGGCCTATGGGTGCGTGCTGTCGGATGGGGGTCCCCGCTCGAACTGTAGCCTCCCCCAGGGTCCGACAACCCGCACCCATCCCATCCCGTAGCCAGTCCTCTTCCCTCCGATCATCCCATAGGTATGGGTGTGTGTTTCAGGGCGATATCACACGCAGACAAAAGTAATGGTCGACTCCCAGGAAAATATGGGGAAGTGTGGGTGAAGACGGAAACCCAGAAAGCATAAACATGGATCAAGGGGGCGTGGATTAGCCCAGCTTCCACGGGAAGTCGCGGATTTCCGCCGCCGAACGGGGCAGCGGTGGCCGCATTTTTGGGAGGGCACCTCCCCCGATCCATGGATCTGGCGACCGCGCGCCAAATCAATGATCGCTAATTCATGTTTGCGCGCCCCCGATGCTGGCTGGGGAGGACCCCCGCCAGGGCACCCTTTACGACCTCGAGGTGGAGGCACAGCGAGCCCGCAGAGTGAGGATGGGCGACTTTCCAAGGCTACAGTGGAGGCCCATGCCAAGAAGCACCCTGTTTGCCTCCGGGGTGTCCTGGGTTTCTTGGGTGTCGATGCTTTTGCGATGGAAAGCGTGGCGTTCCCAGACCAAAAAACAGTGGACGTCCTGCGGTCTCAGGGTTGGGTTTCTTGTGGAAGGTTTCTTGGGGTCGGGCCCCTGAGCGACTTTCCAAGGCTACCTTTGCATCCCCGTCCCGTCGGCCCATCCTTCCCCGCACAGTAAGGATGAGCGACTTTCCAAGGCTACCCTTGCATCCCTGTCCCTTCGGCCCCTCCTTTCCCGAACAGTAAGGATGAGCGACTCTCCAAGGCTACCCTTGCATCCTTGTCCCTTCGGCCCGTCCTTCCCCGCATGGCAAGGATGAGCGACTTTACAAGGCTACCCTGGCATCCCTGTCCCGTCGGCCCACCCATGGTGAGGATGAGTGACTTACCAAGGCAAGGCTACCTTTGCATCCCTGCCCCGCCAGTCCATCCTTGGCCGCGTTCGCAGGCAGCGCCCCGCTCGCAACGTGTCGACGAGGCCTTCAAGGCCCTCGCATCCTCACAGTCGACCTGCGTAGTGAGGATGGGCAGCCTTCCCAGGTGTACCCTGCATCCGTGTCCTTTCGGCCCATCCTGGGCCACTTTCGCTGGCCGCGCCCCGGTCCTCCAAGACCCTTGCGTCGGGGGCGGTCAAGAGGGGGGTGATGACAAGGGGGGGGGGGTATCATGGCGGGGGCCACGATATCTCCCCAGATTTCATGGCGACTCTTCTTATTCAATCGCTTCGCTCATTCCGCCGGCCCATGTTGCATGATCGCTACTGCTTCGCCGTGGGCCCGGGGCCATTGTGGCGCCGCCGAGGAGGAAGAAGATGAGGATGGGGAAGGGGAGGGGAGGAGGAGGAGAGGATGAGAAGGAGATGAGGAGGATGAAGATAAGTAGGAGGAGGAGGAGGAAGAGGAAGGGGCGGAGGAGGAAGCCTCTCGTTGGCATCTTGTGTTGCTCTTGGGGCCAAACAGGGTCGTCGTCAAGATGCTTCTCTGGGAGGCCTCTTGGGGTCTTTTCAGAAGCCGTTCGAGGGCGCCTGGGAGGCATTTTTGAAGTCTTCTGGGGGGCCTCCTGGGGGCCTCCTGGGACCTCTTGGGGGCCTCTTGGCGGCATCTTGGGGCCTCTTTGGGGCCTCTCGGGGCCTCCTGGGGCCCTCTTGGGGCGGAAGGCTCGAGGTTTTGGTTCGTGGTCCCCCTCTTGGGCCCCTCTTGGGGCCGTCTTGGGGCCGTCTTGGGCCGTCTTGGGCGCCTCTTGGGTCGTCTCGGGGCCCTCTTGGGCCCTCTTGGGGCCCTCGTGGAAGCCTCTTGGCCCGTCTTGGGGTGCTCTTGGGGGCCTCCTGGGCCGTCTTGGAGCATCGGATGGCCGAAAAGGGGACAAGGCCCAAATTCTTTCAAAACCATCGTAAAATGTCTGATTTGGGCCTCTCAGGGCCCTCTTGTGAGGCCTCTTGGAGGCCACTTGGAGGCCTCTTGGGCCGTCTTGAGGTCATCATCGGCGTCTTGGAGCGCTCTTTAGGCGTCTCGGGGGCCCTTTGGGCAGTCTTGGGGGCCTCTTGGGGCACTCTTGGCGCGCTCTGGGGGGCCTGAGAAGCCACACCCAGGAGGAAAACCATGTCTGAGTAGCAGTGGTCGGGCGGCGGTCGGGGTACTTTTCGCCGGAGGACCCCCAGGGGCCGCCCCGCGCGCGCGAACTAGAAGTATTGTTTAGCAGTTACCGGAGATCTTAGCACGCCTTTGGCCCGTTGGGCCGGCGAATTTCAATACGTCCCTGCCGCCCCCCCCCCCCCTGGGCCGCGCATATGCCGCTGGCCATGATTTGCGCCCCCCTCTCTTGGACATCCCCTTGGCCGCCCCCGACTGCATCCACACCGCGCCTCCTTGCGATACGGGTTGGCTGCAGGCGCGGGGGGGGAAACTCCTCGGAGCCCCACCGCCCACTCTGATCCGTCGACGGAGACCAGGGAGAGCCCCCCCCCAGGAACGCACGGACTTGATATCCGTGGCCTGTCGTTGATCATAGTAGTAATAACAGTAATAACTGTAATCCTAAAATGATAATAATAATAATAATAATAATAATAATAATACTAATACTAATAATACTAATACTAATAATAATAATAATAATAATAATAATAATAATAATAACACGAATATTAATACTAGTACTAATAATAATAGTAATAATATTAGTACTCATACGAAAAATAGGAATAGTAGTAATGGTAACAAGATTAAGGGCAACAATAGTAGAACCATAATCACAACAGTAATAATAGTAATAAGCATCACCATCATAATCATCATCGTCAGAATCAGCATCATCAGCATCATCATCATCAGCAGCATCATCATCATCATCAGCATCATCTTCATCATCGTCATCGTCATCGTCATCATCATCATCATATTACGAATAATATCAATAATAGTCATACGTATAATAATAACAATAATAGTAGTAAGAATAGTAATAATGATACAACGATCGCAGGAATAACGATACGACTGATAGTGATAATAATGAGAGTTATAACAGTAACAATAATAATACTGGTATACTTATGTTATATAGATAATATATATATATATATATATATATGTGTGTGTATATGTGTGTGGTGTAGTGGCCTCCGGTCAGTGCCGCGGATCCGGGGCACTCCAGGGGATGATGATGATGATGATGATGATGATGATGATGATGATGATGATGATGAAAATGGTGTTGATGATGATGTTGATGCTGATGATGATGATGATGATGATGATGATGATGAAGGGCATGATGATGATGATAATGTTTGGTGATGGTGATGGTGACGATGGTGATGTTAATGATGGTTACAATGGTGCGCGAGACTCCGTTGACAACCATTGGGGAAGCAGTGATTCTGGCATTTTCGGGGCGCTGGTGGTGTCGCCGCTGCTGTTGGTGCTGTTGCTGGTGCTATTGCTGGCGGTGTCCTCTGGTGGTAGTGGTCTTGCCAGACGTTTGCTGGTGGTGACGCGAGTGCTGCTGCCACGTGACGTGGTACTGGTGCTGTTGCAGCAGCCTCGGGTGCTGGTGCGGCTAGTGTTGCTGCTGCTGGGGCTGGTGGTGTCATTGGGGCTGGTGGTGTTGCTGGTGTTGTTGCTTGTGCTGTTGCGTTTGCTTGTGCTGTTGTTGCTGCTGCTGGGTCTGTCCAGGACAGGAGAGAGGCTCCGTCGGAAAGAAGGAAGGAGATTTCTCGGAGAGGTGAGGTCTGTCCTGGAGGGGGGGGTCTGTCGGAGTGGTGGGGGGGTCTGTGAGAGCGGCGGGGGGGTCTATAGGAGAGACAGCGGAAGAGCGGAGAGGGATATGTCGGAAGGGGGGGGGTTGTTGTTGGGGGAGGGGGGGTTGTCGAAGAGGCGGGGAAAGTGTGGGAGAGAGGGCGGCGGCGTCTGCCCAGCACAGGAGAGAGGCTCTGTCGGAAAAAAAGGAAGGAGATTTCTCGGAGAGGTGAGGTCTGTCTTGGAGGGGGGGGTCTATCGGAGTGGGGGGGTCCGTGAGAGCGGTGGGGGGGTCTGTAGGAGAGAAAGCGGAAGAGCGGAAAGGGATATGTCGGAAGGGGGGGTCTGTCTTGGAGGGGGGGGGGTTGTAGGAGAGAACGCGGAAGAGCGAAAAGGGATATGTCGGAGAGGGGGGTGTAAAAACGTGAGACGTCGGTGTGAGGGGTGAGGGGAAGGTGGGGGGAGTCGATCGGAGAAAGGGTTTGGAGGAGGGGAAGGGGGAGGGGGTCGATCGGAGAAAGGGAGAGCAAGTGTTTCGGAGAAGAGAGGGGGGGCTCGAAGAGGACAGGGGATGGGTTTGTGGAAGCGGGAGAGGTCGGTGTGGTGAGGGAGGGCCAGGGGAGGGAGTGTCTGTCCTGGAGGGGGGGTATGTCGGGGAGGGGGGGGAAGAGATTTGTAGGAGAGAGGAAGAGACTTGTCAAGAAGCAGAGGGGGAGTCTGATGCTTCTGTTGCTGCTTCTGCTGCTCTTCCAGGGGGGGGGTCTGTCGGAGAAAGGGGGGGGTCGTTGGAGAGAAGGGAGGGGTCTGTCGGAGAAGGGAATCTCTGTCGGAGAGGGGGGGGATCTGTTCGGAGAGGGGGGAAGGGGGTCTGTCGGAGAGGGGTGGGGTCTGTCCTGGAAGGGGGGGGGTCTTTTTTGGGGGGGGGGAGCTGTCGGAGGGGGGGGGGTCAGAGAAGAAGATTCCTCTCGGAGAGAGGGAAGTGGGTGTGTGTGGGAGGCGGGGGGGCTTGCGCGTTCAGTGAATTCCGTTGGAATTCGCCCCTCCCCTCTGCAGAGCGAAGCTTGAGCGAGCTCAAGCCCACGCTCTCACTAACTCACACGCCGGATCGGCGGATATCGGAGTAGGCCAGGGGGGGAGCCAGGCCGCTGCCTGTAACCTTCCATTGGCGCCCTTCGGGGGTTCTGGGGGGAACCCTCCCGAGACGGCCTGGGCCCTCCCCGAAACAGGCCACGACAGGCCAAGGGGGTCCCAAGAGGGCCAAAGACGGTCTCAAGAGGCCCCGAAGACGCACAAGATGCCCTCAAGACGGCCGACAAGGACGGACTCAAGAGGTTCCCTAAGAGGGCCCCAGGAGGCAAAATTCATTAATTTTCCGAAGGGTTTTTGAAGGGTTTTGGCGTTCTCGCTTTTCCTGCTTCCCAGCGCTACCTCACGGCCTCGGAGGCCCTTCAGATCGCTCCAAGACGGCCCACGAGGCCCCGAAGAGCGCCCCAAGACGGCCCAGGAGGCTCCCCAGACAACCCAAGTGTGCCCCAAGAGCGCCCAAAGAGGGGGCCCAGAGTGGGACCGCGAACCGATAGTTCGAGGTCTCTGGCCCTAGAGGCCCCTAGTGGGCCCCTGGAGGCCACCACCAATACGCTCCCACGAAGCCCTGTGAGGCGCCCAAGAGGCCCCCAGGAAGCCCCAAGAGGCCCCCAGGGGGCCCCGGGGAACGCCCAAGAGGCCCCCCAACACACCCCAACAAATCATGTCCCTAGAAAGCCTTCCGCGGACATGGTTCATCGTGGGCTCGAGAATCTGCAAAGGCTTCGAAGTACCATCACGCTACCGGAGAGCTGTCTAGGAAGTTGACTGGGAACATGATTGATCGCCTTACCGCGGCCCTCCGCGGATCGTTTCGCACAAAGTTGCCCCAAGTGCCCTCTTGAACCGACGACGAAGACGACGAAACGACGAAAACAACGACGACGACGACGGCACGCCCCAACAGGCTCCCCAAGAAGACCCCAAAACCCATGTTCCCAGAAGGCCTTCTGGGAACCCGATTCATCAGGATTCCGCCCCCCTACGCAAGTGTCTTCCCCGACTTCCAGAATGCGGATTGACACGCATGGACTTCTCATTGCCCATAATGCGTTCAGCGTTATGGACACTTCTTCATGTCCTGTTCAAACCGTCTGTAGTCCACTACTTCAGTGGAGCAGTGAACTCGCCAAGGCCTGGGGCCTGCTAGAACCATCGCGCGCGAAGCGCGCGCGATGGTTTTAGTGTGTGCATAGATAGATAGATAGATAGATAGATAGATAGATAGATAGATAGATAGATAGATAGATAGGTAGATAGATACATATATAGATAGATATATAGATAGATATATAGATGGATGATAAATAGATAGATAGATATATAGATAGATAGATAGATAGATAGATAGATAGATAGATAGATAGATAGATAGATATATAGATATATAGATAGATAGATATATATATATAGATCTATATATATGTATAGATAGATAGATAGATAGATAGACCCATACATATAAAGTGTGTAGATGCATATGTCCTTGAGCTGGCCCCACGAATATACGGGTTGACTGCAGGCCGTGCATCCTTATCATACGGGTATCATACGGGTTGATTGCAGGCCGCGGCGGCACGGCGCGGTACAGCTACCGAGGAGAGCCAGCACTCGAGACCGGCTCGCTGCGAAGGGCGTGGGCTTGGGACAGAATAGTCGCGCGGCTTCAGGAGAGCGGCGTTGGAGACGGGCGCCCCCTGCCTTCCAGGCAAGACGACATGGTTTCGAATCGACGAGGGAGGGGAGGAGGAAAAGAGAGAGGGAGGAGGAAGAGGAGGACGAGGAGGAGGAAGAGGAGGAGGACGAGGAGGAGGAGGAGGAGGGATGATGATGATGATGATGATGATGAGGAGGGGAGGAGGAGGAGGAGGAGGAGGAGGAGGAGGAGGAGGGGGGGGTCGCCGGCGAGGGCCCGAAAGCACATGGCGGGGGAAAGGAGGAGGTGGGGGAGGAAGACAAGCGAGGATGGAGGAGGATGGGCAGGTGGGAGGAGGGGAAGGGGGCTGATGACAGTGATGGGGCACAGGAAGATGAGGGACGATGAGGATCCGGAGGAGAACAGGGGGTGCAGGAGGAGCAGTGGGTCACGAGGTCGGAGGAGGATTTGGATGATGATGAGGAGGTGAAGGAGGAGGAGGAAGAGGAGGAGGAGGAGGAGGAGGAGGAGAAGGTCGAACCAGGATGGAAGGGGAATGGTGAGGAGGAGGAGGAGGAGCACCAGATCAAACCGAAGGTGCATCAAGGATGTTGCAGTACGCCCATCTGTTGCAAGGCACCTCCGCCGAAGCCCCTGCAATAATACCCCTGCGCTGCGGGAAGCGTCACCCTTGAAAGACGAGTGCCCCATGTCCATTCAATTCAGACGAGGGCCCTGTTTTGAAAAGAAGCTGCAGGTCATGCTTTTGGCCCTGAGGACTGCGACGAGGTAGGATCGTACATTCCACGGAGGTGTCCAACGACAGCCGTCCTCAATCCGTGAACATCTTCTCCAAGTTTGAACGTACAGCCATTAATCCTAAGTCTCGAATGAGAGAGTCCCGAATTCAAAATGAGCCGCCTCGGCGTGATTGTGGACGTCGAGCCGCAATTGTTCACGGCGTCTAAACCGGGAGCCACATTTTGAGAGGGACTCGTCTCTCCATGTATATACTTGTTGGACGTGTTCAAGGCGAGTGTGCGCGGCGCAGAGCCGAGAGCCACAGCTTGAAATTATACGCCTTCCATCTGCGTAGCTGGTGCATTGTCGTAGACTGCGCGCGGCGCAAAGGCGAGAGCCACATTGCGAAAACGACTCCCCCCATCCGTGCAGCTGCCAGAATATGTTACAACGAATGTGCGCGGCGCTAAGGCAAGACCTTCATTGTGAGAAGGATGCCCCATCCATCCGTGCACTTGTTGGTCCTGCCCTGCTGACACGTCTGGCAGTAAGACGGTGAGGAGCTATCGGTGATGGAAAGGGATGCAGACGGAGGGGGAGGAGGAAGAGGAGGAGGAGGAGTAGGAGGAAAGAAGGAAAATGAGGAGGAGGAGGAGGAGGAGGAAAAGGTGGAGAATACGGAGGACCACCAGCAGCAGTGAGGCGGATCGAGGTCCACATTGCCTGAGTGCGAGGAAGGGGGGGGAGCAGGCAGAGGGGCAGGTTGGGGGAGAGGGAGGAGGATAGATGACGGGAGGGTGACGGGACGTGGAGAGGCATATGGAGGGAAATGGAAGGAATAGGAGTTGGATCAGGAGGAGAAGGAGGAGAGGAGGAGAGGAAGGAGGAGGAAACAGATCAGGTGAGATGACTTTGGCCGAATTGCGGAGGGCCGTAGTGCCGCTTGTGGCAACCCAAGGACGAGCTGGTGCTGAGGCAGACGCCTGGACACAAGGCCTTGGGACGAGAAGTAGGAGGAGGACGAGGAGGAGGAGGAGGAGGAGGAGGCAAAGGAGGAGGAAGGAGGAGGAGGGGAGGGGGCAGAGGAGGAGAGGCAGGGGAATAAGCCATCCATCTGGGGACCAGCTCTGCGCCGAAGCCTCTGGCCCTGCCTTGGCCATGCACCCGACCTTCGGCAGGCCATGAAGGAAGACACCGATGTCAATTACAATCGGCTGCTGCGTCGGGGCCGCGAGCCTGGTGTAATCGACAATGGGGTCTGGCCTGGGGGGCGCGATCCTGGCGTAACGTATGAGGGGTTGTGGCCTTGACCAACGCGAGCATGTCGTACTTTGTGTAACTCTGAGGATACGCCCCGAGGGGGCTGATGTAGTTTGCCCGTCCGCTGCCATGTTGGTCCAACGCGGCGCCACCCTATCTGCTAACGCGGTGGGCGCCGCATGCCTCGTCGATTTGCGGTGGTGCGCAAAATAAATTCGATCCTACCGCCACCACTCGCGTTATCGCACATTCTCTTCTACACCTATACCCCAACATGCGATGGCACGTTGATTTCAGACTTGGTAGCGGAGCTGTCGCAGCCGCAGTAGCTCTGCTCGCGTCCACCATCGGCGTGATTACCTGCGCCAACTACCAGTACGACGGAGGCGACCTGCAGGACTACAAGAGCATCACGGTGGACTCATACTTGGACACCCTCCTGAAAGGTACCGGCGCTACCACTGCGCCCTCGCCGACCACAACATGGACTTCACGCGCGCGTGGAGTTCTGACCGCCTTGCCGAAGGCCTTCCTCTGTCCAACAACTACGTTTTCGATTACGCGGAGGCACACCACAACGACGATTTTTATACGTCGCCGTCGTCGAATGCGCGCGGGGGCACGGCCGCTTCCACCACGACGACCACCCCGTCCACCACTACCTCTGCCGCCTACGTTCGCGGAGGCAAGAACGATCCCTACATCTCCGAACTTCATTATCTCCGACTCGCGAAACCATCCTTGTGTCTTGTTGCTCGTGGCAACGTGACCAACATGTCTTCCACACCCAGAGTAGCCCCACCTCGTTTACCTTTCTTCATCACATCCACTACGTGAGCCTTGGCGCGCACGGGCTCAAGGCATCCATGATCGACGTGATCATAGGCCATATGATGCGCGGGCGGGAAGGAGATCATACCCAGGGCCCCGCGCGGTGCCGAGCCGCCAATGCCACGCCGCGTTTGGATACAAGAGGCACGCGCTTGGCTTACTGATCATGCGGGGCGGATGATTCCGTCGCAACGCGCAAGGCCTCGCACGCACAATAGCGACGCGCACACCATCGGCCGTCATCAACTTCGGCGCAGAGTTGAGAGGCGCCCGCACCGACCCAGCCACCTCCTTGCTGTATCATGCGACCCAAAGGTTTGATAGCCCAGAGGACGAACGGCAATGCCAGGCTGGAGCTGATGGACTTCCGCGCCCAGCCCAGCGAACTGATCGACAGCGCGCGAGCCAGGTGGGAGATCGCCCGCATGGAAGCTGACGCGGCAGGCTTCGGGCTTGACAGTTCCCAGTCACTAGTGGCCGCCCTGGCCCGAGCCTCGCGCATCCCACCTAGCGAAGTGTCATCATTACTGCGGCCGCCCACCGGGATGGCGCCACGCGCCCAGCAGGACTGCGACCGTCTGCTGGAGCCCACCCGACGACGCCGACACATTACTGGGAGGGCGCCTGGCAACATCCTCCGTCCGATGGGGGTGGCCACGCTGAGCTGGCGCGCGCGCGCGACGGACACGCAGCGGCTGGATCTTGGACCACCGCAGCTCCAGGAGCCCAAGGTACTCAAGGAAACTTTGCCAACTGGGCGCTGCCGACCACGTCGGCGGCCCCAGCGATCACCCCATACAGCCACCCTGTGGGGGAATAGTATTGAGGGGGCGACGGCGGTGCGCAAGCGGACAGAGTCTCCTCCGACTACGACACCGAGTTCACATGGAACCATTTGGTAGCCTTACCCGAGGTTCAACATGAAGAGGACATGTTCGCCTTCAAATAGAAGGACGAACGCTGGGGGCGCGACATGCGCAAGCTGGCCAGGCGGACCAGGCGCTTCCTGAAACGCGCTCTGAAAAGGCAAAGGTCGAGGAGGCCGCAAGGGGCGCCGACGACCCAGCAGGAGTAATTGTACTCAGTAGAGGCCACGGAAGAATACTTACATTTCGCTTTTACGATGTGATGGAACGCTACGAGCTCGACACGACCGATTCCATCAACGATTGGCGCGTGGGAAAACGACCGGGCTTTAGAGATTCGGGAGAAGCTCCTGAACTTCGGCTCGTGGACACACGATTCGAACCGCCAGGGCCCGAATGCGACGCAGCACTACCACAACACGTACATCTTGAAACTGAACACACGCGCGGCATGAATTACGAAGTCGTTGACGACGGCAACGGCATGCCAGACCCCCTGCCTCGCGCCCACAGTATCGCGATCCTCGATCCCGATCTCGAGGGGGTGAGCTTGATTTTCCAGGTATCAGTTCGCGACAGCCGGCTACCAGCTCAGCGCCCTGGGGACGTGATCCCAGAGGGCCGGTATTTGCCCAACATGGCACATGCATGTTGAACGGCGTTGAACCAAGATACAGTCGAGGTCGATTAGTAGGTCGACCCTGCCAATCAAGGGTACCCTTGTGCCCTGTGTGTCGCGACCCGGGCCTCCTACATTCCTATGGCAATGTGGCCCTCGGAAGGGTCTTGCGTCCTATCGCGTGTCCTATCCAATCAATCCCGACTGTACCACAGAACATCCAGTATTCGTTTCATGGATGTGGCGACCACCCGAACTATGACACGGACGGCGACGACGACGATGCTGAGGAAATTTAAAACAGGACAGCGAGCGGCGAACGCCGTGGCTCGCCACACGATACCCACAAAGACCCCGACACCGCTCGGGTAATTGTTTTGGCCAGGGACACCTCAGATCGTCAAGCGCGGCTCTAGAGTTAGCGACGCTATAGAATTTGAATTTGCGATGGACCACATGACTAGCAACGCGAACAACCCTAGCGAGCAGTCGCCAGCTTTCTAGGCATCCCGCATCGATGCAATGCACGATCCTGGAGAATTTGAGATCGTAATTGCGACGGAACCGACCATTACCCCTGGGTCCTCAGCTAGGTCTGGCTCTGGAGACAGACCTGGCCTACACAGTCGTCGAGGGCGAGGGCGCGATCCGGGAATTCATAATTTCGGCCCTGCGCCAGATAATTATGAACCTATTTTTGATCACATTCATCAAGCAGAACTGGCCAGATGGGATTTCCTAGGTTCGACATGCCAGATCTACAACGACGACGCCCTGCCTACATGCCCAGTATGCCGATCACCAAAACACGGGGCACATGCTCGGATGGCTGCGCGCCGACCATTTGACATGACCATACCGAGCCATTTCCGGGGGGAAAGTTACCACGGGGAGGGCGCAGATGGCGAAGTACACGAGACTCTGTTCATGATTGACGCCGAGGAAAAGGCACCGCAACCCCCTCGAGGTGGTCGGCGCGCGCCTGCACCTGCACGACCACACGGGCAAGGTGCCCATCGACGACATGGCCGAGCCCAGCGAGGTCATTCAACCAAAGGCAGAGCTGCACTGGATGCACGAGAGATGCGTCGTGCTCTGATTCGATAACGCGAGTTCCGACGGGCCAGCCGATGCGGATGCCGTCTTTGGGAAGACCATGCCATTGATTGTTGGGGCCGAAGCAAAACACTTGCACGACCTTTTGATGTCAGCGACTTAGGCAACACGTCGCGGGGATATGTCCAAGAGCAGGGGCGGGCCAGGCAGAACTACGCGGCCCGGCCCGCCTGAACCTAGGCTCCGAAGCTCTTCAACGTCCAAGAAGGGGCAGCAGTTCGAGATCTCACGGTTGGGATTAGGGTCAGGGTTGATGCTCCGGGCCACGCTTCAGGTCTAGATCTAGGGCGTAGGGTTCAAGGCCTATCTTAAACGATAGTGGTTAGGCATGGGTTTAGAGTTTAGGCTCAAGAAGAGACTGCGCGGATCAATCCCTCCCGCCCTAAACCTTTTCTACGAATGTCGCCTGGCTCAACAGTTTGAAAGCGTCAGCGCGATTTGGATTCATATGTTCCTTGAGGCCTCCTGCCGCGACGAGGAAGACGAACACGAGGATGTGAATGTTGTTGGTGTTGGTGGCGGCGGCGAGCCTGGGAACGCTTTAGGAAGCGTTTGGAAGGTCTGGGAGTACTTGGGAGCGTTTTGGGGCGTCTGGCGCTTGGGAGCGCCTGGAGCAGCCTGGAGAACACTTGGGTCCAAAGTCGGAGTAGGAAAGGGCTGCCCGAAGCGTTTCGAGACATTATGTTTTTACGCGGTCGATGTGTTATGTGTTTGCTTCCTGTGCCCGGGAAAGGAAGGAAGGAACTCGTCGGGGCCATTGGGCGGGTCGATGTTTTATCATCAGCAGATGTGTGCCGAATCGTTTTTATTGTTGAAGATGGTGAGGTTTAGACAGACGTTCAGACCAGCAGCCGTGCGTCGAATGGCGTTTTTCATTTACACAGGATGGTGCAGGCTGGGTCGATGCGAGGATCAACTGATGTGCACGGCGCAATACTTTGTTGCATTGGTAGTTAGTGACGGTTGGGTGGATGTGATGATCAACCGATATCCACCGCAGTGCATTCGTTGCACACCGTAAGGGTTAGGCCATGAATCGTTTCTGGATCGGTCCGGGGTTGGCCGCGGCAGAGAATGAGGGCTACATATTTACAGGACTCGTTTTTCAGAGTTTAAGGTCCATCCTGTGTTTGCATAGATCAATTCCTCCCGCCTTACACCCTTCCCCTATGATTGACCTACTTCATACCCTTAACGCGTTGACGCGATCTGACTTCATCTCCCCCTTGAGGCGGTGTGATCGCCACGGTCGTCGTCGGCGAGCCGTCGTCGCCGTCGACGACGACGGTCGTCACCGTGAACCTGTCGAGGGTGGCAAATATTTGAGCTACCCTCGCCGTCGTCGTCGTCGTCGACGACGTCACTACAGGCCATCACAAGCTCTCCTGGGGCCACCGTGAGCCTGCCGAGGGTAGCCTCAAATTCAGACCAGTCGTAATATCAGAAGATGTGCACCGCATGTGGTGTTTTGCAAGGTATGGTGAGAATGGGTCGGTGTGAAGATCAGCAACTGTCCACAGCATAGTATTATTGGCATCGGCTGATGGGAGCTGGAATGGATGTGAAAATCAGCCGACGTCCACCAGATATTTGATTTGCAAGGGATGGTCAGGGTCGAGTCGTTGTTCAGATCAGCCGACGTGCACAGAGTGGCATTCGTTGCATAGGACGGTCAGGATCGGGCCGATGTTAAGATCGGCCGAAGGGCATTGTTGGGACGAGCCGAGGTGCATCGCATACAATGGCTTGCAAGGGATGAGGCTGGGTTCGGTGCACCAGATGGTATGTTTTGCACCCGATGGTGAGGGTCAGGGGATCAGGAAGGCCTAGATGAGAGATCTTGCGGTCAGCCGATGTGCACCACGTGGTATTGATTGCAGCGGATGGGGGGGGGATCGCGGCCTGGGCCTGGTCCAAGTAGGCAGCGAGCCGGCCGATCCAGGACTAAGGATTATTATGAATTAGAATTTAGGGTTAGGGTTGAGGGTTAGGGTTTGGCGGCAGAGCTAGGTCCAGGGTGTGCTGTTAAGGTCGTTGTCAGAGTTCATGGTGAGGGTTCAGGGTTTCAGGATTAGGGTCCAGGGCTAGGTTTTAGGGATAGGGCTTAAGGCTTCACCATGGGAAGCAAAGATTGATTCCCCCAGTGTTATCCGTGGCAATCAAACTAACGAATTGATTCCCGAGGGGGTAACAGCCGAGCGATATTGCTAGAACCACGACAAAATAAGTTACTATGTAATTCTGACGGGGGCTCCCATGGTGAACTACGGAGGAGGCCCATGGTGGAATCTGATTTGGATCCGATTCTACGAGGATCATCTTTGAACCCTATCGGAATCCGATTGGAATATACTTGGGATCTTGCTGGGTTCATGTTGCAACCGCCTTGGGCTCTAACTGGGATCCGATTGGGGTCTCGTTGGTATCCTATTAGGATCTTGGTGGGATCCCGCACTCAGGGGCCTTGGGCAAGGATATCACTTCCACGGGCGAAAAGCGATATGGTTTCTCCGAGGGGGGGTCGATAATTGTTTCCCAGGATTAGGGTTAGGGTTTAGGTTGATGTTAGTGGTCGGTTCGTTCGGAGTAGGGTCGAGTGGTGTTCTTGCAGAGGGAGTCTATCGGAAGAACTCGTTCGGAAGAATTTGTCTGGAAGACATCGTACGGAATAATATGCACAGATGAAACCTATGTGGGGCCTTCCGTTGGGATGAACTTCTTCGGATGAACACGTCTTTGGGTGAATCCATCCGGATGAAGTCGTATTCGGATGAATTCGTCCGAGCAAAATCGTTCGGATACATACGTCCTCGGATGGATTCGTTTTCGGATGAAATTGTTTGGGCGAATTCGTTCAGATGAGTTCGAGCTGAATGATTTCGTTTCGGATGAAACGGGAAGTTGTTCTCTCACCTGATGGTCCGACCCCCCACCCACGGCACGATTCTTGGGGCAACACATGTAGTGCAATGATTGATGTCGGCGAGTTCCCGATCCCCCTGGAGATCTCGATCCCAGCTCGATGAATCACTCGCTCCTCCTGGGTTCGGACCGCCTACCCACATTGAGGACGAGAACTAGAACACCCAGTGCTGCAGAACAATCGCCGCCTGCGGCGGCCCTTCGTTGCGATTCGTTTTGCTGTGGGTTCACATTACCGCCGTTATTACTATCCGTGACTGCGGGGCCATGCCATGAGATCGTCGCCGTCGCCGTCGCCGTCAACATCAACATCATCACAACCCCCCATTCGAGCCCTGGCGCAACGGCGACGAAGTTGGCGATTGTGATGATGATAGTGATGAGGACGATGACGTGGATGATGAGGCTGATGATGACGACGGGTGCGCTGGTTGGTGAACGCGGTTGTGGCGACTGGTGGCCATGACGCTGGTGAACGTCAGGACTCAAGTGACGGGGGTCAATGCAAACGGGGGATCAGCCAGAGCGCCGGATCTTGCAGGATCTTTTAGAGCCAGGGGTGCATTGATCCCGGGTTTGGGTGCAGGATCTTGCAGGATCTTGCAAGGCTTGACCGACCTGGGTCAGGATTGGCCTGGATCAGTTGATCCCCGAGCGGCGCGGTAGAGGTGGCGACAGTGGTGGCGATGATGAGTGGTAATCATCAGAAGTGCAAGGGAAGAGAGGGAGAGAGGGAGGACGGAGGAGGGGGTGGCATTCGCCCTCCCCATTCCCTCGAATAGGGGATCGACTACAGAGTTGATTTATTCCGAATGGATTTTACCGCCGAAGATACAAAACACACACACACACATAATGTTCGTAGATCTGCGGGACAGTGTATGTACGTTTCCGTGGATGCGACGGGGAAATCAGTTTTGGGGTAAATCAATCATGTAGTCGATCCCCTACTCGATTCCTCCTCGCCCATCCTCCCCCCGTCCTGTGGTTCCAGAAGTTATACACCTCAGCCTCAGACCCTGGACGGCAGCTCCAGGGAAGCTCACCGTACCCCTCTCGGGTGTGCGACCAGTCGTCGGAACGACTTGCTGCGGCTCATGCTCCCATCCTTCGTCGCCGCGACAGGTGATGCGCACCATCGGCACGAAGCACAACTTCCCTGGCATGGTTATCACCTACGCGGCCATTAATCATTTGAAGCGCATCGCAGAGACGCATACAGCTAAAATCAAGATCATCACGCGCGCGGAGGTGAAAGGGCTTACCATTTCCGCTGGCCAGGCCCTCACGGTTGGTTTCTTGTTTTTCGCAGTGGTGACGATGATTAGAAACAGGACTTATTTGTTCATTCCCCAACGTGTGTTGAGTATCTTTCCTCGAAGCTAATGCTCTTCTCGAGCCCTTGCGCACGCACGAGGCCGTGTGCGAAGTCCTGGCTCAGCGTTTGCTTAGCTTCGGGTCTTCCTGCCCGAGAGCTGGCCCAGTGCTCTCGGACTGGTTTCTCCCAGTCGTGGGCTCGATTGTGGCAGGAGGCGGGTGGCAACGACGAGGAGTCAAAAGGAGTGCTTGCCCCCGAAGGGCCTGGCCCGGGCACGTTCCTCGACTGGTCGCGCTGCCGCGCAGGTCCGCCACCGCGCCTTGGGATCGGAAGGGCGTGGACGAGCACGGCTGACAGGGCGGTTCACCCCTCCGAGGATCGGCATTCGAGGCTCTCAGGTCGAGGCAGTCTTTCAGACCCTGCGGGTCGAGTGGCACACCTCCGCCTCATTCCGTCCTTTCCGTTCTGTTCTTTGCTCTCGTCGCTTAGTCACCTCATGTACTGCTCATACTCGGAGCCCTCATTCAGTCTCAGTCATGCACCTGGACTCAGTCATTTCAAGACTAGTCAAACTCAGATCACTCACGCTCAGAATCGCTCGTACTCAGACTCACTCACGCGCAGGCTCACGCGCTCAGGCTCACTCACACTCACATTCACCTACTCACACTCAGACAAACCACTCTCAGCTCTACTCATACCCAGTTTAGTCTCTCTTCAGTGTCCCGTGATCACCGCGATACAGCAGGCATGGGAGCCGACCAAGGGTGTTGGACAGGCCCGTTCGCGCCCAGTTTGTGGGTGAGGAAAAGGCGGAGGAGGAGTAGGAGGAGGAGGAGGAGGAGGAGGAGAAGAAGGAAGAGGAGGACGAGGAGGAGAAGAAGGGAGGAGGAGAAGGAGGACGAGGAGAAGGAGAAGGAGAAGAAGGAGGAGAAGGAGGAGGAGAAGGAGGAAGAGGAGGAGGAGGAGAAGGAGGAGGAGGAAGAGAAGAGAAGGAGGAGGAGCAGGAGGTGGAGGAGGAGGAGGTACCGCTTTGGGGAAGGTGGACGTGTCTCTTTTCAGAGCCTCGTGATGTAGCAGGCACAGCACTTGGGGGGCTGGTAGAGCGCGGCGGCATCGCACCACGGCAGGACAGCTGAGCGGCAAGGTTTTTCCGCTGCTGGCTGCAGGCGTGGTCTCAATGGGGCGCCAGCCCCGAGGCAAGCATCATCGAGAGGGACCCAGACCCCCTCGCGCTGCGAAAACAAGCACAACGGGAGGTTTTTCGCTACTTTCGGCCTCCTGGGGCCCTCACCAGGCCCTGGGACCCGCAAAAACCGATTCAGGATAAAAGACCGGTCCCAGGGAAGGGGTCCAGACCTCTGGGGGTCGACGTTGTAGAACAATCATGACGCCGGGGGTCTGGGTAACACGTTGCGTTCCTTGGCGCGCTCAATTGAAACCAACGCTGCAGACCAGCAGCTGTGCTTGGCCAAGGTGCTCTCCAGGCGCCTCATATATGGCATCAGCTTTCCCACGGCGCGGCTACGGAGGAGGAGGAGGAGGAGGCAGGACGTAAATTCGCACACTTCTCCCCGAGGCTCCCGGTGGCCCTCAGAACCTGTAAGCTCGCCGGCCGCTGCCTGCGCCGCAGATGCGCCGCTCATCTCCGGCAGGGCGAGCCGTCTCTGCCGGAGGTGGACAGACCTCCTACCCTGACACGTCGATTAAGGAATTGGCCGTTTTCGGTTCGCGAGAGGGCGTCGCGGCCGCTATTTTTGCGGGTCCAGGTCCGTCGGCTTCGGTCCCAGGCCGTTTTCACCAAGGGGAGGTGTACTAGAGGGAGGTTTATCCACCGCCGACACTGCGACGACATCCTCGAGCCCGCAGCCGCCCGCCCACAAAGCCGCCCGCCTGGGCAGCGTGGAGAGGGACCCCTGGGCTTAAGTCGGGCCTGTCCCTCTACCTCTATAGGAGTAATATTCAAGAATAGTAGAATAGTAAAAAAAAGTCTGGGGACCATCTTTTGACCACTTTTTAGCATTTTTGGAGTATTTGGGGGGTATTTTTAATTTTTCGTCCAAAATCCCCGTGTAGGAGGACAGGCCCGACCTAACACTGGGCCGTGCGGACGACGTGGCCCACATGAGCGACGCAGAAGCACGGGTTTATCTTCACTGACATTGGCGCGTAAGCTGCCCGCGAATCACCAGAGGAGACAAAACCACCACCACCACCCCAGGGGTAGGGGGGCTCTGGGAACGGAACTCTATGGAGTTCTGGTGGTGGCTCTTTTGCTCTGACGGGCGAAAGGTCGCGCGTAGTCTCCAGTGTGGCGTGCCGCGCTGGCGGCCCGCGTTAAGGTCGCTATGTCATCTCGCGTAACAAACCTGTTCCTTTTCGGGCGGGGCTAGGACGAGGAAAGATCCGATCCAGAGCATTCCGGAACGCGCTCAGAGCGTTCCAGAACGTTCTGAGAAGGCCGCGACGCCCGACATCCTCTAGACCGGCCAGATCTCAGAGATTCTCGATTTATCCTCACCCTAATGTATCCTCGTCCTGGCTTCGTCGTACCTTTTTCGTCTCCCACGCGCCTCCTGCGCTGGGCCCCCCCCAGCGGCGCCGCCCCTGACGCGCTCCGCGCGCCAGGGAGGGGGGGTCCAGCGCAGATCCAAGAAATCCGCGCGGAGCGCCGAAAGTTCATGTCTATGCCGCTGTTTGTTCCTCTGGTGTCTCTTTCCAGGGCCTCGCGATGTAGCAGGCACAGCACTTGAGCAGGGCTCATTTCAATTCCTCCGATTCGAAACAATTCGATTTCGATGGCTTCCGATTCCGATTCGATGATTTCGGATTCCGATTTGGGCTCCGATTTCTCAATGGAGGCTTACTAGCCTGCCGATCACCGCCGATTCGACTTCTCCCGACTCGGCTGCCGATTTCCGCCGATCCGATTCATTTCGATTGCAGATCCAACTTATCTAGTCGATTCTGGGCTCTCCCGCCCCTCCCTCGGGAAGTGGCAAGGGCATGGGGGGGTCAAGCCAGCTTTTCCAGAAGGGTCGCGGATCGAGGAGGAGAAGGAGTAGGAGGAGGAGGAGGAGGAGGAGGAGGAGGAGGAGGAGGAGGGCAAGGAGGAGGAGTAGTAGTAGTAGGAGGAGGAGGAGGAGAAGGAGTGCGAGGAGCGAGGAGGAAGAGGAGGAGGAGGAGGAGGAGGAGGAGGAGTGCGAGGAGCGAGGAGGAGGAGGAGGAGGAGGAGGAGGAGGAAGGCGAGGAGGAGGAGGAGGAGGAGGAGGAGCGGGGAGGAAGGCGAAGAGCGAGGAGGAACAGGAGGAGGAGGAGAAGGAGGAGGAGGAGGAGGGCGAGGAGCGAGGAGCGAGGAGGAGGAGGAGCGAGGAGGAGGAGGAGGAGGAGGAGGAGGAGGAACGAGGAGGAGGAGGAGGAGGAGGAGCGAGGAGCGAGGAGCGAGGAGGCAGAAGCCCCCCAACGCTTCGGTCTAGGCCTAGATGGGATCGGGGTAGATGGGGTCGGAGGATCGCGCTGCATCGCGGATGCATCGCCGAGATGCGGCTCGATGTGGAGCCCGATTTGCTTCACGTCGACGTCGCCGATGCGTCGCCGACGTCGCCGATGCACCGCCAATGCATCGCCGATGCATCGGCGATGCGGCGCGAACCTCCGATTCCATCTACCCGGGCCCCATCTGGGAGGCCTCTAATCTAGGGGCACAGAATCGGACGGACCCAGAATCGAGATGAATCCGTTCCAGAGGATTCCGGAACGCTCGGAGCGCTCCGCAACGCTCTGGAACGGCCGCGGCGCCCGTAAGAGACATCCCCCAGGCCCGCCGATGTTCAGAGATTTCCGATGTATATCGGTCCGATGTTGTCTCGCTTCTGCCTTCGTTTTGCATCGGCGACGGGCCCAGGGGGAAAGTGAGAAGGAGCGGGCCGTCTCAGAATGCTCGGAAGCCCCCCGGCCTTCTGAGAAGTTCCCAACCATCCTGTGGTGTTCGGTCCTCGTTTTGAAGAGAGCGCCCCGCGTTCCTCCTCCTTCTCCTTCTCATCCTCCCCCCTCCTCCCACCCTTGCCTCTGGCCTCCACATGTCCACAATTTCAGCGCACCCACCCAGTACAGCGTTTCGTGGCCCTTCAGGGAGCTCCACCGAAGGCCCGAGTGGCTGTGACCACATGCGTCCCTGCCACCCAGTACAGCGTTTCGTGGCCCTATAGGGAGCTTCACCGAAGGCCCGAGAGGCTGTGACCACATGTGCCACCGCCACCCAGTACAGCGCTGCGAGGCCCCATAGGGAGCTCCACGAAAGGCCCCAGTGGCTGTGACCACATGCGTCCGCGCCACCCAGTGTAGCGCTTCGTGATCCTATAAGGATCTCCACCGAAGGGCCCAGTGGCTATGACCACATGCGTCCGCGCCACACAGAACAGCGCTTCCTGGCCACACAAGAAGCTCCTCCGAAGGCCCCAGTGGCTGTGATCACGTGCGGCACATGCGTCCGCGCCACCCAGTAAAGCGTCTCGTGGCCCCATTGAGAGCTCCACCGAAGACCCCAGTGGATGTGACCACATGGGAGTAGCGGTACAGTCAACCCGCAGAGTAAGGATGAGCAATTTGTCCCAGGTTACCCTTGCATCCTTGCCCCTTCGGTCCATCCCTGGCAACTTTCGCTGGCCAAGCCCCTTAGGGTACCCTTGAGGCGGGCTTTCCAAGGCCCTTGCATCCTTATCGTGCATCCTTACTCCGCGGGTTGACTGTCTCAGTAACTCTTGGTTTTCCCAACGCCTCGAAAGTGTTGAGCCGCCGGATTTGGGTCCTCCTCCTTGCTCCTCCCCGTCCCCCCACCACGCCCTGCGCCCGCCCGCTGGCTGGGTCCCCACCCCTGCCCCCGCACACGAGGTCTGCGGGGTGACCTACTACAGGACACGCGACGACGGCAGAATCATCAGCGAAAATCTCGCAGGTCCCTGGCGCCCAGCGGCCTCTCCCCGCAGGCAGGCAGAGAGCCACAGCGACCGGGAGGGAGGAATCCGGGAGACGAGCGCGTGCCGGACGGCTCCTCCCGTCCCCCAGCTCGCAGCTGCCAAGGAGCGGAAGGAGAGCCAGCGTGCGGCCACACGTGCACCGATCAGCAGGGAGCGGGAGGGAGGCGCGGTAGGTTTGTGTCGTGTCGACCGGCGGCGACCCTGCCAGCGGCGTTCAACTCTGAACGCCGCGGGCGACCCAGAAGCGTTCGACGCGGAACAGCTTGGACGTGTCGGAAACGGCCGATCGCTCGAGGTGGAACGATCCGCGCGGTTCATAAACCGACGCCGAAGTCGACACGGCACGAACCTGCCGCAGAGGAGGATGCTTGGAGCAGGAAGAGGAGGAGGAGGAGGAGGAGGAGGAGGAGGAGGAGGAGGATTCGAGATCGATTCGAGATTCGAGGTCCGCGGCAGTCGGGGGCATCTTGTTTCGTGAGCCGCCGTGTGGCGCGGAGTCTCTTCGTCAGGGAGGGGACCAGGGGTTCAAGATCCCCTCCTCCTCTTTCTCTTGGGGCCCCCTTGGGAATAGTGATTCCGGCGCGAACTTGAGTTACAACCCGAACGATAATGACCGGTTGCAGTTGCTAAATGGAGTGCAGTTGAGCTTCATATGAATTCACGCTCCGTCAGGGTGAGTCGGGCCTGTCCCTCTACAGGAGGAACATTCAAAAATAGTCAAAGAATAGTCAGGGGACGATGTTTGAGTATTTGTTTACAAATTTGGAGTATGTTTTGACTATTTGTCATTTTTCGTCCAAAACCCCCTGTAGGAGGACATGCCCGACCTAAAACTAAGTTGGGACGCAAGGGCGCTGTCGTGGAGCAATGTCGGGACTTCACGCGAGAGCCAATGTCGTACATTACGGCCTGCACAGCAGATTTGAAAACCATGCATCGGATTCTGACGGTTCGCACTGCGAACTTGTTGACAATCGTGGTTTCGGGATGCAAACATCGCGTAAATCATTGGGGATCGTAGTCTCGGGGGCGCGAATGCAGCGTAAGTTACAAAAGGATCGTGGCATCGGTGACGCTAAGATCGTGTAATGGATTCTTGCTTACAGCCTCGACGTCGCGAGCATTGGGCAATTTGCCAGGGATCGTGGCCTCGGGGGCGCGGACCTTCTGTAATGTACGAGGGATCGTGGCCTCGGGGACGCGAGCCTGTGTTAATGAACGGTGGACCGTGGCCCCAGTGACGCGAAGATTGCACGACTTGCAGAGGGCAAGTATGGTGCAATGTACGAGGGATCGTGTGTCGATCGTTCGTTCGCAGGCCATGTCGCACGACACGTCGGCTCAGCAGGGGAAGAGGGCATGCCGCGCGGGAGAAGCGGCAATGAGAGATTGCATCTAAGCATCGATCGGGTCAATGGAAAGACAAGGTTGTTGAACAATTGCTTTCCGAATTGGTGGTCCGTGCACTGCAAAACGAGGGCCCCTGAATAGTGCATTCAGCGCCTCATGAGGAGGGAGGGACGGATCGTGGTTTCGGGGACGCGAATAGCATTAAGTCGGGCTTGTCCTTCTACAGGAGGAAAATCCAAAAATTGACAAAAATAATATGGGGACGAATGTTTGCCTATGTGTGTTTGTTGTTGAAGTATGGTTTGACCATGTTCCATGTGTCGCCCAAAGTCCGCCTGTAGTAGGGGGCACGCCCGACCGAATCTCATGTATTGTTACGCGTCCCAGGCCCCAAAAGAAATCTGAGACCACACCGAGGGCGTGGTAAATTTGACCTTTTTGGGTTCCCCGCCCCCTCGCGCGGACTCGAACAAATCACAGTAGGAAGTAGAAAGTAGAACTATGACATGGGAGACTTAAAATTGGAGCTGGGGCAGGGAGCAGCAAGCCTAGTCCCCACAGCCTCATGGTCCCATAAGGGGGCTGACGGATTGGTGTATTGGCCCGTTGCCCCGACGCCCATCTCGCAGATACCGTTTCGCGCCACCGGTCTGTCTCTTCGTAGGCAGCTAGTATTTGGCGTGTATCCGTGCAGTTCTGATTCACGTTGATGTGTGAGTCCGCGTTTCATTGTGGCATTGCAGACATGCTGCTGGTCGGTGTGTGCGTGTGTGCGGGTTGGTGCAGCGTTTATGTGTCTTGTTCGCAGTCCGTCATCTGCTTCCTCTTGCCGTGCTCTTCTCCCCGCCTCTGCCCTCGTTCCCTCCTTGCTGCCTCCCTTCTCTCAGCCTCCTCCCAATCCCTCCCTCCTCCACCCCCCCAGGGCTCATATCGACCCCTCCAATTCGATTCGATTCGGTTTCGATGGCTTCTGATTCCGACTCGATTCGACTTGGGATTCCGATTTGGGTTCCGATTTCTTGTTGGAGGCATACTAGCCTGCCGATTCTTGCCGATTCGATTTTTCCCGACTCGGCTGCCAAATTCCGCCGATCCGATCCATTTCGATCGCCGATCCGACTTCTCGATTCGATCCTGGGCTCTCCTGCCCCCCCCCCTCTCCGCCTCCCTGCCCCCGCTGCATCCACCTCCTTCTCACCCTCGCCCCAAAGAGTTTCCAAGGGGGGCAACTCCCATCGGCCTTGCCGAGGTCCAGTGATCCTGGCCACGGGAGGCTTCTGCGGTGACAAGTCTGCGCAAGGATTCTTGCAACAGTACAGGGGAGATCTCAGACAACTGCCGACCACGAACGACGAGCGCAGCAGCGGCGACGGTATCAGGCTGTGGTGTTGCGAAAAGATCGCGACAGGCGATTGTTCCTTCCTCCCTCCAACCTGTCCCTGTTCCTCGTCGTCGTCCTCCTCCGTCTCGTGCCCCCCCTCCTTTTCCATCCATGTTTCTGATGAACATTCGCGTAACCAGACGTGTTGGTACGGCGGCCAGATGTTTGGCGTGCGAAAACCCTTGCAATGTGCGATTATAACACTCAGTGTTCCCAGCATCCATGGGGATGGATGGTGGCTCATTTTCAACGGCACGCTCTCGTACAGGTTATATGGACGATTTCTTTAAGATTCCAACATATTCAAGGATGCAGCGGGACCCCCTCTTGCATAAATCGTGCGTTCGGCATCTAGCTGCCCTCGGGCCATTCCACCACCTTGAGTGGATCGCGGACAAAGGTTGGGATCTCTTGGAGGCATTTTGGAGTATCGTGGAGAGAGATCGAAGATACATGTGTGTCCTCTCGGACGTTGTTGTTCCCAGAAAGTGGCGCATCACTCCCTTGGCATCCTCAGCGCCCTGACTGGCTATTGTCAGCTCCCGGGCCTTAACGTGCTGTGCTTTTCGTCAGCCTTGGCTGCGTGTTGTTCTCCACTTCTGCTCATGATGTGCCGCTATTGAGTTCGCGTTATTGCTCCAAGCATGAATTTCTAGATGGTGTGATAAGCTTCGCAATCGTCGCAGAAGCGGTCATGACTCGCCCCCTCGTCAGTTGCCATGATGATATAGAATGTATGATGGCACAACATGGTGGGACAGGAGCGACATCCCGAAAGCAACCAACGTAAAACTCAAGCTCCGAATGGCCGAGACATGCAGAATCAGGTTTACAAGCGTGGTCCCCGACAGGTAACTCAATGCGCTCGGAATGTGCAAGCTATGTGGTGGGATATGTGTGGTGCAAGCTACGGGATGCAAGCTGTGATTCGATCTACGTGGTGCAAGGTACGTGATACAGTTAATTATTTGTTTATAGTTTATGTATTTATATATACATATACCTATACGACCACCTTTCGGGTGATAAGGCGGTTCGGGGGGGGAGGAACCAACGTCTCACTCGATCGGTCTCACTATCGATCTCACTATCGGTCTCGCTCGATCGATCTCACTCGACCGATCTCACAATCGATATCACTCGATCTATTTCATTCGATTGATCTGACTATCGATCTCACAATCGATCTCACCATCGATCTCACGATCGATCTCACAATCGATCTCATATTCGGTCTCACTATCGATCGCACTATTGATATCACAATCGATCTCACAATCAACGTCATCGTCATCATCATCAGTATCATCAACATCATCGTCATCAACGTCATCAACATCATCATCATCGGGACCCCATCATCATCATCATCATTTCATCACCATCATCAACATCATCATCACCATCATCATCAGGACACCAGCAACGTCACCATCATTATCATCATCAACATCATCATCATCGGGACACCATCATCATCATCATCGGAAAACTATCATCATCATCATCTTCATCATCGCATCATCATCAGCATGAACAACATCAACATCATCATCATCATTGGGGCACCATCGTCATCATCATGAGCAACACTATCATCATCATCATCATCATCATCATCATCATCATCATCATCATCATCATCATCATCATCGGGACACCATCATCATCGTCACCATCATCATCACCATCATCACCATCGAGACACCATCATCATCATCATCATCATCATCATCATTTTCAACATCAGCATCATCATCACCATCATCGGGCCACCATCATCAAAATCATCACCATCACCTCGTCATCATCCTCATCATCAACATCACCACCATCATCATCATCGGGACACCATCATCGTCATCATCATCCTCATCATCAACATCATCATCGTCATCGGGACACCATCATCATCATCACCATCAACAGCATCATCATCATCGGGAAACCATTATCATCATCACCATCATCGTCTCATCATCATATCGTCATCATCTCATCATCATCATCAACATCATCAGGATCATCAACATCATCATCGGCATCATCGGGACACCATCATCATCAACAACACCATCATCAACACCATCATCGGGACACCATCATCATCACCACCATCACCATCAGAATCAACATCGTCAACATCACCATCATCATCATCGGGACACCATCATCATCACCACCATCACCATCATCATGATGAACATCATCGGCCCCGTCATCATCATCATCAGCATCAGCATCAGCATCATCATCATCATCATCATCATCATCATCATCATCATCATCATCATCATCATCGGGACACCGACGGGACACCGGCGGGACACCGCGCGGCACCGGCCTCTGGAAAGGAAACCTTTGGTCCAGCTGCGCCTAAGCCGGAGGCGGGACACCGGCGGGACACCGCGGGCCACCGGCCCCCGGAAAGGAATCATTTGGTCCGGCCGCGCCTCAGCCGGAGGAGACTTTCTTTTCGCCCGCCCACGCAGCTTCGCCTCGCCCGCACGCACGGCACGCACGAATACGAAACCGAAACCGATTTCCCGGTAGGGGGGCTCTCCGTTCCACTTCGATCTCACCCCCTCACCTCCGATTCTCGTTTATATATTTTCATTACCGGGGACCCCCCCCCGAAACTGAACCCCCCGAATCCCTGGCCTCCGGGACCCTCTGGCCCCGCTGGATCCGTGGCCCCGGGGACCCGCTGGACGCCCCTGCAAGAGGCCCCCCAGGCGTTTCAGAGTGCCTGGAAGCCCTTGCTGGGCCTAGGCGACGGGCACAAATCGGTCAGGAGGGCGGCCGAACGCCTCCCCGAGGGCCCCAAGAGGCACCAGACATCCACCAGACGCCCGAAGACGACCCAAAGAAAACCCCCAAAAGGCTTCCAAAACGCAGAAAATGTTATGTTCCGAGTTTTTGTTGCCTGGTTTTGGGAATGCCCTGATCTTCGGTCCTCTTGGCGTCAGAGACCGCCTGGGAGGTCAACCCCATCCGAAAGGGCTTCCAGGCAGTCCAAGAGAGCCCCAAGACGGCACAACAGGGTTCCAAGATGGCCTAAGAGAGCCCCATGGCTGCCCAAGATGGCCCCAAGACGCCTTCCGAAGCATTCAATCGTGACCCAGTCGTTCAGGGAGACCGCGGTTGGACGCAGGGTGGCCCGAGGAAGCCCCAAGAGGCCCCCAGAACACGCCCAGGAGGCCTCTGGAAGGCTTTGGAAAAACTTCTGTGAGGCCCCCAGAGGCTCTCCAAGGAGGAGCTCCGCAAAAATTGCTGAGGAGGATGGGGAAGAATTCGCAGGGTAGGGCGAGAATGAGGAAACAAAAACATGGAGGAAGGATAACGAATAGCATTATTATGGCGGCGAGGCCGGAAGAGGCAACAAGGAGTTGTTTTTTTTGTTGTCTGGTTTTCTTGCCATTCTAGATGTTTGTGTGTATAGATGTGCCTATGCAAATGTACATCGTATATATATACATAGTTATACACATACGTATATATATATATATACACGTATGCCAGCGATGTGATGCAAGCTATGTGGTGCAAGCTGTGTCACTAAGCGAGGCGGCAGCCAGCGCACGAGGCACCCACAAAGAGCGCCCACAAAACGCCCAGCAGGCGAAGAAGCCCCCGGAGCACCCAGCCAGAATAAAGGCGGAGCACCCAGCCATTACGAGGCGCCCACGAAGTGCCCCCCTCCTCCTCCTCCTCCTCGTCCTCGCTCCTCCTCCTCCTCATTTTCCTCGTTCCTCGCTCCTCCTCCCCCTCCTCCTCCTTCCGTAGCCATTCGGCTCAAGATACCTTTGTCTTTCGCACAGGGAGTGGATACCTCTAGTCCGAGGCCAGCGTCCGATTTTTTCAGGCGCCATCGACCCTACCGCCAGCGCGGTAGCCAGCGCCTTCTTTCACGACGGGTAGGTTGTGCGCTGCCCGCACAGAAGAGTCATGGCGCCGCCCACGCGCATTGAGGCAGCAGCACGCTGTTATTGCAAGTGGTGCTCAGCGCCGACAACGGGCAAGCCGTGGTGGTCACCGCCAGAGGCCAAGTAGGGCACGCGCTGCGGGCTGCGCAAGGGAGATTGATGATTGTCCAACGTGTCGCCGCCTGCCCTTTCTTAGCGGGTCTCCAAGGAGCCTGCATCATGGGCGAAGCAGAACTCGGGAAAGGCATTGGACTTCGAGGCGACCGTCAAACGCTTGGAGGCGGAGAACAAGCAGTTACGTGCCCACGCTCCTGGCAAAGACGATGTGGTCATGGGCGGTGAGGGCGAAGCATTATACAGCCCTGACGAGTTTAACAAGTGCAAGCGGCTCAAGGAGGTGGAGGAGCAGATCGCTTGGCCCAAGCGGGACAGCGACGCCAAGATGCAGTCCATGGTTGCGGAGCTGCAGAAGGAAAAAAAGGAGCTACACACCCAGTTGCAGCAGTCGTGGCCGATGCATGCGCAGTTGTCGCTGGCCACTGCTCAATTCAAGAGCGCTGCGAAGCGTATTTCTTCGACAAGGCGATGAGGGCCCAGGTCGAGGAGATGCAGCGCAGCCTGGAGGCATCCAAGGAGGAGCTGGACAGGATTGAGCCCGAGGCGGCCGAGATCCGCGTCCGCATCCACGAGCTCACCGCTGCAAGTGGGCGCGAGCCCCCAAGTGAATTCACGCTGGGTGCCCAGGTGCCTGGAACGTAGGTCAACGTGGAGGAGCTGGGTAAGCTGCTTCACGAGCACGGTGTCGGAGAGCAGTCGCAGGTCGTAGCGCTTGCAATTGCCGGGGCCATTCCGAAGCTGGCCCCCATGCCGCAGCAGGAACCCAGCCGCAGGTCGAAGACATTGGTGCCATGTTGGAGGCCGCGTCTGAGCAGGAGCTGCGCGACGGCACCAGCGCCTGCTATCCCGCTGGCCAGGCCCCTGAGCTCCCTGAGGGCGCAGCTGAGTTGCGCGCCGCTGCCATGCGCATCACAACCAACCCGTCGCGCGCCAAGGTGCTCGCGGCCAGACGTCGGACAGGCCCTGTCCGAACGGAGAGTCGCGCGACTTTTGTCTTTCTCCGTTGACGCAATGACTAGTCTCAGAGGTGGCGCGGAGACGGGGCCCGCTAGGCCATCAGCAAGGGGCGAGAGCACACGGGCCCCTCTAGGCCATCAGCAAGCAAGGAGGGGCGCGAACGAACATGGCCGAGGAGTTTGACTTCTGGCGGCGGGAATAGGGCTTCGAATGGTGGATGCTACCGTCCCAGATGGCCAGAGACGCGCATTCGTTCGGGCTTGAGTCAGGCGCTGATCCCTCGGCGAGTTTTCGGGGCCCACTCAGGTTCCACCCCCGGGGATGGCCAGCGAGGCGCGTTCCGCTGGGCCGGGGGCGCGCGCAACTCGGGGCGCCACTTCCCTCGCTGGTCCTTCGGGGCCTCTTTCGCGTCAATCCCCCTGGCGGCCAGCGACGCGCGTTCCGCTGGGCTGGGGGCAGGCGCAACTCAGAGGGCTACTTCCCGTGCTGGTCCTTCGGCGAGTTCGGGGCCTCCTTCGGGCCCGCCCTCCCAGATGGCCAGCGACGTGCATTCTGCTGTGCTGGGGCCAGGTGCAAGCCAGAGGATGCGCGCCGCTGCTCTTCCCCCCCCTTGCGAATCCCCAGGCTTCGGCTACGCCAGCCCGACTGAGCCCCCCCTCCCACCGCGGCGCTCGGTCGCATGACTAGCCAACACTTGCACCGGGAGCGGACTTTCCAAGGGGCGCGGGAGGCGGGGCCAGCGGCGCCCTCGGGGGCCGCAACCCGAGGACCTCCCCCCCCCCCAGAGCGCGGCGCAAGCGGCAGGGGAGCACCATCGCCGGAGGGGGGCCACCAGGGGGCGCTACTCAGCATGGAGGCGAGGGCAGGGAACACGGCGCACTGAGCAGGTCGCAGAAGGCGGAGGAGAAGGAGAAGCACTTGGTCACGGGCCGGGCTTTGAAAGGGATGCCCGGAGGATTGCTCGGCCAAGATCGCCGCGGCGCAGGAGCGCAAGACGTCGACGGCCAATCCCCCCTCGTTGCAGGGGCACGCCAGGGGCTTCGGCTTCCACGGGGCTCACGCGCCTGCGATCGCCATGGAGCTGGACGGCAGGTCCGGCGGAGTGGCCACACTGGCGCAGCCGCATGTTGTTGCCAAGGCCCCGCCGCGAATGGAAGGCGCAGCGCTGGCCGACGGTCGGATCGCCGCTGCGGATGCGGCACGGGGCGCCCCAGGAGGCCCAGTCATTATCGTGGTCCACTCAGTTTCAGGCGTGTGTCTCACGGCAGAGAACGAGGCTCTGACACACACGTTAACCGCGTATCTTGCGAAGCTACATGAAGCAGCTCGCGACTGGACTGTGCCAGGGGATCGGGGCCGAATGCCAGAGTTGATCAGCAGGTCCTGGTTGGGCGGCGTTGGAGGAGCCCTGGATATACTGTCGCGGCCCACACGCGCGCAGGAGATGCCTGGCAGCGTCTTGGACTACGCAGTGGCATGCGTCAGCCTTGCGACCCGCGTTAGGCGACCGGTTGCAATGAATGACTCGGTTGTGGAAGCACACCGCCATTTCTGTGCGAGGAGCGCCCGGCATGAATTCAGGCTGCGGCGGAGCCGAAGGCGTCCCCGAAGGCCCTTCCAGTCGGGCGCGCGCGCACCCCCTTCGTCTGGGACTTGCTGGAGCAGCAAACATTCTACGCCAGCGCGGAGAAGGACGCCGGGAGGGCATGGGGCAGCAGGATTTGCAAGGGGTTCACGACCCAGTGGGCAGCGAGGCTCAGCGGCGACCTCCGCACGTGAGACAGCAGATTGGGGCCCTTTTTAAGGGCTACGATCTCTGCTGGGCGATGGGCCAGAAATTTGCTAGATACCAGGGCGTACCAGAGGAGATGCGTCGAGAAGATCATGGCGCGAAATGGTTCCCTGGAGGTGGTCAACGCGCACGCTGGTCTTCGTCGTCTGGCAAAGGCAATCGCAGTGCTCATGGGTTTCTGTTGCCATCATGTGCGTAAGTCGGCCAGCCTGAATGACATGCCCAAGTGAGTGGCTGCTACCTTTTGCAGGACAGATCTGAGTTCGCTATTCTTGCCGATCCTGAGGCAGGCGCCACGGTTCAAAACATTTTGACAGAGCGCGACAGCCAGCAGAAAGACCCTGACAGGCAGGACCAGGCTCGTTTGCGGAGATGGCTGGACCAGTCCTTCACTCGAGGCGCAAGCGGTGCCTACAGGTCCACTAGGCTGCAGGCTGCGCAAAAGAGTTTTGTAGTCTGGCGATGAGCAGTCCCCGCGCGCGTTGGCGGACAAGGAGGTGGACTCTGGGAAGAAGGTTTGGCGCTGCCACGTTGCAGAGGCCTTCCCTTTTCCTGCGGACCATGCTAGTTGGCCAGAGCTCTCCAAGGTCACCGTTGCGATGATGATCAGGGCCATCCTTTCCCTCTCACAGAAGACTGCTGCGGGGCCGAGCAGGATTCAACCGAGGTCGTTGTGGTTTTTGTCCAGGCATGGAGATCGAGGCGACGGCAACCTTTCTCATGAAATGCGAAGCGCTGTCGCTTTGGCCGGCTGGTCGCGTTTATGCCGAGATGGTTCGAATACCGAAGGAAAGTGGAGGTGCTCGGTTAGTGGTTTTGACGAACTCCATCATTCGAGCGTGGGCGAGAGCGCGCCGACCTCTTTCGCGCAGGCGGGTATCAGACCACCCCTCGGACATGGCCCGAGGCAACAGAGCAGGGTTTTCATCGTCAGCATCAGCGCTGGCCCACAACGCGTCGGCGGAGAGTGCGGATCTCCTGGGCGAGCACGAAATATCGGTGCTGATTGATATGTGGAAGTGCTTCGATAAGGCGCTGGTACATCAGCTGCTCGACGAGGCGGGGCACGTCGGATATCCAGTACGTATGTTGTGGCAGTTGGTTTCATATTACTGTACGCCGCGAGCTGCCAAAACACATGGCAGCGTTGGCACGATGGTCACGGCCGAGCACGGGATCCTCCCAGGTTGTACACACGCGACCACGTTGCTGACAGTGCTGATGTACAGGACCTTTTCAACAGACACGACGGGTTTGCGCTTCTGCCACGCCGAGGGCCCTCATGGATGATGCTACCTTGCAGTGGGTTGGCGAGCAGCTGCGTCGCGTTAAGGAGCTGGCACTTGCTACGCGGATTTTCGTTCGAGGGGCGAGGCATTTTGGGTTGTTCGCGCAGCCGTCGAAGTCGGGCTTTGCGCGCATCAAGCGGGAGGCGAGTAAAACCTTTGGGCAATATGCTAAGCAGTTACGCATCCAGCCCAAGACGGCGATTCGCAAACTGGGGCACGACCTTTACTTTGGGCGGGTTTCGAGGCCAGTGGCCAAGGCTCGCCTGGACATGCTGACGGCGAGGATGCCCAGGGTTAAGTTGCCGCGTCGAGTTGCGGAGGCCAAGGCCCAGGCACCACGGCGAGCAGGTTTGGCACCTTCGTCCACTCATTGGTCTGCTGCGGCCGGCACTCTCGACCCAGATCTACGACGGCGGCGCCAGACGGCGGCTGCAGCATGTGGGGTCAAGTCGGGGGGAGTGAGTCTGACAGCTGACGTGGCCTCGCAGTGGGACAGGTTCGGGGGCCACGAGCATGTACGCGTGCTTTGTCTGTAACAAGCGTTCCGAGATGGGGCGACTGGAAAGAGCTCGGCGTGTTCTCGCGGCGAAGTGGGGGTTTCCGAGCCCTTCCTGGGGTGGTGTCAGGGGTCCTTTGGCTGCTTGCTGGCATAGTCCGAGAAGGACTGGTTAGAGCATGGCCAGCAGCACGGCGTTCACCATCGACGACGGCAACAGCTATTCTCTGATGACGACGGCGCCTAAGGACATCAAGTGGCCGCTGTCTGAGGGGGTGAGACGTTGGCAAGGCCGTCAGATCTACAAGCATATCCCTGGGCTTTGGAGGGCAGTGAGGTGACCCGGACGCGGGCCCCGCCGCTGTTAGCTGGACGAGCCGAGGGGGCAATCCACAAGCCACAGTTGGCAGGAGCGCTGAGGGCGCTCTGGTCTGGAGGCTACATTGACGATAGCCAAGCGTCATGAACGCAGGCAGTTGAAGGCGCCGATATGTCCTCATCCTGCTTTGCCACGAGAAGCAGCTTCGAGGTACGCTCGGCCACTCGATGTATGCATGCCCTTTTTCGTTGGAAGGCGAGATCGTTAACGGTTTGCCTGAGTGGAGCGAGGAGCTGAGCTAGGTCAGGGATCACCTCAACGAGTGCGCCGAGGACATGTATGGCAACGAGAGCTGGAACAGCATGGACTGTTGCCTCGGCCTGCCTCGTGCTCCCATGAAATTGGCTGCGCCAGCGAAGTCATTGCCAATATGTTTCTGGGAAGACTGGAAGTCATGCCCCAACTCGTGGTCACGCGAGGCCTTCACGGACGGATCTGGATCGCACAGTTCATGGATAGAGTTCTGAAGATGTGGGCGGGCGGCGGTTCAGATCAGGAGGGAAGGGATTCCTGTCAGAGCTTGCTATGGGCCACTCCCAGGCCCCGTCTAGACTGTTGGAATCGCCGAACGCGCGGCGTTCTTGCGGGCCCTGCAGTACTTCCCTGGCGTCCGGGCTCTGGCGTCGGATCTCCTTGAGGCCGTTCGGGAGGGCCAGGACTGGAGTCCCAACTTTGAGACCTCTGAGGGCTCGCACTGCTTGGTCTGACGCCAAATCATCAATGTGCGCAGGTCTCGTGATGAGCCCCCTCCCTTCGCATGGGTCCCAGCACATTTTGGACCTGGGTGAGTTTGTCGAGGCCCATTCTGACAAGCCTCCCCGCTGGCAGCTTGGAAATAGTTGGGCTGACTTGTTCGCGAGATTGGGGGCGAATGACCATAAAGTGGCTGACGCCTTGGTCGAGGATGCCGCCGAGAAGCTTAGGATGTATAAGCGTCGCGCGAAATCCTTTTCTTGGGCGAGTGCTCAGCGCGCTGTGTCCAGGGAGCTGATTGATGTCCACATTGAGGCCCGTGCCCGCGAATGCAAAACCTCTGGCCCTGCGCGAGGGGCCTTCCCCGGTCGTCTCCTCGCGTTTCAGGAGCACGAATGTTGTAGTCTAAGTCCTGGTCATTTGGTGTGTAGGAGGTGACTTGCCCAGTCTCGTACAGCTCAGACTGAAAAGCACCTCACCAGTGGGTCAGGCAAATGTGGCAACCCGTCTGTGCTTTAGGTATGCCGTGCCAACATGGATTTCGGCCCTGAGGGCAGATTTCGCCAGGTCACCCCTGTCGCCCGTCCTGAAGCCATCGGAGCGGCGCTTGCGGCGGCTTCTGCGTCGGCGCGCGTGGCTGGCTCAGAACCTGGGGACCCTGGAGCCCGTGCGCATGCCTCCCTGGAGGCGAACACGACGGGGCAGGGTGATGCTGACTTCGCTGAGCTTGGTCACCGAATGGGGCGCAGAGGGCCTCACGTTTTCTGTCTGAGGTGTGGGGGGCGCACTGTTCCCAGGGGCTGGGGCCCCTGTGGAAGACACTGTGCAGGGATAGGTTGGATAAGGGCCCGAAGGAGGCCCTCGGCAACATCCTTGCAGGAAAGAACAAAAATCCTTGCAGGACAGCACCCGAAGACTGGGAAGTTCTTCCGGTTCTGGTGCCCAGAAGCCCGGCCCAGTTTTATAATCAATTTTCTGAGCTTGAGAGGCGGGCCCGAAGGGTTGCACCGTAGCTCTTTTCTGATCAGAGCGCTGGCGGGCAAGTAGTTGGCGCCTCTACGCCTGGAAACCCTGAAACCCTCTTTCCCCTCCTCCTCCTCTTTCTCCTCCTTCTCCTCCTGCTCCTCCTCCTGTTCCTCTTCCTCCTCCTCGTCCCACGTGTGCCCACCATGCGAAAACCCAGAACGCCCAGCAACTCGAGGCGCCCATTGGCGTTCACCAGGCGAAAATCCGGAACGCCCAGCCAACTCGAGGCGCCCGCGGGCGCTCACCAGGCGGCGATCCGGGACACCCAGTCCATTTTTTTATTACGCAAATCAGAACCCTTTTGCGCAAGCACCATTACGGGATTGTTGATCTTCGAACCTCGATCCTCCCCCCCCCGCGTCTTGTCACCTTGGGTGCACTGGCGTCGGCGGCGCCGCGTCATAACCCCCCGCCGACCCCCCGCACAGGTTGGCCCAGTCGATGGGCGCGAAGATGGAGCGCCTCCAGGACCCAGGGGGGAGAAACATAGATGTATTCATGGAAATCGAGATCCCGACATACTTCAGACGCCTTCCTACGAATCGATGGTTCCTCGCTGGACCAACTGCTACCCTGGTGGGCCGAAGCACAATCTACTTGAACCGCTTCCTACTGCATGCTGTATCAACGTCCTTCCATCGGCCTGTACCGATACCAATACCTTCCACAGCTTTTGTTCTTGTTGGCCCTTCTGGGGAACCCTCGTCGCCACGGCTGGATTCGCCACGGAATCCTGGCCAGAATGCACCAAAGGAAAAGTCCGCGGAGTAGTGGTATCGGTATCTCCTTGGTTTCTCCGAGGACGTGGACCTCATTCCGACGGCGTTGGTGGACCCAAGCGACAGAAACAGCTCTTTGAAGTTAATCGCCTCGGACTCCATTCTGGGCGAAGGCGGTGCCATCTTGGACGCAGCAGGCGGACGCCCCTGCGACGAGCTTAAACTCGCCCGATTGCGCCACTGGTTATAGTTGTCTGCCTCCGCGACCATGTCCGCCCAATCGGATCAGACTGGGGAGGGCGAGAAGCGGGTAAGGAAGGAAAAAGGCAAGGGGGGAGGATGAGGAGGACGATGAGGGGAGGAAGGGACGGCAATATGGAGGGAAGGGGGCAAGCGGGAAGGGTGCGAACAGAACAGGAGCAGAAGGCGGGGTCGAAGGGGGAAAAAATGAGCAGGAATAAGGGGAGCATGCGATGGTTGTCGTCGCCGCCGCCGCCGTCGTCGCCGCCGTCGTCGCTGCCGTCTGCGCCGCTGCCGCCGTCACCGCCGGCTGTTGGGGCCATATAGGAGCTTTGTTTGGACATTTAGCCTATGATGCAGCAGTCTTGTTGGCGCAGCACTGGGACCAGGGACCATGTCACACCATCTTGCCAAATCTCGAGGCATTTGAGGCGCAGCAGGATGTTCGGGGAGGCTTGAGGACATGTCGAGGGACTCTTGGAGACCCTGGGGGGAGGGGGGCTTGAGAAGCTATGAAAGGCCAAGGTACTGAATGAGACGTTGCACGGCTTACTATATTCTGGTGTTTCGGCTTATGTGCGAAGCGGTTGCGTACCAAGAGTGCCTTTGGAGGGTTGGTCCAAAGATCCCAAGACGGCACAAGAGGATGTTGATGTCCTCCGTAGCCATTTGGATTCAAGCATTTGATTCGAGTTTTGACCAATTCATGTTATCTCGATCAGTACATGTAGTTGGAACCCTCTCCGCAGTAATATGGACCCTGTCTATTACACGATGGGCCATGTGCAAGCCAGCGAGCTCATACGACATCATGTTTTCAAGTAGTGTCAGACGTTTAAGATGTTGGAAGGTCAACGACCTATGTGAAAATATGAGAGAGTATGTCCGCATGAACGGTCTGACTCACATTTTCGTCGGAGGTTCTGCTAAGACTGCGGGCGAAACAATCAAATATTATTTTGCCACAGGTCGGTTAGCGGTCAATCAAGCGCGTGACAATTTTCTTCAAGGAGTGTTGCGTGAACGTTGCAATTGGTCCATATCAGGCTCTCACATGTGGCGTGGGCTTGGTTCTATTCTGAAAGAGCCCTGCGCGCAGAGTACGCTTTTCTTGTTGCCCGTACGTGAGGAAATTCCATGGATGAGGTCTGCTCTCAAACAAGTGTGTTGGCACCATGGTTGGGCGCCACGCTCAAAGAAAGATTTCTGGAAGACGTCTGGGATCAAACAACAATGTGTGGACCAGGTTTGCGCTCATACATGTGGGGACGAACGTTTTCTGAACTGGGCCCTTCGACACAAGCCAGATGAATTGAGCTGGGGCCCTCATAATTGGATAGAAGAGTGGATGGTTCTCAGTACGAGGTATCACACATATATGTTTGACATCGATATAACCGACAACGTGCTCGCCTGCTTTCCGCCGGGGGGTCTGAAGGTCGAGCATTCGTCCACACTTGGTTCTCACATCTACAAACGGGACGACCCAGTCAAGTCTTCGAATGATGGTTTTAGACCATCAATCAATATGTCGGACAATGCCGTGCTCGCCGCATACACTGCTGCAGAACACAATCACACACATTACTGGGTGCAGCCTTACGCCAAGGCCATCAAGGAGTCTCGTTGTGCGGTTGCTCCCTTCTCGGCTGCTACCAGGGGCCGCTGAGGGTCGGTGAGGGCCCCTGGAGCTGGAGTCACCACACCAGCCGCCGCGCGTGGCTGCAGAGGGGGAGCGGAAGGCCGCACGACGCCGGACCTCTTGAGGCGCTGCGCAGAGAGGCTGCCGAGTCGAGCCCACCGCCGCGCCGGTCGGACGCTCGCCGGAGCTCTCGCCTGGCAGCATCCGCCAGTAATCTAAAGGCTGCCGCCTCTGCCGCCGACCTCAGCTGGTGCGTTTCGGGGGGAATCGGGGCGTGGGGCTCTATTTGGGGCTTTTCGGATCCTCTGGGGCCGTCGTGGAGGCGTCTTGGGGTCTCCTGCGCGTAGATTCGCTGCAACAGCCAATGTGCATTGATTGATTTCCGCTTTTCGAAGCCCTCTTCGAGTTCCTCGCGGGGCGTTCTTGAGGCGTTTTGGGCGCCTCTTGGGTTATCGTCAGGCACGTTGGTTCGTCACCCCCTCCCCGATTATTTCGCCATCCAGAGCAGCCGTTGGCACCTCGGGAGCGTGCAAGCGCGATGGTTTTGGTTCCAGTTCCGGTTTTGGTTCCGGTTTCTTTCTTCTGCTTCGGGGTCCCAAAGAAGACCCCCCAAGTCGCGGTTTCGGTTCCGGTTCCGGTTTTGGTTCGGGTTTCCTTCTTTTTAGGGGTCCCAAAGAAGATCTTTTTAGTCACGGTTTTGGCTCCGGTTCCGGTTGTGGTTCCGGTTTCCTTCTTCTTCGGGGCTCCCAAGAAGACCCCCCCAGATCACGGTTTTGGTTCCGGTTCCGGTTCTGGTTCCAGTTTCTTTTTTCTTCTTTGGTCCGTGACGGTCGTCGTGGTTCTGGTTCTAGTTCCGGTTTCGTTTTTTTGTTTTGCGCCCAAGGACGCCTCAGATGTTGGTTCTGGTTCTGGTTCGGGTTCGGGTTTCGGTTTTCTTCTTCCGCGTTCCGAAGAAGGCCTCCTAGGTCACGGATCCGGTTCCGGTTCCAGTACTGGTTCCGGTTCCTGTTTCCTTTTTCTTCTTTGGTTCGGGGGGCCCTCCAGGTCCCCATTCTGGTTCCAGTTTGGGTTTCCTTTTTTGCGGCCCTCTTCAGTTCTGGTTTTGGTTCCGGTTCCGGTTCCAGTTTTGGTTCCGGTTTTCATCTTTTTCCCTTTGCCGAAGAAGGGCGCCGAAACGACCACCAGACCCACACTCGCATTGGATTGCAAGGAGCCGAGGACTGCTTGCAGGGTGCACAAACTTACTCCTCGCAGCCTGGTGGCCGTCAGGGTGGCCGGTCAGTCTGTCTTCCTTCTTCATTCTATTTCAGGAATCGGAGGTGAGGGGGTGAGATCGAAGTGGAACGGAGAGCCCCCCTACCGGGAAATCGATTTCGGTTTCGTGTTCGTGCGTGCCGTGCGCGCGGGCGAGGCGAAGCTGCGTGGGCGGGCGAGAGGAAAGTCTCCTGTGGCTGAGGCGCGGCCGGACCAAATGTGTCTCTTCCGGGCGGCCGGTGGCGCGCGGTGTCCCGCCGGTGTCCCGCTGGTGTCCCGTCGGTGTCCCTGTGGCTGAGGCGCGGCCGGACCAAATGTGTCTCTTCCGGGCGGCCGGTGGCGCGCGGTGTCCCGCCGGTGTCCCGCTGGCGTCCCGCGGTGTCCCGCGGTGTCCCGCGGTGCCCCGCGGTGTCCCGCCGGTGTCCCGCGATGATGATGATGATGATGATGATGATGATGATGATGATGATGATGATGATGATGATGATGATGGAGATGGTGATGATGATGATGATGAGGATGATGATGGTGATGATGATGATGATGCTGCTGATGACGATGATGACGATGATAATGATAATGAAGATGGTGATGCTGATGATGATGGTGATGATGTCGATGATGATGATGATGATGATGATGATGATATGATGATGGTGCCCCGATGATGATGATGATGATGATGATGATGTTGATGATGATGATGATGTCGATGATGATGACGATGATGATGACGATGATGATGGTGTCCCGATGATGAGGATGATGATGATCATGATGATTATGTTGATGATCATGATGATGACGATGATGGTGTCCCGATGATGATGAGTATGATGATGTTGATGTTGATGATGCTGATTCTGATTGTGTCCCGATGATGATGATGTTGATGATGATGAGGTTGATGATGATTATGGCGTCCCGATGATGATGATTATTATGATGGTAATGATGATGATGATGATGATGGTGTTGATGATGATGGCGTCCCGATGGTGATGATGATGATGATGCTGCTGATGTTGGTAATGATGATGATGGTGCCCCGATGATGACGATGATGATGATGCTGATGATGATGCTGATGATGCTGATGATGATGGTGTCGATGATGAGGATGAGATGATGATGATGGTGTCCCGATGATGGTGCTGATGATGATAACGATGGTGATCATGATGGTGCCCCGATGATGATGCTGCTGCTGATGATGATGATGACGATGACTGTGTCCCGATGCTGCTGATGATGATAATGATGTTGATGATGATGGTGATTGTGATGATGGTGATGATGATGATGGTGGTGTCCCGATGATGTTGATGACCGTGATGATGATGATGTTGGTGTTGATGATGAGGACGGTGTCCCGATTATGATGATGTTGGTGATGATGATGTTGATGTTGATGTTGTTGTGATGATGATGATGATGACGTTGATTGTGATAGCGGTTGTGATATCGATAGTGAGATCGATAGTGAGACCGAATGTGATATCGATTGTGAGATCGATTGTGAGATCGATAGTCAGATCAATTGTGAGATAGATCGAGTGAGATCGATTGTGAGATCGATCGAGGGAGATCAATCGAGCGAGACCGATACTGAGATCGATAGTGAGATCGATAGTGAGACCGATCGAGTGAGACGTTGGTTCCTCCCCCCCCGAACCTCCTTATCACCCGAAGGGTGGTCGTATAGGTATGTATCAATAATTTTGTGGAGAATTTCCTAGGCATCGGCGCGCGCATTTGGAAGACATGCTGCGCCGCGTCAAGAGGCGGTCCCCGTAGCTTTTCGAGGACGAGGAGGACGAGGTGGAGGAGGACGAAGATGACGAAGACGACGACGAACACGACGACGAACACGACGACGAACACGACGACGAACACGACGACGAACACGACGACGAACACGACGAACACGACGACGACGAACACGACGACGACCACGACGACGACGGGATCCACCACCCTCCAGGGGCCTGATTCAGCCGCCCCCTCTTGGGATGAACAGTTACATATATGTACAATTTACATATGGTTCTGCCCCTCTGTTTTTTGTAAATAGGAGTTCATATGATCCCAGCCTGCGAGCTCAGCCTGGCAGCACTCGCCACGTATGCCTGTTCCGGGCGACTAACCACTTCCGTGGTCGTGCGGCGCTTGATGCCCAGAAGGTTTCCGATGCACTGGAACACTGGTGCAAAATTGTTTTTTCCCAACCATCCTGTGGTGTTGGGTCCTCGTTTTGAAGAGACAGCGCCCCGCGTTCACTCCTTCCTTCCTTCCTTCCTCCCTCTGCCCCCTCCCTCCTCCCACTATCACAGCACACCCCTCACACGTTCCGTGGCCCCATAGGGAGCTCCACCGAGGGCCCCAGTGGCTGCGTTGGCATGGCGGCACCGCACCCATTTCGGCACACCCCTCACACGTTTCGTGGCCCCATAGGGAGCTCCACCGAGGGCCCCAGTGGCTGCGTTGGCATGGCGGCACCGCACCCATTTCGGCACACCCCTCACACGTTTCGTGGCCCCATAGGGAGCTCCACCGAGGGCCCCAGTGGCTGCGTTGGCATGGCGGCACCGCACCCATTTCGGCACACCCCTCACACGTTTCGTGGCCCCATAGGGAGCTCCACCGAGAGGCCCCAGTGGCTGCGTTGCATGCGGCACCCCCCATTTCGGCACACCCCTCACACGCTTTCGTGGCCCCATAGGGAGCTCCACCGAGGGCCCCAGTGGCTGCGTTGCATCGCACCCAGCACCCCCTCACCCACGTGGCCCCATAAGCTCCACCGAGTGTGGCTGCGGCATGGCGGCACCGCACCCACTTCGGCACACCCCTCACACGTTTCGTGGCCCCATAGGGAGCTCCACCGAGGGCCCCAGTGGCTGCGTTGGCATGGCGGCACCGCACCCATTTCGGCACACCCCTCACACGCTTCGTGGCCCCATAGGGAGCTCCACCGAGGGCCCCAGTGGCTGCGTTGGCATGGCGGCACCGCACCCATTTCGGCACACCCCTCACACGTTTCGTGGCCCCATAGGGAGCTCCACCGAGGGCCCCCTGCGTTGGCATGCGTTGGCATGGCGGCACCGCACCCATTTCGGCACACCCCTCACACGTTTCGTGGCCCCATAGGGAGCTCCACCGAGAGCCCCACTGGCTGCGTTCGCATGGCGGCACCGCACCCATTTCGGCACACCCCTCACTCGTTTCGTCGCCGAGGGCCCAGGACAGCGTTTCGTGGCCCCATAGGGAGCTCCACCGAAGGCCCCAGTGCTACCGCCCGCATGCGTCCCAGGACAGCGCTTCGTGGCTCCATAGAGAGCTCCACCAAAGGCCCCAGTGCTACCGCCCGCATGCGTCCCGTACGCCCAGGACAGCGTTTCGTGGCACGCATTTCGTGGCCCCATAGGGAGCCCCACCGAAGGCGGCACCCACAAAGCGTTATTCACAATTGCATATGGTTGGGTCCTTCGCCAGGATAATTTTTGTCTGCAAGCCGTGAGGCGGGACCAATGACACTCTTTACTTCCCGCACGATGTTGCCGAACGGCTCGAAGGCGAGCTTCGTGCGCGGCCCAGCGCCATCGATGTCGCCTGCACCGACGACCGTGCCAGTGCGCCCCGCGAACTGGCCCTCCACGATGCGGACGCGATCGCCCTTCTGCCTGGGGCGCCCCGCGCTTCCCGCAGCGACTGCCGCAGGAGCCGTCGCCTGCCGCAGGCCATCGGCCCAGGTGGCAGGAGGCCACACTAACTTTCGACAGGAGGTGGCAGCGCCATGGTTTACCCCGTTGATACGCGGTGACTGTTTCGCCTCTCCCTCCCTCCTCCTCGCTCCTCCTCCTCCTCCTCCTCCTCCTCCTCTTTCCTCCTCTTCCTCACCGGTGGAGCCGATACGTTTCAAGGAGATGTCGTATCAGCGTGATGTTTCACCCCAGGCGTATATCGACGATTTGCCGCGACAAAAAAAGAAACAGTTCCAGCCAAACCAGTATCGATTTGTCCACGACGTGGGTCCCCAGAGCTTTCGACCCTCTCCCAGGACTGGTTTCTTGCCCTGGGGTGTTTTCTGGCGGCCCCCGGGCGCGGCGAGGGCCTCTGGAGGCCGAAACTAGCAAACAGCTGTCCGTTTCGATTTTTCCGCGACGGGAGAGGGCCTGGGCCAGGAACCAACGTGCGTGCCGCCACGACAACAACCATTCGCACGTGGGAGGAGGCGCCCGTTGCTCGAGGCCCGTAGGAGGAGTGCGCCCGTTGCTCATACCTGGGCCGCACAGATGGGGTTAGAGTAGATGAGAAACCAGACCCCGTCGCGTTGTGAAAAAACGAGACGGGAGGTGTTTCCCTATTGTCAGACGTGGTGGGTGGCGCGGTGGGGGTCCCGGCGCGTGTTTTCGTAGGGTGGGGGGTTCCTAAAACAACACACAAAGAAGGTCCAGGAGGGTGGGGGTGTCAGACGTGGTGTGTGGCGCGGTGGGGGTCCCGTCGCGTGTTTCCGTAGGGTGGGGGTGCCTAAAACAGCACACAAAGAAGGTCCAGGAGGGTGGAGGTGTCAGACGTGGTGGGTGGCGCGGTGGGAGTCCTGGCGAGTGTTTTCGTAGGATGGGAGGTCCCTAAAATAGCACACAAAGAAGGTCCAGGAGGGTGGAGGTGTCAGACGTGGTGGGTGACGCGGTGGAGGTCCCAGCGCGTGTTTTCGCAGGGTGGGGGGTTTCTGAAAACAGCACACGAAAAATGTCCAGGAGGGTGGGGGTGTTAGACGTGGTGGGTGGCGCGGTGGGGGTCCTGGCGCGTGTTTTCGTAGGGTAGGGGGTTCCTAAAACAGCACACAAAGAAGGTCCAAGAGGGTGGAGGTGTCAGACGTGGTGGGTGGCGCGGTGGGGGTCCCGTCGCGTGTTCTCGTAGGGTGAAGGGTCCCTAAAACAGCACACAAAGAAGGTCCAGGCGGGTGGAGGTGTCAGATGTGGTGGGTGGGGCGGTGGGAGTCCTGGCGAGTGTTTCCGTAGGATAGGAAGTCCCTAAAATAGCACACAAAGAAGGTACAGGATGGTGAAGGTGTTAGACGTGGTGGGTGACGCGGTGGGGGTCCCGGCGCGTGTTTTCGTAAGGTGGGGGGTTCTGAAAACAGCACACGAAAAATGTCCAGGAGGGTGGGGGTGTTAGACGTGGTGGGTGGCGCGGTGGGGGTCCTGGCGCGTGTTTTCGTAGGGTGGGGGGTCTTTAAGACAGCAGAAGGTCCAAGAGGGTGGAGGTGTCAGACGTGGTGGGCGGCGCGGTGGGGGTCTCGGCGCGTGGTTTTCGTACGGTGGGAGGTGCCTCAAGCAGCACACAAAGAAGGTCCAGGAGGGTGGGGGTGTCAGACGTGGTGGGTGGCGCGGTGGAGGTCCTTGCGCGTGTTCTCGTCGGGTGGAGGGTCCCTAAAACAGCACACAGAGAAGGATAGGAGGGTGGGGGTGTCAGACGTGGTGGGTGGCGCGGTGGGGGTCTCGGCGCGTGGTTTCGTATGGTGGGGGTGCCTAAAACAGCACACAAAGGTGGTCCAGGAGGGTGGGGGTGTCAGACGTGGCGGGTGGCGCGCTGGCCACGCCAAATACATGCAAGCTGGAACCGCAAAGCTGTGTTGAGAAACAGTATGAATTTACGATGGACTACGAGTGTCCATCTGGTGCTTTTCCCAACCATCCTGTGGTGTTGGGTCCCCGTTTTGAAGAGACAGCGCCCCGCGTTTCCTCCTCCTTCCTCCTCCATCCTCCCCTCCTCTCATCATCATCATCATCATCATCATCATCATCATCATCATCATCATCATCATCATCATCATCATCAGCATCAGCATCAGCATCATCATCATCATCTTATCATCATCATCTTATCATCATCATCACCATCATCATCATCATCATCATTATCATCACCATCATCATCATCATCATCATCGTCATCATCGTCGTCACCGTCGTCATCATCATCAACATCAGCATCATCAACATCATCACACGCTTCGTTGCCCCATAGGGAGCTCCACCGAAGGTCCCAATGGCGCGGTTGGCATGCGTCTCCCCCCCCAGTACAGCGCTTCGTGGCCCCACGGGGAGCGCCACCGAAGGTCCCCGTGGCGCAGTCCGCGTGCGTCTCCCCCACCCAGTACAGCGCTTCGTGGCCCCATAGGAGCTCCGCCGACGGTCCCAGTGGCACAGTCCGCGTGCGTCCCCGCCATTCATGTCGGCACACCCCTCACACGTTTCATGGCCCCATAGGAGCTCCGCCGAAGGTCCCAGTGGCACAGTCCGCATGCGTCCCCGCCGCTCATTTCGGCCCACCCCAGTGGCACAGTTCGCATGCGTTCCCGCCACTCATTTCGGCCCACCCCTCACACGCTTCGTGGCCCCATAGGAGCAGAAATCAGTGAAACCAGAAGTTGAGATCAGTGAACTTGCGAGTTCACTGATTTTCCCCAAACCAGCTTTCGAATCAGTGAATTGGGCAGTTCACTGATTCCACTGGTAAAATCAGTGAAATGGCAAATTCACTGATTCTACCTGTGGAATCAGTGAATGTGCCCCTTTGGGTCCTTTCGGGGCCCCTTTGGGGTCCTTTGGGGGACCTTTGGGGTCCTTTCGGGGCCCCTTTGGGGTCCTTTCGGGACTCCTTTGGGGTCCTTTCGGAGCCCCTTTGGGGTCCTTCTGGGGCCCCTTTGGGGTCCTTTCGGAGCCCCTTTGGGGCCCTTTGGGGGCAAATTTGGGGTCAGCTTCTTTGGGATCCTTTTGGGGCTCCTTTGGGGTCCTTTCGGAGGCCCTTTGGGATCCTTTCGGGGTCCGTTTGGAGGCCCCTTTGGGGTCCTTCCGGGACCCCTTCTGGGGTCCTTTCGGGGCTCCTTTGGGGGCCCCTTTGGGGTCCTTTCGCGGCCCCTTTGGGGTCCTTTGGGGACCCCTTTGGAGTCCTTTCGGAGCCTTTGGGGTCCTTTGCTTAGGAAAAAAACAAATTGTAAACATGCCCTTGGGGCGGGGTCGAGGTCTGGGCGCCCGCGTCATGAAAACACCAGGACGCCGGAGGTCTAGGTCTCTTGGCAGCGCTCCAAAAGACGCGGGACAACGAGGCTGGATCTGGTTCCTTGCCGTTTTGTGCTGTCCTCGGGTGCCATTTTGGCCTCGGCTGGACGTAGCTCTATGAGCCCCATGCGTCCTACGGGCCCAATGCGCTCATGTGGATTCTCGGCCTTATGTGCTCCATGAGCCCTGCGTACCCTGTGGGTCGCATGGGCCCTGAGGGCCAATGAGGTTTACGAGGCCCTATGAGCCCTATGGGCCCTGTGAGCCCCATGACCCTCACGAGGGAGCCTTCTGAGCCCTATGAGCCCGCTGAGCGCTATGAGCCCTGCGAGCTCATAGAGCCCTATGAGATTTTATGCGCCCTATGAGCCTCATGGGTCCTGTACGCCATATGAGCCTTCTGGGCACTGTGAACCTCATGAGCCCGATGGGACCCATGACCCCCAGCCCTGTCAGCCCTACAGGCGTGGGCCCTGTGAGCCCGATGAGCCTTATGATCACCATGACCCGATGAGCGCCATGAGCCAGTAGTAGTCGTAGTGATAATAGTAGCAGTATGTGTAGCCGTAGCAGAAGCAGTACTGGTAGTATTAGCAGTCGTAGTAGTAGTAGTAGTAGTAGTAGTAGCAGCAGCAGCAGCAGCAGCAGCAGCAGCAGCAGCAGCAGGAGTAGTAGTAGTAGTAGTAGTAGTA